>OX442431.1:215000-302500 GCA_949361645.1 Spongilla lacustris
TGACCTCCCACCAGAGCCCCATGACTTCCCACCAGAGCCCCATGACCTCCCACCTGAGCCCCATGACCTTATCAGAGCCCCATGACCTCCTACCAGAGCCCTATGACCTCCCACCAGAGCCCCATGACCTCCCACCAGAGCCCCATGACCTCCCACCAGAGCCCCATGACCTCCCACCAGAGCCCCATGACCTCCCCCAGAGCCCTATGACCTCCCACCAGAGCCCCATGACCTCCCACCAGAGCCCCATGACCTCCCACCAGAGCCCCATGACCTCCCCCAGAGCCCTATGACCTCCCACCAGAGCCCTATGACCTCCCACCAGAGCCCTATGACCTCCCACCAGAGCCCTATGACCTCCCACCAGAGCCCTATGACCTCCCACCAGAGCCCCATGACCTCCCACCAGAGCCCCATGACCTAATCAGAGCTATCATAACCCCCACAATAGTTTCCATAACCCCTGACCCTTACAAGAGCTACCATGACCTCATTAGCACAACTGTGAACAGTGCTATGGATGAATCAGATGATGTAATCCATCCACAGCTATGAGTATTTAGGGTCTGGGGCCAAGACTGATGCCTAATAGTACAACAGAGGGATGAAGTTCAACCGCTCCCAATTATGCAATCCCAGTTTTCGCCATTTATGAACAGCCAGCGGTCCTTGCTTGAATTCGACCCCTGATGCTCCACGTGCCTGCATGACCTAATTCGACCCCTGATGCTGCATGACCTAATTCGACCCCTGATGCTCCACGTGCCTGCATGACCCAATTGATCCTTTTCAGCAAGCTTCATTACTAAGCTCAGTGAGAGCAAGCTTGGGCTTTGTCAATATTGTGTGCAGTAACAAAACGCCCACTATGCAGTGAGTGTGCAATGGTATTTGAACAACAATCGAGCCGCTCGATGTGTTTAAAAGAGCTAGTCCTTGCTCCATGCACACATGGCATAGTTAGATAGTGGTGTAGGAAGGGACTGCAGGTGTAGGAAGGGACTGCAGGTGTAGGAAGGGACTGCAGGTGTAGGAAGGGACTGCAGGTGTAGGAAGGGACTGCAGGTGTAGGAAGGGACTGCAGGTGTAGGAAGGGACTGCAGGTGTAGGAAGGGACTGCAGGTGTAGGAAGGGACTGCAGGTGTAGGAAGGGACTGCAGGTGTAGGAAGGGACTGCAGGTGTAGGAAGGGACTGCAGGTGTAGGAAGGGACTGCAGGTGTAGGAAGGGACTGCAGGTGTAGGAAGGGACTGCAGGTGTAGGAAGGGACTGCAGGTGTAGGAAGGGACTGCAGCTCCTACACCACTGTTAGATATGGTGGAGTCTAGTACCTTGTTTTCACACTTGACTAACAGGTCCAACAACTCTTGGGTGTTCACAACTGCTTCCCTGAAGTAGGTCATCAGGCCGATAAGGGCTGTGTTCCACTTGTTTACGATCTAGGTAAAAATAGAATTAAAAAAAGAACATTTTTCTAACAGCATTTCCCATTCAATTCCCTGTCCACATACCATGACATTACCAGGGTATACCCCTCTGTCCATATAACATGACATTTACCAGGGTACATTCCATGATGTAACCAATCCCCTCCTGTTGCCTCCAATCTACATTCCCCTACCCAACCACACACCTTGGTGAAGGTAGTGGACCCAGAAGCCATGAGGATCTGCCTGACACGGTTATGGAACTTCTGCTCAGAGTCATCGTCAACGCGTAGAAAACACTGCGCAGTGCGTTCCTTGGTCACCTGCCAAATGATATACAAGATCAGCGGAGGCCCCAACACACACACACACACACACACAACACACACACACACACACACACACACACATACATACACACACACACACGAGTGCCTGATTACATGTAACTCACCAAACACAAATCCACCACACAGGAGGGAATTACATTCCCCTGCATTTACCATAAACCCAGCTAAATACCTCATTTTGAAGATTCCAGACTCCATCTCTGTGTGTAAATTCCTCCATTAGCATACGACACTTGGGGAGGATGCGCACTTCGAAGCCACTCATGCTGAAGAGGAGGTTAGGGTTGTCCTTGCTGTACACAGACACAAAGCTGCCCTCCCATTGGATGGTGGTGATGGAACGAGGCAGGCGGTTCTTGATGTCCCAGAACACGGCACGACCACTGGGGGGGGGGGGGGGGCAGAGGTTATGGTGGGTACCCAGACCTTACCAAACTCACAGGTTGACATCATGCTTCATCAGGCGCATGCGTGAGTCTCTGGGCCAGCACTTCTTGTTGTTGTAGCCGACAATGTTCTCATTATTGGGGTCAGGGTGCTCTGTGAGGTACCTCTGGATAAGGTCTCTAGCCTCCTCTGCTGAAAACCTTCATACGCCGGATAACAAAACATTGATTAACTGCTATTTCCAACCATCCCTCTCCATCCTATTACACCCCCACAGCTACCCCCTCCCTCCCATCATAGCCCCACTCCCTCTCCAATCATAGCCACACCTACCACTCTCCTCACATGACACACCACAATTAGTCTCATCCCCATACCCACATGACGTAGCTGTAAACAGTATAAACTATGTATGTGGGTCTGGGAGATAAGAATGACACACTTGTTCCGTGCAAAAATAGCTCATCCCAGTCTAAATTTAGAATTAATGTCTGCACAATTAATGGCTATAATGGTGTTATGGTATAATGGCTATAATCAATGGTGCGACCATCCTAAGAAGAGGAAGAGACTAGATATGTGCCCTCCTCTGAAGGATATGCCTTAAGAAGAGACTAGATATGTGCCCTCCTCTGAAGGATATGCCTTAAGAAGAGACTAGATATGTGCCCTCCTCTGAAGGATATGCCTTAAGAAGAGACTAGATATGTGCCCTCCTCTGAAGGATATGCCTTAAGAAGAGACTAGATATGTGTCCTCCTCTGAAGGATATGCCTTAAGAAGTGACTAGATATGTGTCCTCCTCTGAAGGATACGCCTTAAGAAGAGACTAGATATGTGTCCTCCTCTGAAGGATACGCCTTAAGAAGAGACTAGATATGTGTCCTCCTCTGAAGGATACGCCTTAAGAAGAGACTAGATATGTGTCCTCCTCTGAAGGATACGCCTTAAGAAGAGACTAGATGTGTCCTCCTCTGAAGGATATGCCTTAAGAAGAGACTAGATATGTGTCCTCCTCTGAAGGATATGCCTTAAGAAGAGACTAGATATGTGTCCTCCTCTGAAGGATACGCCTTAAGAAGAGACTAGATATGTGTCTTCCTCTCCGAGAAAGAATTATCTGAAGAATACACCTGTATGAGTTGTTTCTGAGCAATAGGCAGATATTTAACACTGAAAGTAGCAATGCAAGAAGCTTGCAAACAAGCTTATTGCATTGTGGTCTGTTCAAGAGGATGGATCTATAGCCAAGTATGACTGGTACGTATAAAGAGATCGCGCATGGTTCTGTGGTGGGCATCAAAAAGGAGCTCCTATTATGGTTGCTGATTATGATCATCGAGAGCGTCAACGATGGAGGAAGAAGGGTAACTGCATTGTTTCTGTGCTAATTGATAATGTTTTTGGGACGCTTGGAACAAGTGTGTCGTTATTATTTCCCAGACCCACATACGTAGTTTATACTGTTTACAGCTACGTCATGTGGGTCTGGGGATGAGACTACACCACAATCACTGCATCACATCACACACAACCACCAATGTCTACTTGCAAACCTGAAAAAGATGTGTATCCTGTCAACATAGCGCGAGTACAACCTGATGGGGTGACTGGTTTCAGTTTCAACATCCTGGAATGTGAGGAAGTCGTTTGGTATCTGAGGGGGTCCAGCCATCTCACTGGCTCTCTGCAAGCCCAGCACCAGAAGGTCTAAGACAAGTCCGTAGTACTGCACAATGAAGGAGGCAAACTGAAGGCCTCGAATTATTCCATAGGAGTTGGTGTGGTTCATGTCCTGCACAATGGGAAGCAGAGGGTGAATTGCCATAGCAACAACATACATAATAAGTACCTCACACCCAGATGGTGACAAGGCTAATTATATGCAAGCCTTAAGTGTCATGTGGTACTGCATGTGACCCCACAGGTGTGTCATGTGGTGCTGCATGTGACCCCCACAGGTGTGTCATGTGGTACTGCATGTGACCCCACAGGTGTGTCATGTGGTCACCCCATAAGTGTGTCATGTGGTCACCCAACAGGTGTGGACCCCAACAGGTGTGTCATGTGGTCACCCCTCAAGTGCTTCATGTGGTCACACCTCAAGTGAGTCATGTGGTCACCCCACAGGTGTGGTCACCCCACAGGTACCTTGTAGTTGATAATGATGTTGTTCTTTGCTGTCATGTAGTCAGCTATGTTATGGTCCACAATTAGCCTCAAAAGTCTGTTCAGCAACGTCAAGTCTATCTTCTCATACATTTTCTCAAACGTGGACTCCATCATGACATTGCACTCTCCATCAGCACTGTCCCACACATCTTGAAGATTGTTGATTCCTGTAGGGAAGACACTAACACAGGTCAGTACCTTCCACCAATGAATGTCCACCAATCTTAGGACACCACACCATCCCTGATTACACCCCTCACCACAACTGATGACATACCCCCTCCCCACCACTGATGACACCCTCCCATCACTGACACCCTCCCATCACTGACACCCTCCCCACCACTGATGACACCATCCCCACCACTGACGACACCCTCCCCATCACTGACACCCTCCCCACCACTGATGACACCATCCCCATCACTGATGACACCCTCCCCACCACTGACACCCTCCCCATCACTGATGACACCCTCCCCATCCCTGACACCCTCCCCATCACTGATGACACCCTCCCCATCCCTGACACCCTCCCCATCACTGATGACACCCTCCCCATCACTGACACCATCCCCATCACTGATGACATCTTAATTACGATGGTAGTTACACTATCTTTTGCCATCTCAAAAATGCTTTTGAGATAATCAAGATCCGCCTATTATCAAATTATGATGCACCTCCATATTAACCACACACCATTACCTGTGGACCAACACATACTCACCTTGACACCAACATACGCTCACCCTGACACCAACATACGCTCACCTTGACACCAACATACGCTCACCTTGACACCAACATACGCTCACCTTGACACCAACATACGCTCACCTTGACACCAACATACGCTCACCTTGACACCAACATACGCTCACCCTGACACCAACATATGCTCACCTTGACACCACTTGTACACCAGCAGGGGTGGAGGCTCTGTGTCGGCAGGCTTGATCCACGGGGGAAAGAGGCGCCTCTTGTCTGCTTCATACCAGAGGTACTGGTCCAGGTAGGCATCTGTGATCTTCTCCAGCGGCTCCACATCGTGGACTGGCACCAAATAGCTGTACAGGTCCATAAACTCAATGCCAACCTCCTTGAATGCTCGCTGTGTCAGGAGGTGCCGTTTGATCCTGGAAAGAGCTTCGTGGGGGTTATCGTATGCCTGTTCGATTAGTCCCAGCTCCTCCCTCTGTGATTGGTTCAGACGGCTCTTTACACTGTACATGGGGTAGATAAATAAGGCCCTGCTCCCCCCTCCCCCCTTAGAAAACACTGTACTCCTGATCCTGCCCCCATGAGGCACTCTACTCCTGATCCTGCCCCCCATGCGAAACTCTACTCCTGATCCTGCCCCCCACAAGGCACTCTGCTCCTGATCCTGCCCCCCATAAGGCACTCTGCTCCTGACGCTAAGCCTCTCTCCCTCCCTCCCTCCCTCCTTCCAGACCGTACCTGTATGCTTCCTTGAGCCTCTCCAGGGCAAGGATCAGCAGCTTGGTATCGTGCTTGTAGGACAAGGGGGGGAAGGGGATGGGAGAGAATCGCCTGCTCTCCAGCCAGTGGACTGTTGTGGTGTATATGGCTACGGCCTCTTCAGGAGAGATGTAAGGGCCGTCCTTCAAGTAGTTGTGCTGCCTCTCCTGCTCAGCTTTGAGGTACAATCGAGTCAGGCGCCCAAGGTTCTTCTTACACACAGTCTTGTCCACCTACAAACCATACAAGAGGAAGAAGAGGTTAACAGAACGAGCCTTGCTTGCTCTGGCATAAGGTTCCTACAGTTGCCCCTCTTCTGATTCGCTCACGATTGTAATGAGCAGTGTTGGTCCACCAATCAGCCTTCATCTTCACGTAACGAAGAATCATGTTTTCAACAGGGATCGGTAACCCTGGTACCTGTGTGTGTAAACAACAAGAAGCAGCAGCATTAGGTGAAACGACATCCAAGGGAGGAGGAGTGACTAGGGCACCTTCCAAGGTATGTTGGCCTTCCAACACCTCCACGCCTCACTCAGGTGCTGCAAGATGGTGCGAGCCTTGTTCTGCTTGATCCCTTCTGGCATCATGTCCAAGATGTCATGCATCACAGCTGCCCTAAGCTCCAGGTCAAAGTGGCTCTCGACGCGTTGCTTGGTGACAGTCTTTGCCACTCCCTTCGAATGCCTGCCTTCAAACTGTCGCGACAGCAAGTTACCCAGCCAACGCTCAAGCAGTGGCACAACACCACGCATGAAGAACATCCAGACCCTCCATCCTGCTGCCCAGATGCCAACACCAGGGCCTTTCCCAACAGGACCCTGTGGTGTAGGTTACCAATATGAATCAAATACAAGTCCAACCACACTACCCACTTTCCAAGTCCCTTGTCCATCTCCAGACATCCCACTAGAACATACACACATCCCTGCCCTCATCCTCCCTTTTCCACATACACACTTAACACGGTTACCAGAACAATGACCAGTGTAGGGAACAAACCTAGCACACAGCATATCTACCACTGCCATAGCACACAGCATATCTACCACTGCCATAGCACACAGCATATCTACCACTGCCATAGCACACAGCATATCTACCACTGCCATAGCACACAGCATATCTACCACTGCCATAGCACACAGCATATCTACCACTGCCATAGCACACAGCATATCTACCACTGCCATAGCACACAGCATATCTACCACTGCCATAGCACACAGCATATCTACCACTGCCAGCACACAGCATATCTACCACTGCCATAGCACACAGCATATCTACCACTGCCATAGCACACAGCATATCTACCACTGCCATAGCACACAGCATATCTACCACTGCCATAGCACACAGCATATCTACCACTGCCATAGCACACAGCATATCTACCACTGCCATAGCACACAGCATATCTACCACTGCCATAGCACACAGTATATCTACCACTGCCATAGCACACAGCATATCTACCACTGCCATAGCACACAGCATATCTACCACTGCCATAGCACACAGTATATCTACCACTGCCATAGCACACAGCATATCTACCACTGCCATAGTACACAGCGTATCTACCACTGCCATGCTGCCCACTACCACACAATGGGGCATGGTGTCTTAACTGTATTGAAGCGGTAGTAGATGACATGCTTCAGGTCCTTGCACATCCTGATCTGCCTCATCAGCTTGTACTTGTAGCGGTACATGCCTGTGAGCTGCCCCACGTGGGCAAAGGTGTACTGCAAGCCGTCCGCTAACTGGGGCAGAAGAGAGACATCATCAAACAACCCCTTATAAGCCAGGCATCACCACACCCACACATGCACACCACATACACACTCACACATGCACACACCACACACATACACACACATGCACACACCACACACACACACACACAATACACCACACACATGCACACACCACACACATGCACACACCACACACACACCACATCACACACAATACACCACACACACACATACACACCACACCACACCTGGTAGGCGTCCACATTCCCCAGCCTGTACTGGACATGAGAGTCTACTATCAGCTTGGTCAACCTGAGGATCTCTCTGCAGAGGTGGAAGGCATTCCCAAAGCGAGACTTCTTTCTTTCTTTGGTTGTGAGGGTTTTAACTGGTTTGAGGTTGAAATTATAGTCCAGATGCAAATAGTTCAGGTTTTTGCGGTGGATGAGGAGGTTGAGCATGTTGTACCCCTGCTTGCACACCTGCAGCCCCACCTCTACCCAGTCCAGCTTGGTGGCCTGGAAGAACTTAGTGGCCTTGAAGGATCTGAAGAGATACCTGCAAAACCAAACCAGGGTGATATCAAACAAGCCCACACACACACCCTCTTGTTCATGGCACCTTAATCACACACCATACCCACCTCTTGTTCAAGGCTTTTGGTGCCCGATGCTTTAGAGCATTGAGCACGAAGCACTTGAGCAGCTTCTGGTAGGAGACCCGCACCTTAACGGGATGACCCGTGGGACAGTGTTCACGGTACCTGAGACCAACACACATGAACACACATACAAACCATACACACAGTCGAAGCAACATGATGTAAGAATATTTCACAAAATGGTTGCACTACCTATAAACCAAGTAGCAAATTTATGGACTTGATGGTCCCCTTGCAACTGCAACCAAATGGCCCACCCACACCCCTACATGCACCCACACCCCCACACCCTACATGCACCCACACCCCCACACCCCCTACATGCACCCACACATCCACACCCCCTACATGCCCCCCACCCCCACACCCCCTACATGCACCCACACCCCCACATCCCCTACATGCACCCACACCCCCACATCCCCTACATGCACCCACACCCCCACATCCCCTACATGCACCCACACCCCCACACCCCCTACATGCACCCACACCCCCACACCCATACATGCCCCCCTTACATGCACATGCCCACCATGCCAGGGATTATGATAACATTTGGTCACCAGACATTTTCCAACCAGTTTTGTAAAATGACCAATCATTTGCCTACTTGTTCAGATAAAATGCCTGGCAAAAGCAGCAGTTATCAGAACATCATTTTATGTTTGCATTTAAACAACACTTACTTCAGATGCGTGCCAAGCACTGCTAGTGATTGTTGTCAGCCAGTACACATTATGCACTAGTGCATTTCGAGTGCAGATATTTCACTGTTTGAGCTAATTATGTACAAATGATAAATGCACTCCATGTTCAGATGAGTGCAAGAAACATGACCTTTGGCTGAATTGCTTTTGCTTTACTCCTAATTGTGTTATTTACCCAATCCCTGCCACACACCCACACGTTACGTACCAATCCCTGCCGTGCACCCACACGTTGCGTACCAATCCCTGCCATACACCCACACGTTATGTACCAATCCCTGCCATACACCCACACGTTACGTACCAATCCCTGCCGTGCACCCACACGTTACGTACCATGTCTTGACCAGGGGCACATCAATTGCTCTTCTCATCCTCCCAGACCTGAGGTTGAACGGCCGAGGAGCCCAAAGGAGACCAATGCCTAGTCACATGATGATCAGGTGATCAACGATGACAAAATGATAAACAGCTGTGGTAACCGACCGTTTGCAGTGTTGTCAGTGTACAGGGGAGTATCTGCCAGGAATGGCTTCACATAGTCAGGCAAGATGAACTCTTCATCCTCTTCAGGCTCCACCTCCACCACCTGTTTCCACGACAACATCATCTAACATCCACACATACAAAATCACACATATATGCATACATACATACACAAATATATCCACACACACACACACACACACACACACACACACACACACACACACACACACACACACACACACACACACACACACACACACCTTGGCACCAATCCTGTGAGCTATTGGATTGACCAGTGGATCAAAATAAAAGGCAGGCAGGTCAGGGTCTTCAGTCTTGATGTACACGACAGATGGGTGATGATACCTGAGAGGGGAGGGTGGCTGAAGAGGACAAGCAGAGGGGCAGGACGCCTAACCATGCCAGGTGAACATGAAGAGGCAAGCTGTTGTACAGGTAGGGAAAGGCAATCCTGTACTCCGTCCTCACTGGCTGTCTGATGATGATCTTGTTGATGTCATTGAATTCATTCCAGTCCTCGTCACTAGGCAACAGGCAGAGGGAGGATAAGGGTTAAGGAGGGATGGAGGAGGTGAGGCAAGGAATGGAGGTGAGGCAAGGGATGGAGGTGGGGCAAGGGATGGAGGTGAGGCAAGGGATGGAGGTGAGGCAAGGGATGGAGGTGAGGCAAGGGATGGAGGAGGTGAGGCAAGGGATGGAGGTGAGGCAAGGGATGGAGGTGAGGCAAGGGATGGAGGTGAGGCAAGGGATGGAGGAGGTGAGGCAAGGGATGGAGGTGAGGCAAGGGATGGAGGTGAGGCAAGGGATGGAGGAGGTGAGGCAAGGGATGGAGGTGAGGCAAGGGATGGAGGTAAGGCAAGGGATGGAGGTAAGGCAAGGGATGGGGTGAGGCAAGGGATGGGGTGAGGCAAGGGATGGAGGTGAGGGATGGAGGAGGTGAGGCAAGGGATGGGGGAGGTGAGGCAAGGGATGGAGGAGGTGAGGCAAGGGATGGAGGAGGTGAGGCAAGGGATGGAGGAGGTGAGGCAAGGGATGGAGGAGGTGAGGCAAGGGAGGAAGATGGGAATGAAGAGGATAGAGTAGTGAGAGGTGGAGGGGAAAGGGAAGGAAGGGTAACGGGAAAAATGAGGAAGACAGAAGGAGAAAAGAGAATGATGGAGAGGGAGGATGGAGAGAGGGGAGGAGGGGAGGGGACGGAGGGGGAGGGATGGAGAGAGGGTGAGGGGATGGAAAGGATGGAGAGATGGAGGATGAGAGGTATAGAGGGAAGGAATTGGAGGTATAGAGAGAAAGGATGGGAGGTATGAAGGACAGGGTGAGGGATGAGGGATGAGGAAGAGACGGAGACAAAGAAGGCACTAACCCTATCAGCTGCTGTTCCTTAATGAGAGGTTCAAATTTTGGGCCCCCTGGAATGGCCAGATTGAGTGCTTTGGCTGTGAAGAAGGACTTCAGATCAAACAAGTAGAAATAGTTATCATCCACCAAGTCTGTCAGCAGCTGGTTGCCAAGGCGATAGAGAGTAGACATGACCTCCAAGGTGAGGTTCCACCTCCGATAGGTAGTTCCATTAACATGCCTGGAATAAAAACAGTTGTGTTAAAATGTCCTCCACCAGTCCAGCAGGTTACATACTTTGTATGAATTAGTGGTTTGTGGTCATAAAACCATTCAAATACAGACTTCTCTTCCTCCTCATCCAAGTCCATGTGGATAGGGTCCAGAGGTTCCACATCCAGCACGTTGTCAGCATAGTCAAGAGGTGGCTCTTCGTCGTCAAAAGGTGGGAACCTCATACGCTTGAAATGACGCCTGTCTCTCTTCTCACGTCTCATCATGATCCACATGGACCTGGAATAAGATTTAGCAGCTGTCAAAATGATTGATGATGACACCTCTCCCTCCTTCCCTCCTCTCTCTCTCTCTCCCTCTATACCTCTCTCCCTCACTCACTTACCCCCATTGTGCTATATAGACAGGTTCTATCACCCAAGGTATTTCATTGACAAATGTGATGGCTCCTGTGATATGGTATAGGACAGGAACGTCTCTGATCTGTTCCCATGGCATTGGCATGTTCTCCAGAAGTTTCAGCACTGCGTGTGGCATATACTTCAGAGCTCTGAGGTGCAAAAAAAAAAAAATGCAACATGTTCAGAGGAGCTTTTGGTACAAAAATCTTGTTCCTACCCAAGGTAGACACGTTTGTCGTTGCGAAACTTCTTATGCGACATATCCCCATGGTCACGAATGATCTTGCGGACATGCTCAGGAGGCATATCTTCCTTCTGTGCCTCTACAAAACCGAACTTGCGCTTTTCGCTGTAACGTTTTGACTGCAACTGTTGCCATTTCCTAGCTACAAAAAGACAAACCACAACTTCGTATCAATTCTCTGTTCTTCGATGAAGTTAATAGCCACTGCTACTATTCAATACCTTTCTCTTGTAGCTGCTCCTCTGTAAGGTGCTCTGCCGGCGGAAAGGGGTACGGTTGCCTTTGCAATAATGGCTGCAGGGCAGCCATGGTCATGTATTATTCCCGCCTCTGAGCCTTGAGCAAACGTGGAAAATTTTTACTTTGTCCACGTGAATAGCACGCGTAGGCACGTGAAATTTTGACGTGTTTAACCCCTTAGTGCAAAATGGTGAGATTTAAGAATAGGTTGGTAAGGTTAGTTAGGGAGACTCTAATAATCACATGCTTTACGACACAGATATTTTCTGGTTGGCTTTCGCTTTGCGTCACAAGACGAAAGTGCCAGAGCCCTAAAAAGTGTTACTCACAAATCACTTGTAGACCTTATCCGTGATGCAATTGTTTCGCTGCATGGTCAGTACGGACTTTCTTGTGTGCAAAAGTCGTTAAGTGGTGAGGCATTTGTAAATATTTATTCCAAAACTACATCCATAACTGTTCCGCAGTCAAATACATAAACGTCGACACTAGCGTCGCCATTATTAGATGCCCGAGGGACTACCATCGCCAAGTGTGGGCTGCTCTAACCACCATTACCAGCATCCAGCAGAGCTCCTGTACCGTACAAGTTCTTCATCTCGGCGGTGTGTGTGTGTGCTTTTGGTCTTACAGGAAGTTACATGCATGTTTTCGTTCAAGGTACTATCCAGTCGTGCCAGAAGTTTCTTATCAGGTACAACACGCACAAACTTCGTGGAATGCTAAGAGAAGCAGAGAGCTTAGGTATACTGCATACTGTATGACCGAAACTATTAACAATTTTTATAACGTAGTCGAGAGGAAAAAGATGGATGAGAAGATCAAAGCAGTGCTTCAGCGTGATTCAGTAGCGCTAAACGTGTGAAACTGTGACCTCTCATACACGGTATATGGTCTATGAAATATTTGTACACACGATATGAAGTACCGATTACCAATTCCACATGTCAGTGATGTCACATCTATTCCTACCAGCAAGATGTCACACACACAACACATATACATACAACACACAGCACTAGTTTATTTATCCAAGAGAGAGAGCTGAAGCACCTTTTGCAGCTCCTCTTCTCGTCCTTGGTTACTTGCTCCCTGCTCGAGCCCTGCTATTAGGAGCTGCAAGGCCACACCTTCACCGTTTGTCATTTAATTTCTTCTTCACTTATATTATTATTATTATTGTATTTAAATTGTAAAGAAACACGTGGCAGCGTAGTATAGAGTATGGCAATATATTTGGCTATTTTATCGATCGCCCGGAAACTTGAAGCCTGCAACTAGTTTCAATCGGGCTTTGTGAGGACTGTGTTTGTGGTGTGTTTCGGCCAAGGCAACCAAAAGTGCAGACCAGGCCCACGAAGCGTGGATTAGGGCCTATTGCACGGTCATCTGGCTTAATCGTTGCCGACTGCACAAGCTTGATAAGTTAAGCTTGTTTTTAAAAGCATGCATGGTGTACATGTCTACAGACTACAGACCTATCTGCAATCGATAAGCTAGGTCCATACATGTAGCAAGTAGCCGTAGGCACTGCGGAATTTTTAAAAAAATGCTCAAACGATTAGAATATTATTATCGTTAGAAAGAGCAAAAAAAGCTGCATTTAACAGTACTTTATGCGTCACCGTAGCATATTTTGCACCGGAGATATGTAGCGCCAAAGTGACAACTTTTTTAGTACAGCGGTCAATGCGTAATCGCAATAAAAACTGTGACGGTTGAGGAACAATAAAGCATAACCTTGCCATTCCGTAAGATATTAATTCCAAACATTGCATATAAGTGGTTCTGACTTTGTTAAAACTTTTAGAAGATTTTTAACACATGTATATTTTCAAATTGTGAACAAAAAACTGACTAGCATGCATACAATTTAGCACAATATCATTTAGCATTGAAGAATATTATTTTCATTGGCCACAAACACTAAATCACCAATTAAATAGTCCACGAGCATGTCAATTACCATCAATCCGTTATTCTTCAGATTCATCCATCAATCAATATTTTACTTTTAGTTTTGGTAACTTGCATGCATGCTTTATGAGTTATCTGGCTGTGAATGTTTATAGTTACATGCTTATAGCCTCATAAGATGACTATACATCTTGCAAAAAATATATACTATGACAATTCCACTGCACAGGAGCAGCAAACCCTCTTTTCCAGAGTATTTGCAAATTTAACTTCTCTGCAAGGTGCATCAGTGTAAATTTCACCAACATACTAAACGATGAGCAGCTACACTTGAAAACCATAGTAGAACGTATTTTAATGGTGGCATACTATGTATAAAAGGCCCTCACCTGGTTGACTATTGTACTCGTTACAGTACCATGCCAGTGCAGCTATGGCTGTTCGGTTGACATCAACATTGTTGATTATATATGCATGTATATAATTATATTATTATTATTATTGCAAATGTTGCTGCTTCCTTGTTAAACAAAGGCAACAGGGAGATCAGGGCTGACGAGATGCAAAATATGCAGCCTGTGAAATGGAGTCACTCTTTTGTAATTCATTATTCTGCATGAGCTGGATTGCATGCTCAATCCACCTGTTCTCTATCTTTGGTGGCTACTACATGCATCAACAGGAACGTCTGAAATCTTGATTTTCAGGCACAGCCGGAAAGCTCAACATGCAGATTTGCAAACTATTGTTGGAACAATTCAGGGAGGGAGTGCATCTTGTGTTCAGCATGTGCTTGCTCTGCATAGTCCTGCTTTAGAACAGGTGGGGAACTGAAAAACATTTATTCCTTTACCATGAAAAGAACCCTGAGCTGATGCAGACAAAGGATTATGATCAATGTTATCCATAGCTCCAACTGTGAAAGGACCTTTCCACAGAATTGGAGGGCAAACCATGCAAGCTTTCATCTTCAAAATGCTTGCAGACTGTTGTATAGCAAGGGAGTTCGAGATCTCCAAATCAATGACACATTGATATCTGACACTGATGCCTAGATTGTAGTGTTAACCATTTTCTTCTGGTTCCTGCGTACATTAAGGCCAACAAATAGGGCATGCATGGAAGTGGAGGCTGACGATGTTTCACATGCCTTTCAGTAGTTCCCTGTTTTAAAGAATATATCAACTGCGCAATTGAAAGACATGGCTGAGATAGCATAGTTTCTTGGTTTTGCCACATTACATCCATTTAGCCGGTAGCATCGCAACAAGAGTTTTTAGACTTGCTGGTACAGAGATTTCTTGACATCCTGGTGGAAATTTTCCATTGAATTCCATATTCGGCCCAATCATTTCTGATTGCCTTTACTAATTTTGTCATTGAAATTGGCTCAGATTCAATATCCCTGTTTGCCATGACATCCTTCAGGAGTTTCTGAAAACCATCATAGAACACTAGCAAAGTATTCCTTCCATCTGATTTTTTCTGGCAAGAATCAGAAAAACTTGACAGCGATGGGCTGTCAGCTGTGATTTTAATCTGGTGTTCTTGTATCTGTAGCTCTGAAGCGAGTCTTCTGGACATCTGAGGTCACCGCCACCTTTTAAACAGATCACGCAAGTCATCCAATCCTTCGATCCCCACATAGGCTAGTTTGATTTTTGATTTTACCATTTTAAAAAGATTCGTGTACCTTACTGGCTCAGGGGAGATGATAATTTACGATCGAAAATTGTTGGCTGTCGGAATGATTTGCTTCATTAGAAAGTGCTAAGACAATGTGTGATTTCGAATACTATTTATAATTAAAAAAGAAATACATGCATGTAGAGATGTATCAAAGAGGGCGTGGCACATTTCAAGACATTATTTCCGAGGGTGCATCATCTGGCACCCCTTCTGATATCGATAGATATGTCCCAAAGAGTTTGTATACCAGTTTTGGTGCTTTTATCCACCCTGTAACGATCTCGACAAAAATTGCTGTTAACGGACTCCACTATAAACAAAGACCGAAGACGTCACATTAAAAATATATTCATACGAAAAATGACGTTACAAATGCAATTCATAGGGAAATGGCGGAAGTTTTCAGGTACTCTTCTTTGATAGCACTTTTTTAACGGCAAAGGAGGGTCTATTGCCTCGGAAGTACGCTTTTGCGATAGATCTAACATATGCCGAGTCGGAGACGAAATATAGCCGTTCAGTGAGAGCGTACTACGAAATAGCATCCCTAAGCTTTTACTAGCTAAAAACGCTCATCCAGCTCGATAAAACTGTAACTATTTACCGGACTTAAAAACGGACGATGCCAAAGGTTGGTGATGCTTGTTCTCTAGATATATTGCAAATTTGGCTAAGATCTATTGCCTACAGGAGGAGGAATTCAGCTTACAATTTCTTTTGTACTGGGGTCACAACAAGTGTTAATAACAAAAGTAAATAGTCACGTGATGCCTTTTAACTTTCAGTATGTATTGAAAAATAGTTGTACAGATGATTTCGGTGAGAAGTCGTTTCCTTGGAAACGCGTGACCTAAAACGATGAATAATTGAAGTGAGGGCAAGGTATACGTGAAATGGTATGGAGGTGTTGTGCTTTTGGCTGTAGAAATCGTGGTGGTCAGCGTTTGGGCATAGGTTTCTATCGGTTTCCATTCAAAAATGAAGGCAGACTACGAAGGTGGATTCAAGCAGTCCGTAGAGAGGATTGGCAGCCTTCGAAGCACTCGCGAATATGTGGCGACCATTTTGTGTCATGTTAGTTAGAAGTGTGGAAGTCACAATTGAGTGAGGGAGTCATTTGTTTTTATTGTAGGCAAGCCTGTTGACGAACCCAGTGATGTGGCTATGTCTCTTCACGATTCTCTTTCAAGGATGGTATGCAAGAGGAAGTATTTGATCAAAATGATGCCAGTGAAAGCGCGGCAGGCGAAAGCGGGGCAAAGAAGAAAAGGAGAGGTGTGCTTTATATTATCTCTGCTTCAGCTGTAGAGGGTTGGTTGCTAGTTCACACAGGACTCGCAACAGAGACAGAAATCATCAGTATAGGTATAGGGATGCAGCCCCCATGTCTGGAGTAGCCACCCCATCTGCACCAATAGCTGGATCTGCTTATGTCTTAGCAACGATGATGAGCACGTGTGCTGTCATGCTGCCCTGCTTTGCCTTTGGCTACAGCCTACAAAAGCTATAGGCCTACATGACGGAGGACAAAGATGTCTGTTGCCGATCGATTGCTATAAGCCTACTTGCTACATGTATGGACCTAGCTTATCGATTACAGATAGGTCTGTAGACATGTACACCGTGCATTCGCAAGCTAGTTCAGTCGGCAACGATCAAGCCAGATGACCGTGCAATAGGCCCTAATCCACGCTTCGTGTGCCTGTTCTGCACTTTTGGTTGCCTTGGCCGAAACACACCACAAACACAGTCCTCACAAAGCCCGATTGAAACTAGTTGTAGGCTTCCAGTTCCCGGGCGATCGATAAAATAGCCAAATATATTGCGATACTCTATACGCTGCCACAACGACATAGCATCGCCGAAACGACGACCATCACCCCTCATGAAAGGTCATCGCATGGTGTCAGCCCCACCGACTCCAGTTTTTATTTGTAACGCTCCTTTCGCTTGAAATCTGCCGATCCATCACGATTTACCATACGTCTCAATAATGTTTTGCCCTCCATAAAAATTTCACATGACTCTCACGTGACGCGCGGGTTCTCACCGAAATCATCTACACTATGCTACGTTGTCAGATTTGCATTTGAGCTTATTGTTATTGAAATAAATTCAAATGTTGTCAATAAAAGTACCAAAAAATTATTGTTCCAAGTGTGATGGTTTCCACTGTATACGCACGGCTGTTTGCGGCCATACATTTTGTGGACACTAGGTTATTTACCCGAAATATTGAAATGATTACTTAGAGCCTTAGCAACGCCCATGACAACCCCAGGGTTGAACAAAAACGTGAGCCAGCACAAAACAGGTTCGTTATTGTCACCTTTTGAAAACACGAAATAAAGCCAGCATCATTTTTCTATTTACAGTGCTTACCTCATGCTACAGTTTCGTTGCCACGGCGCGTTATAGGTCGTGAAAGCGGGTAACTCGCGATGTACCTCCCCTATTCGAAGCGAATTATCTACGTTCCCAACCGATAGAAAGTCGAAATCAAAGCTGAATCTTGAAGGACTTAGAAGGTACTAGCTTATAATTGTATGTGCTAAAAGCCAACTTTTTTTTTTGCCAGGGATTTTTGATACCAAAGTTACGCGAGAAAAGCGATCATGTCATCGCTGGTAGGAGTGTCGCTGCCACATTTTGTGGAGCCACGGAGAGTAGATGCTCCTTTACCATTAGCACCAATTGTCGAACTTTGTCAGGAACTGAATGGTACGTCCTTTGTAGTCCGTTGAACCTTGCATGTATGGATTCAGCCCCCTGTGTTCTCCGAGGAGGCCAAATCCAACATGCGTTTTCCTGCTTTCTGCAGGTCAGCCTTCGCTGGTTCACCATTGCACTGGTGTGTGTGTGTGTGTGTGTGTGTGCGCGCGCGTGTGTGTGTGTGTGTGTGTGTGTGTGTGTGTGTGTATGTGTGTGTGTGTGTGTGCGTGTGTGTGTGTGTGTGTGTGTGTGTGCCATACTCACAAGCCTTAATGTCCTTCCTACAGGTTTGACACAGTAGTGCCTGGATCAATAGTGTTGCTGCCTTTAGCTGTGGTGCAGTTAGTGGAGTATCCATGAAGCAGCATGGACATTTGACCCACTACAATTGAGCACCTTGAACACCTTGAACCACTCGACCATGTAGGCAGTGCACACCAGTGCCCTACATGGGAGCTCCAGAGGCTGGTGTAAAATCCTCAGGTATATGGGACACAGTAGTTGCTCCAGGATTGCTGGATTGTTGGAGCTGGCCATTAAGTGGTCAGCCAGTAAGGATTCAGTGGGAGGGGCTATTGCATGCATGCCTAAAATTATCTTCTGTGGGCTGTGGACAACTGCAGGCAGGGTGATAATGTATGGCAAATCAGAATGTAAGGTGAACACAATTTACTACTATCCCCCACAGTCAACAGCAGGCAGCACAAGTTTGCAACAGTATAGCAGAACTGCTGTAGAAGCAAGGAGGGTGAGTTTTAACTATGTCATTGCTGGTGTTAATAGCAAAGACAGTGTACAAATGAGCTGCAACCTTGGCAGATGTATGAACTCCTTGTTTTCTTTTTCCTAGCCTCCACCAAGAAGCGACCACGCAGCTCTTTGACTGTCGTTTTGTGGTGCTCCATCCAAAACCACACCTATTATTCATAAAAATACTCATGTCCAGTTCGGTGTTAAAAAAAAAAGTTGGCTAGTTGTGAACACGGTATATATGCTCTCCCATGTGTGTTGTTTAGTGTTCTTGCTTACCGTCCTGTTCTGTCGGTTGGTTCGGTCGTACACCAAGCTTGAAGTAGACCCGCCAAAATTACATAGGCTTAAAAACGGGCTGCGCATAACTATTAATCAAATCAAAAGCTGTTGCGCGTTTATCATATTGTTGACTAGACTGGTAGGGTGTGTGCGGGAGCTATTTGTTTCAACAGAATTGCTTACAACACGTGTGGTATATGGATCGCCAAAAACAACATGTATAATGAGGTACGAACATCACAGCTTTAGGGGCGTATACCGTATTGTCTAATTATAAACCTAGTGTCCAGCCGCAAACAGCCGTGTATATATTTGCGATAAACATTGCGTCATATTGGTCTGGGAACGAGACTACCGGACTGGCCGGACTGGATGCTACGGCCCTGCAGGATTAGTAGATTCCTGCCTGTCCGTGGCTTTTTCCACACACACACCACACACATGCTATTAGATTGACACACACATATACGACGTTCTGCTCTAACTTCAGTACACACATGCACACATTTTCAGCTACACCACACATTTTCAGCTACACCACACCATACACACTGCAACTTATAAAAAAACAGGGCCTGGGGACGAGGCTAGTTCACACACCACACCACACCACACACACTGTTCAGTTCACACACCACACCACACACACTGTTCATATTGTTCAAAATCAATAAAATGAGGCAACAGGACTTTTAGGTAGCAGAAGGGTGGTATCAATAATATAATCTGAAGCCATGAACATGAGTGGCTTCAAATAGGGTACACATGGAAGAATACTCTGGTAACGGTAAACACATTCTCTCAGCGATAATCGGTTAAGTAGAATATTGCACAGGGGGTTTGAGGTCAAGTGTTGCCCTCAGTATTGATTTATGCAATTACGTGGGACAAAATCTCCGTGGTGATACTCCCGTGGTGATACTCACCTTTTTTCTTTATTGATCGCACGGGACTAAATCAGGAAACCAGTAGTAACTATGTACATGTAGCAACCAGTAGAGTATACCCAAAGACCAGCAGTGGTCACCTCTGGAAGAGGATCAGGAAAGGCCAGTTGATAACTCTTTTAAAAACACATTTCCTATAACTTTTTTATTGTGGTAATTTTGTGCCCACATATAAACATTTAACCCACATTGCAAGTATGGGAAGACAAACACATATACACCATACACTGCTTTATATCACTAATCTTCAAACCAATTCCAACCATCATGACTTAAGCCAACACACACACACACACACACACACACACACACACACACACACACACACACACACACACACACACGCATGTACATGGAACATTCAACCTTGATCTCTTCCATGATAAAACAGTAAATCCAAGTGATGGACATCACACAGTGTGCTGAATTTAGAATTTGGTACACTGTCAGCAATACACCTAGGCTAAAAGCAGAAAATCATCTCAAACAAACTTTGTTCAAGATTACTTTTAGGTACATGAGCTTTTGGTGTCCCCATGTGACCTGGGACCCCTGGGTGTGTACATGTGACCTGGGACCCCTGGGTGTGTACATGTGACCTGGGACCCCTGGGTGTGTACATGTGACCCGGGACCCCTGGGTGTGTACATGTGACCTGGGACCCCTGGTGGTGTACATGTGACCTGGGACCCCTGGGTGTGTACATGTGACCTGGGACCCCTGGGTGTGTACATGTGACCTGGGACCCCTGGGTGTGTACATGTGACCTGGGACCCCTGGGGAGCTCAAGTCCGACAAGGTATGTAATGACCCAAACGTACAACGACATGAGAAGGCTACTGCATGCACATATTGTAGAGATGAGAAGTAAAGCAGAGGGGTGTGCTGACAGTGACCTTTGTAAAAGTTGTGGGGACTAATACATTCTATTTAGTTGTTGGAGTGGACACCTTGTAATATTATCCGACTGTTACTTTGAAATTCCCTTTCCAAGCCAGGGGTATAGTAGAATACCCCTCATTTAGAAAGTGCATGCTTTAATATGTGCACAATATCATCGTAACAGACACATGCCCCAAACAAGACATTTCAAGGGTGGATATAGGAATGGGGAGGTGGGTTTGGGTTATAATGAGGGGGCTTCCACTATGGGCATGGGGGAGCACTGCAAGCTCCACCATCGGGAAACTACTATTGTGAGTTCAATAACAATTTGAGTGCTTGACTATGTGTACATAGCTATGGGTGTGCATTGAGAGCGTCAAGATGGATGTGCATTGGGATAGGTATGGAGTTAGCTGGAGCATTGTGCAGATAGGTTTGGTAATCAATGAGAAAGAATCACACCAAACACTCATTGTTAAAGGCCACCCATAACACTATGAGTGTTTGGTGTGGTTCTTTCTCATTGCAGATTGTATGACCTTACACTGTGAGTGTTTGGTGTGGTTCTTCCAGCTCATTGGCCTTACACTGTGAGTGTTTGGTGTGGTTCTTCCAGTTCATTGCAGATTGTATTGTCAGTTCCTTGCCGTCGCTATAATCATTGTCCAGGTCTCCAGTGCGCTCCAGACCAGGGGCGGATCCAGGAATTGGGAGTGGGGGGGGGGGGGGGGAGACAAAGGTGAGGGTGTGGCAAGGGTGGGGCAAACCAGGAGATGTGGCCGCCCCGGGGAGGGTGCGGGGAGGGGGGCACCCCACCCGCCCAGCCAGGGGGTCTGGGGGAGCGCTGCAGGGGGGCCTGGGGCGGAGCCCAGAAGCCAACGGTTTTTGCGTTGTAAACCCCCAAAAGTACGTAAAAACTGCACCAAAAACGTTATAACTCTTCTACGTAGATAAACTCTATTATCTTTGCGTGACGTGACACCAAAGTTGGCCGGTGGTGTTATCAGTATTGTGTAGGCAAACCTTCTTTGCTTGGTCGCTTTCGACTCCGAGGCCCCATCTGGTCAGTCCAGAGTAACTTCAACGGTTCCTCATTACTTTACTCCCCCCCATCCCAATTATAGCAACTTACATAGCAACTTATTAACATCAGTAGCCAGGGGGGTGCAAACGGGTGCAATTGCACCCCCCCCCCCCCCCCCACTGGATGCAAGGTCCGCTTGGCAGGCTATGAATTTTATGCAATCTACACATATTAATAAGAACTGCTATGTGCACGAGTGCATGTAAGAGCACCGGTACGGGATCAAATCAGGGCCAGCCGGTCAGGCATTCGGGCTATAGCTCGACCCTTTTTGCCCAAGGTCCACCTCGAAAAAGAAAATTGTGTGCATATACCCAGTATGGATAATTATATATCACATACAAGTCAGTTCTCAAGTACCCTCCCCCAACCATATGGCCTATGCACTCTACAATGTTTGGTGCGAAGGAAATAACTCATTGGCCACAATGGTTTCAAAAGTGGTCTTAAATCGACTAAGATGAAGGTCGTGATATGTATCTACGCATGTAGTGTTCCGTTCCATCTGCGTAAAAGCTGACTGCAGCTGGTGACGAAGCATCTAACCGAAAGAATTTGATGACTGTGGCACGGTGTCGAAGGTTTATGGCAAGGCAAGGCCCGGCAATAGCTATAGGCCTGTAGGGTGGTCCGGAGAGGGAAAATAATAAGGGCATGGAACTAACTAGTAACAGAGCGGAATAGTTTTTATACTGCATGTAGGGATGGGTATGGGAGGGTCTGGGAACTAGGAGCGCTATATCGCTGTACATGTAAGCTCCTCCATCACAGCAGCTTTGCAACTTTTGCAATTTTTTTTAGGTCTTGCAATTTTGTACTGAATTGCAAAATAAATTTGTGACACTTCAATCCTACGGCATTGCATGGCCAGATTTACTACTTTGTAATAATGAAAATGTGGTACCAGCCTTCCTTTACCAAGTAGTAAATAGTACTATGTAATAACCGCATTTGCTTTCATGTATTATGCATGCATGATTGCAATTGTGCATTGCCCCAGCAGCTTTGCATACAGCTTTTGAAATTTTTGTAATTTTATACTGATACAGTCAATTGCTAAATTTGCGACACTTCAATTCTTATGGCATTGGCCAGATTTACTATATGAACCAAATAAGAAAAGGTTGTACCAGTTTTCCTTTGTGGTAGTAAATAGGACTATTCTGGCAGTACAACTGAGAGGAAGACTTTACCATATTTGCTTTCATACAGTAATGTACATCAGATTCTGTACCATGAGCTGCCTTGAATTGTGCATTGTCCCAGCAACTTTGCAACTTTAGCAAAGTCTTGCAATTTTTTACTCAATTGCAAAAAATTTGTGACACTTCAATCCTACAGCATTGCATGGCCAGATTTATGACCCAAATAATGAAAATGTGGTACCAGCCTTCCTTTACCAAGTAGTAAATAGTACTATGTAGTAGAGGAAGACTATAACCACATTTGCATTCATGTACATCTGCATGTATGGTTAACTGCCGTGTGCTGTGCACTTGCATGCAGTTCTTGCATTGTGCATTGCCACAGCAGCTTTGCATGCAGACTTTGCAATTTTGTATTCAGTCTATTTCAAAAAGCAATACTATACCGCATTTGGCTAGATTTCAGTACTACATTGTATGAACCAAATAATGAAAATGTGGTACCAGCCTTCCTTTGTGGTAGTAAATAGGACTATGTAGTAGAGGAAGACTTTAACCATACTTGCTTTCATACATCTGTAGCGTGAGCTGCCTTGAATTGTGCATTGCCCTGGGCATTTTTATGTCTTGCATGCAATTTTGTATTCAAATGCAAAGGAATTCGCGACGCTTCATTCCTACGGCATTGGCCAGATTTACTTAATACTTAGAAGAAAATGTTATACCAGCCTATAGCTTCCTTTACCAAGCAGTAAGTAGGAAAGGGGAAGACTTTATAACCACATTTGCATGGTTTCATATATCTGCATGTAGTACGCTGTACACATACATGCAGTTCTTGCATTGCTATACATGTATTATCCTGGCTACACCACTGGTTGAACATGCTTTGCACCCCCTCAACACACAACCTGGCTACGGGCCTGAACATATACAACCGTACATACTGCTGAACCTAAGCTAAACTAAGCCCAGCTAGATGGGTGTACCCTAAACTAAGCCCAGCTAGACGGGGGAACAGTCGCTGATCCACTAACAAATCCAGCTAGACCCATCGCCCATCCGAATTACACCCGGGGTCTAGCTGGATTTATTAGCGGATCAGCGACTGTTCCCCCGTCTAGCTGGGCTTAGTTTAGGGTACGCCCAACTAGCTGGGCTTAGTTTAGCTTAGGTTCAGCAGTACGTACGATTGTATATGTTAATAAGTTGCTATAATTGGGAAAAAGGGGGGGGGGGGGGGGGGGGGGGGGGTAAAGTAAAGAGGAACCCCTTCAACGTCAGAAGAACCGGTGAACTACCTATAATATTAATTTTGACGGTATGGATTTGCTACATAGGCCTACCTGCTATTGAAAGTTTTTACTTTATTCTGTATATAGGCGCCTTGCAACACAATTCCAGCTGTCACGGAAGTTTTAATTCAGAGCACGTGTATGCCTGCCGGATGTTCTAGACTGCATGGCGCCGCACCGGCTGGCACTGCAGCCTGTGCCTTTGCACGTACACGTTTTCGCACATACTATTAATCATGTAAGGCACCGCCCCTTAGCTATGAATATCTATTTGGCGGGGGTCATGCCCGCAATTTCCTTCTAGACATGAGTATTTAAACAAATTGTTCAGTCACATTTTCCATATACCCTTACGACAGCCGACTGAACGACAGAGAATGCTGAAGG
The DNA here is from genome assembly GCA_949361645.1 of Spongilla lacustris. Lineage (NCBI taxonomy): Eukaryota > Metazoa > Porifera > Demospongiae > Spongillida > Spongillidae > Spongilla > Spongilla lacustris. The sequence continues at coordinate 240,012 of OX442431.1, forward strand.
AACTGGCTCTAATTGTGACCCTACTGACGCTATTCGCCGACGCGCGTCCCCCGCGCTATGTGGACCTAGAAGACGATTTCATGCAGCAACAACTGAACGATCCAGTTGAGATGAGCAAAGAGGTTGATATAAGAGGTCCAAGTCACAATAGCCGATTATCAGCTAACCTAAAGGGTAAAGTGGCACTGGTGTGTATTAATTATAATCCATGTACATGTATACTAATTTATTTGGGTGCAGAACGCTTGACGATTGCGGGCGGCGTAAGTATGAATGAGTTGTTATTCTTTCATGATGCTATATATTCCATTGTTCCATGCATTGCTACTTATTCCGGCCTTGGAACATTACCAATCCAGTGTGTAAGTATCAATGATGTTGCATTTTCCATTGCACCTTACAATGCCTACTTATTCCTTGCTGCCATGGATACTATTATGAACAATGTAGCCTGTAAGTATCAATGATGTTGCATTTCCCATTGCACTTTTCCAATCCCCGGCATACTTATTCCTTGCTGCCATGGATACTATCATGAACAATGCAGCGTGTAAGTATCAATGATGTTGCATTTCCCATTGCACCTTTACAATGCCTACTTATTCCTTGCTGCCATGGATACTATTATGAACAATGCAGAACGTAAGTATCAATGATGTTGCATTTCCCATTGCATATTAAAACAATCCTATGTATTCCTTGTTGCCATGGATGCTAATATGAACAATGCAGCATGTAAGTATCAACGATGTTGCATTTCCCATTGCACCTTTACAATCCTACTTATTCCTTGTTGCCATGGATACTGTTATGAACAATGCAGCCTGTAAGTATCAATGATGCTGCATTTTCCATTGCACCTACTTATTCCTTGCTGCCATGGATACTATTATGAACAATGCAGAACGTAAGTATCAATGATGTTGCATTTCCCATTGGAATCCTACTTATTCCTTGTTGCCATGGATACTGTTATGAACATGCAGCCTGTAAGTATCCATGATGCTGCATTTTCCATTGCACCTACTTATTCCTTGCTGCCATGGATACTATTATGAACAATGCAGTTTGTAAGTATCAATGATGTTGCATTTTCCATTGCACCTTTACAATCCTACTTATTCCTTGTTGCCATGGATGCTAATATGAATAATGCAGGATGTAAGTATCAATGATGTTACATTTCCCATTGCACCTTTACAATCCTACTTATTCCTCGTTGCCATGGATACTATTATGAACAATGTAGGAGGTAAGTATCAATGATGTTGCATTTCCCATTGCACCTTTACAATCCTACTTATTCCTTGTTGCCATGGATACTATTATGAATAATGCAGTTTGTAAGTATCAATTATGTTTCATTTTCCATTGCATCTTACAATCCTACTTATTCCTTGTTGCCATGGATGCTAATATGAATAATGCAGGATGTAAGTATCAATGATGTTGCATTTCCCATTGCACCTTTACAATCCTACTTATTCCTTGTTGCCATGGATACTATTATGAACAATGCAGAGAGTAAGTATCAATGTTACATTTCCTATTGCACCTTTACAATGCCTATGTATTCCTTGTTGCCATGGATACTATTATGAACGATGCAGTCTGTAAGTATCAATGATGTTGCAATTCCCATTGCGCCTTTACAATCCTATTTATTCCTTGTTGCCATGGATACTATTTTGAACAATGCAGTGGGTAAGTATCAATGATGTTGCAATTCCCATTGCGCCTTTACAATCCTATTTATTCCTTGCTGCCATGGATACTATTTTGAACAATGCAGCATGTAAGTATCAATGATGTTGCAATTCCCATTGCGCCTTTACAATCCTACTTATTCCTTGTTGCCATGGATACTATTATAAACAATGCAGCCTGTAAGTATTCACAATGTTGCATTTCCCATTGTACCTTTACAATCCTACTTATTCCTTGTTGCCATGGATACTATTTTGAACAATGCAGATGGTAAGTATCAATGATGTTGCATTTCCCATTGCACCTTTACAATCCTATATATTTGCCATGGATACTATTATGAACAATGCAGCTTGTAAGTATCAATGATGTTGCATTTCCCATTGCACCTTACATTGCCTACTTATTCCTTGTTGCCATGGATACTAATATAAATAATGCAGGCTGTAAGTATCAACGATGTTGCATTTCCCATTGCACCTTTACAATCCTACTTATTCCTTGTTGCCATGGATGCTTTATATGAATAATGCAGGATGTAAGTATCAATGATGTTGCATTTCGCATTGCACCTTTACAATCCTACTTATTCCTTGTTGCCATGGATACTATTATGAATAATACAGGGTGTAAGTATCAACGATGTTGCATTTCCCATTGCACCTTTACAATCCTACCTATTCCTTGTTGCCATGGATACTATTATGAACAATGCAGCTTGTAAGTGTCAATGATGCTACATTTCACATTGCACCTTTACAATCCTACTTATTCCTTGCCACTATGCACACTGTGATATAGTGTGTAAGTGCAATCAATGTTGCATTTCTCATTGGATATTAAACTGCCTACTTGTACCCCTTGTTAACATGATGTGTGATGCAGTGCGTAAGTATCAATAGTGTTGCGTTTCCCATGGCAACTTATAATATCTTCTTATTGTTCCTCATAACCATGGATATCATTAGTGTGTAAGTATCAACTAAATGCATTTCCCATCTTAACACACATAATAATTTAATTTCTTGATGCATTGATGAAATTTGTAAATCAAATTTGTTTATATTGTATGTTTTATACTCTACTATTTCATTTTCATTTCACAATGAACTGCAAAAGCCATGACTGTGAGTTTGAAGCTTTGTGTGCACACATGCATCTCCCTTCAAACAGGCAAAGAGAACCGTACAAGAACATTGACTGAATGGCTTGCTTTAGCTGCTTATAGATGTGTAGTGACTCTCTAGAGATTTAGTTTGAACTGATCTTGCATACGAGCACCTTTTAAAAAGCTGTTTTGCAGATGAACAAATGCTTAACAATCACTTTGACCTGCATGATAAACACAACTTATTTCTCTCTGAAGTTCAATCTTTAACTACCCTGACTGATGGATAGCACTTTTATTGTAAAGGAATTCTTCACATGCACAAGTTGTATTTCTGTGCAATTCTCAGACATGGTAATTAGGCTACATGTATTAAGTCATGGAGAACTGCATCTATGGGCCCTTAGACGTTTTTTCATTCATTTCTGCTGCCTGGTATCTAGTCCCAAGTTGCGGAAGTGGTCAGATTTCTCTTTCAAGGGGGGCATTGTGTATATACCTGGGCCAGTCCTGCCACTGAACCATGCATGGGGATGGCTCAGAACATGTGTGTCCAAGAATCATCTCTTGCACATGTGCAGTGTCTGCCAAGTGTTGCAGGGAAATTGGCATCCATGGAATATCGATACTCCCATTCCATATCTCTTAGGGTGCTCAGCACCCCAATGCCAATGTTTGGCATCCTTCCCATGTGTTGATTTTATATAGGGTAGACACCTAAACCGAGGGATCTATGTGATTTAGAATACCCGAGGGCCATAGGCTGTAGCGTTCCGAGCGGTAGCAAGGGCGCTACTATGCATGGGCCCGGGGGGTTCTAAATCACGTATACACTAAGTATAGTATACTTTTCTTGGTGCCGATTTTGTTGACTGATGGTGCCGATGTGAATGAAGCTTTTAGATGAAGTTGCCATACTGCTTATTCCTTGCTGCCATGGATACTATTATGAACAATGGATGATGTAAGTTTCAAAGATGTTGCATTTCCTATTTGCCACAATGCCTACTTATTCCTTTTCACTGCTATGGACAATATAGACCCCTTGCCGTGTCATCCCGGGATGGATTAAAACATTAGCGGCCATATTGTTTTGGCCCAAAATGTGTGCGTTATTTAGAATTTGTGTTTTCATTACGTACGAATGATGTAATAATAACAACTTAGACTGGAGGCTAATTAATTGTTTCATAAGTTTAAGCACGAATCCACGGCTGTTTCGAGCTGGACATTAGTTTTTTTTTAATTAGAAATGTATTACATTTACGGTACTCTTAGTGTTCCGACGAATGAAGGAGCTCATTAAAATGTGGTTTATGTTCTAAAATCTATTTTGATCACAAAAAGCTATCAATAAATAATGCTATTATATTAAACTTTTCTACATACATTTCCGTACTGCATAAGATATGTGCGCACTGTCGAGACGTGTTATTTCCGAACGCCTGACTGTTGGGCATGAAACTTACCTTTCCGTAAAGAGGAATCATTGCACATTCTATACGTGTATAGTTCATGCTTAGACACATTTTCTGGTGAGAGAACAAAACGGTTACTTTTAGTTTGTTTAGTCATGAATAATTGAAGTCACGTGAATGAACAGTACAGCAATGGATATTCCGCAATGCCAAAGTACACCTTTTATGCAGCGTATGTGGAGACAGATGATAAAAAAGCCTCTGCTGGTCATCAAGAGACAACATATAGCAGTGCTACCTTTTTAGTGGAGCTCAGGACATGTTTTCAAACTGAAAATGGTAAAGCTATACAATTGGTCCCTACACTGTCCCAGTACATGCACATGCAAGGTAAACATATTCACATGGCCTCATAGGGTTAATCATATATGCACATACACAAATACATGCACATTAATGGCTCTACAAGGGGAGGGGCATGCAAGGTCATCTCGGTCTGACCACGGACCCTGCCCCCCCCATTGCGGCCCAGCTACCTAGTTAGGGTTTGGCAGGGGTGTTGGGGTTGAGATCCCGTGCTCCCTTCGTGCGGCGTAACGACCCACCCCCACCAGCTGACCACGCCCCCTTTACGGCCGTTCGGATTAGGGGCAGGACCGCCGGTCTCGCTTGGGGGAGGAAGCCAGGAGGGACTCCGCTTCGCCCAACACACTGATCACGGACACTCCGTTCAAGAACGGAGGCCGGAGGTTATGAGCAACGATACAAACCCGGACTAGGTGGCTGAAATTTTCTAACGAGTCAGTTATGAACTTAATTACCGCTATACATGCGCTTCTATGCAAGGGAGGGCGGGCAGGGTGAACTTAGCGCGCACTACGATATTATCATACGTGGCTTGCTGATGATCACGAGCGCCGTCCTATATACACGTGCCGCGGGTCTACAAGGGGAGGGGCATGCAAGGTCATCTCGGTCTGACCACGGACCCTGCCCCCCCCCCCCCCCCCCCCCCATTGCGGCCCAGCTACCTAGTTAGGGTTTGGCAGGGGTGTTGGGGTTGAGATCCCGTGCTCCCTTCGTGCGGCGTAACGACCCACCCCCACCAGCTGACCACGCCCCCTTTACGGGACTCGGCCCGTTCGGATTAGGGGCAGGACCGCCGGTCTCGCTTGGGGGAGGAAGCCAGGAGGGACTCCGCTTCGCCCAGAGGGACGGCCCGGGAGGGCCAACCCTCCCCCAAGCACCCTTGGTCCCTTAATTCCATGCATGGGTTATGGGTCTACATATATGCATGGTCAGATCTTAATTCAACTACTCAACGAGTATCCCCTCCCCTCCCATTACCTGACCCGCACGCCTACATCGTCCCGTTGCCCGTTGCCGTTTGACAAGAGACCGCTTGTTACACTCCAAAGCAGCTCTTGCGGTGTCCGAATATAAATGTGTAGGCCGTTCCGCACAGCGATGATCCTTGCTGCTGTAGCCTGAGTACAGCCTCAGTCGCGTTCACTCCAGCTTGTTCGCGCGGCTCCCAAATCGGTCACGGACCAAGTATCTTCCATTGCTGAACTTGAACAACGGGGCCCGGCGCTGAACCACCTTTCGCCATGCCCGTAGTTCAGTACAGCCGCCACAGGCTGCATGGGCACACGTCCGAACCTGTGCTCATTAGGGTTACCAGCCTGGATGAATTAGGACGAGGCGTCGTCGCTAGGTCTTCAAATTAAAAGCACAGGTGGGATTGCGGGTCAAACGCCGACTCGCGGAGGGTATATACAAGTATATATATACCACCAACTCGCCCTAGCGCAGGCGTCCGTGCAAACAAAACCAAACACGCAGCCGCCCACAGCTCCGCTTCTCGACTTAATTCCCAGCTCCGCTTCAGAGCTCTGCCTATAGTTTATCATGCATTCATATCATGCCGAAGGCAGCGCAGACAGGTATAAAGATTAGGGTCCGCGCCGACTACGCCGACGCCGAATCCGAGGTCAAATATTGCACCTGCTGTGCTGTCCAAACCCCTTCATTGCATCAAAGGGGTCGCACTAAAATAAAAATAAACCTCAATCCGGCACTTACCAATGCAGCCCGCTTCGCGCGCCACACTACATTGCCTATCGATAGCTATGTAGACGCGGCCGTCTTGCAGCCCCCTTTACCATGCAGGCGTACTCGAGCTTGGGCATATCCGCATGCATGGGATATGCACGCGGATCGATTTCCCAACCCCCATCAGTCTCGATCTGCGCATGACGCACGCAACCGCTAAGTATATATATACGATTTGCCGCATTGCCTCTATAGATACAGCTTTGTTACAAATTAACTGGCAAAGTATCGACTCATGCAGAAGCTCAGCGCACATCCTAAGCAAAATTTTTCAGCTCCAATCAGCATGATCTGTTACCCGCCGAAATAAACCGTGAACAATTACCTTTGACCATGCATGCAGGCTTTGGACGCATGCATTCCGACCGGCTGAACACTAGCAGCTGTATAGGAGTTCCGCGGGCATGCAGTGCTTGTCGGGTGCATGCATGCATGGGTGACGCTCCCTGTACAAACCATGCAGAAGAATCGCGCTAAATTGTCTACCTCGGTGGTATATACAGCCAAAGGAATATATAGTATATAGTATATTGTCCTCAGTGCAGTATACCACAAAATCATCCGCATGCACCGCGAATAAAATCTTTGCATGCATGGAGCTGCATGTCTAAATGGCAGCACCGCGTATAGTCTCTCCGAAGAACTGCCCATGCCCAGTATAGCCATCGATCCTCGCATGCACCGCGGCACAATTCTAGCCCTATACGCCCTTCTGGTATTTATATATCTTTGACAGAAAGAACTCCTAGCTGGCCGATCGCGACCGAGGCGCACAACTGAGTACCCGAGCCACATGTGTGTGGTCCACTGAGACATACTGTATAAAGAGCATATACATGTATATCTGCATGTGAATCGAGACCGTCATTGACGTTAACGTTGCCCCCCTCTGCATGGGCACTAGAGATCTATAGCCGGCTATTAGACGACTATTATTTACCCTATATATATATAGCCTAGCTTTACTTTAAATTGGTACGACGCCGATGCATGATGCTGAGCTGAACGCAAGCAGAAACATTGCTGTAGCTCGGGCCAACGCGACAACGACTCTTTCCAGCCTTTTCTCCTCTTGCCTATATTACATGCATGCGTGACTGCATGTCTCCCGGCTGTTGCGGATAGACGTCATGTTGCTTCGCCCACACTATATACGATGGCCTGAATTAATGACGGCGGTATTTATATCCAACACTATAAAGCCCTCTCGGATGCCCTAAAGTGTATATAATGCGAGTATAGTTCTTACTTCTCATCCGGATGGTCGGCCAAGCGCGCCGCCCAGCGCTCCACATGCAGGAAGGCCGCAGTGGTCTTCATGCACACTGTTAAAAAAACTGGCCCAAGGGGTGTTAGGTTTGAGGGGTGTTACAGCCCGATGAGTGTTATGGCAACACACTAGGGTGTTCAGCTGACATGTATGGGTGTTAGCAGGCTATGCTGGGGTGTTAGCAGCATACCCCACCAACAGTGGGGTGTTGGGTGATTTTAGAGGTGTGTTGTCACAACACTGGTTTACCGCATTACACCCCAATGTTCAGCCTTGTGTGTAATTACTTTCTGACGGTTGAGGGCGTGGTTTGCGAGATATAGTATGGCAGCATAGCTGTGACTTCATATTTGTGGTGATATAGATACAGTTACTGGACTTTAGTAACAGAGTTATATCTTAAAGGTATATGCACGCACACAACATACCAGTTAAAAATGTCTAACATAGGGTGGCCATGGCCCGTGCATTAGTGTGGATTTCTAGACTAGGGCAGTGCGTATACACGTTGCCTTTTCGAAATGCGCAGCAATTACCGTATTCATGCGTGTAATCTAGCTGTGCTTATGAAGGCTAGTGTGCAGTGTTCGTCAATGTGCACCGCTGTGCTCATGCTAGCGCTTCGCTATCAGTAGTGTGTTGTAGTACGCATGCATAGGCCCTATACTAAGTTTCAAATTTGATGCAAGCTTGTTCATGCCACTTTGTGTTGAGAGTGAAGTCAAGGTTAATAAGTAGCATGGCATAGCCTACTTGGATTCTATTTAGATCACACCCTAGTAAAATGACATGTGAGCATATATTCACACTGAAGTATTTTGTTATGTGCATATAGCAAGGAAACAGTCTATATTAATTTCAAAAAATATATATTTCACAGCTTGAATATTGGGTTTATGCTAAAAGTGTTCATGCAGTCATGTGGCTACATGTCTATATCATTATACCACATGCAGGTCCTGATAGAAAGTAGACAATAATGAAATATGCTGGATGAATGCTGTTGAACACTGTTGTGTGGCCTTAATGGCAGGTGTTTGGACACTCTTTGCATTCTCCCTCGTTCCATCAGTACTGAGGTGCGTTCCATACACACATGTACATACACACATGCACACATACACACATGTTGCATACACATACACACATGCACACATACACACACATACATACACACATGCACACATACACATGCATAAACACATGCACTGTACACACACATGCACATGCACACACATGCACACACATACACACACATGCACACACACATGCACACACACGTGCACACACACATGCACACACACGTGCACACACACATGCACACACACGTGCACACACACATGCACACACATGCACACATACACACATGACACACAAACATACACACCAGGGATTTAAATTAGGGGCAACACACCTGCACACATACACACATTTTCAACAGGGGGTGGGTTTCAGAATATATATAAAAATATAGGGGTTGGGCAAAAATGAATGTCTTTCCTCTGCACTGTTATATGGCATGCCATGTAGTATTATTTTTGTGTAAACCAGGGGGTGGGTTAGTCAAATTAGGGGCAATCCAGTACACACACATGTACATGTACACACACATGCACACATGCACACACATGCACACACATGCACACACATGCATACATACACACCTACACATATGCACACATACACACATGCACACATATGACACACATGCACACACACATGCACACACACATGCACACACACATGCACACACACACATGCACACACACATGCACACATACACACATGCTGACACATGCACACACACATGCACACACACATGCACACACACATGCACACACATGCACACACACACATACACACATGCACACACATACACACATACACACATGCACACACACATGCACACACACATGCACACACTTACACACATGACACACACATACACACATGCACACACATGCACACACACATGCACATGTACACACATGCCCACACATGCACACACATGCACACATACACACATGCACATACATGCACACACACACATACACACACGCACACACACATACACACACACATACACATACATGTACACACACGCACACACACATACACACACGCACACACACACATGCACATCATATACACACACATGCACCAGTGGCGTAGGAAGGGAATATAAAGTGCAGTGGCCAATAATGGCGGTTCCCCTGCCTCCATGGGGAAGGTGCCGGAGGGGGGGCACCCCTCCCACCCAGCCAGGGGTATGCATGGGGGCCGGGAGCACTGGAAGTCCTGCCATAGGGGTCTGGGGCGGAGCCCCAGAAGCCAACACTTTTTGCGTAGATAAACTCCAAAAACTACGCAAAGACTGTAAGCAGTAAACAGTACGTTTCTTTTGAAACCTTGCCTCTGTGCATGTAATATAAAACAGCTATAGTGCAGCCAAGGGCACTTGTGGTAGTGGTTGTAAACTACGTATATGGGACCTTAAAACCAATTAATGCCTTTGTTTGGTGATTTGATCTCATATGTGGTCAAAAAAAATTTGTGTGGCAGGAAGGGATAATGTAATGACACCCACTGAAGCCATGTTCATGAAGAACTTCAAATTGGTATTATTTTTCATTGGTTTGTGGTCACCTCACCCAAAATACCTTGGTACATGTAATAGTAAACACCTATTTGATGCCTATTTGCATCTACAGGAATTAATTGGTTAATACCAAAGTTTTGCTTGTGAAGGTACATGTATAAGTGATCGATTATAACTAGCAGCAATTGCTCAGCTAATTAAATTCGTACACATGTACATGTGCGCTTGTATATTGTCAACCTATTATTATTATTATTTTGTTGTTCACGGAAAAGTGCAGCGGCCATGGCCGCTGCTGCCACCCCAGCTCCTACGCCACTGTGCACACATACACACATGCACGCACACATGCACACACATGCACACACACACATACACACATGCACACACGTATATACATACATGACACACACATACACACATGCACACACACATGCACACACATACACACACATGCGCACATACACACATGCACACATACACACATGCGCACATATACACACCTACACACGTGACACACATGCACACATACACACACATGCACACATACACACACATGCACACATACACACATGTACACACACATACACACACACACACATGAACACATACACACATGCACACAAACACATGAACACATACACACATGCACACAAACATGTGCAGACATACACACAATGCACACTCATGCATCACAGACTCATGCTAATGCACACACATACACATATAAACACATACACATGTACACATAAGTACACACACAATGCATACATGCACACACATGCACATGCATACACAGGCTCGTAGGCAGGAAGTCCGGCAGTGGGGAGCGTCGATTAATAGGACTGCAGGACTGTTGGGGAAGGGGGAGGGGGGGCCTCACATTGATACGAAAGTGGGGGGGTTGGGGGTCCCCTCGCAATAAGGAGATTGACCAACCCCCCTTGCTACAGGCCTACATACACACACATGGCACACATGCACATACACACACATGCATATTCACACACACGCATTCACACACACGCATTCACACACACAATGCACACATTAACACACATGCACATGTGTGTATGTGTGTGCATACATGTCCACACACATTCACACATACACAGAAATACTGTTGGACAGCAAATACACTCTGAGAGAAGTGCGCTTTTTTGCAATCGGAACTACTCAAAAGTCCTGTACATGTATAGCTTTCCTCACATTTGGGCAACGTGTATTCACAATTGTAACATAAATATGTAAGGTCATGCTAAAAATATATTTCATTGCGCATGCGTGACCTTTAGGAACACGTTCTGTTATTTATGAACAGGTAAGTAAGTTCCGACTTTTTGGTAAGCTATTTGTTTTCTTCCAGCATTGAGCGATGCATTTGAGTAAGACGAGTTGAGCGCTTTGAAGAGAGTTCATCGAGAACAGCAGTTTGCGATCGGACCGGAATGCCTGTTTATACGGTCTAGCTAAGGAAAATACGGCTACTACCGCTCGCTGCGCTGCCTCACTATTGCATAAGGCATGTAAGTACCTTGTCGCGCTAAATAACGCCTTACCTTACAAAGGTCATATGACACGCTCGCTCTAGCAAGCCTTCCAGGTAAGCTTAAGAATCGGTACGATTGACGCTGTTATTGTCACCGATCCGCTTAGCGAACATGACCATCATCGGACTGAGGGCTGCACCCAAGATTCAATTAAAAAGGTTAGACATGTCTCATATTGGAACCTTTTTCTCCGTTTGTTTAGTGTCCGAAGCATGCAGAGAAACACTCCAGGACTACGACTGACTACTCGATCGTCGTATAGGCCCTAAAGACATGTTTATAGTTTTGTTGTATGATTGTATTTATTGTCAACTTTTTATTAAAATCATCAACTGTTGTTGTATACTTTATGAAGATTAATTTACGTTGTATCATAAGATTACGGTGCATGTACGAACTATTGATACCTGTGTCAACACCCATTAGAGTGTACTGGCTACACTTCAGGGGTGTTAGCTCTAACACCCCTGAGCGGTTACCACAACACTCCATGGGGTGTTATTCCTAAACAGGCGTACGAACACCCCTAAGGGTGTTGTGGCAACACCCTTTTTTTAACAGTGCATGGCTTCTTTGCACGCATGGTCCAATATTGATATATCCCATGCAAGCAGGCGGGTCGAAGGTGAGCGCGACACCAGTATTGTAACAATGAGCATGCATGCAGGCCTTATTCAATGGTGCATTGTACTTAGACGTCAAACGTGATATCATGCTCCAGAGTCCAGACATGCAATAACATTTACAACAATCCCCTGCATGCATGACTGCGTGCCAAACGTTGTCCTACTGATGTTTTCATCCCTGCAGAGCTAGCTGCGGGTACGGCTGGTCACTGCATGGGCATCGTCCCTCTGCAGATCTAGAGACTTCATGCATATGATACTTGACCACTGCGTGATCACCGCACCGAGATGCACATATCGCGATCGCATGCATCTTGCTGTTATTCAGTACAAGGAGAATAACGACGCGTTACTTGCTTTGTATTTATTTATTTTTAAAAATTATTTAATTTTTTTTCCTTCCAGCTGCATGGGAGCTGCATGGCTGCCTGTCAGTGTTGCCGCGGTCCGAATGGGACCGACGGTCCGGACCGCAGTCCTCGCCATTTTTAGCTGGACCGCGAGCCTCGGTCCTTATTATTTTCATTCACGGACGGTCACGGACGGTCACGATCCAAGCAGTACTGGACCGATGGTCTGACCGCGGTCCCCCTCGTACCCACGCCTAAATACGCATGGCATGCACATGGCGTGCACGTGATCTATTGGTGCCCTGCTTTTAAAAAATATTTTGAGTGTGCGTATTATAGAACTAGGATGAGTACCGATTCTTATGCCACCAGTAGTGCTAGTGAAAGTCAAGAACCCGAAATAGGAGGAGAGATGATGGTTGTAGAGGGTTCCTTTAAGTACAAAAGTTGATTATGGGAGCATTTTACTTGTGTTACATCCGGAAGTAAGCGTGAAAAGCACCCCCCAGCAAAGTGCCGCACTTGCGGAAAAGTCGTGAACCGCGCAGGAGGCAGTACAACAAAAATGAAGAATCACTTAATGCGCTATCATCCTGACATATGTTCAAGGTGGGTTCAATTACCTGTACAACATATGTATTACGTTTCTTATCACACTTGCTGACGCAGAGCCACATCGCAAGTTACCCCATTGCCTAAAGGTCCTATTGACCGTTTTTTCTTAAAGCCTAAGACAGGTATTTCGGAAGCTGAAACTGACAAACTCAATGACTTACTGATATTAAGCTTTGTATCTGCTATATTACCGACTTCTCTAGTGGACAATGCGCATTTTCGAGAATTTATTCATTCACTTAATGATCCTATTCATTGCCACATCGTACCAAACTAACAAAAATGATTGATTCTAAATTTGCTGAAGTAAAACAGAAGGTATGCTACACAGTTCAGAATAGGTACCTGATTGAATTATTTATGTTGCTTCCTATTTGATTGCAGCTACAATCTCTCCTTGAGGAAGCATCCTCAGTTGCTATTACCACAGATATTGCTGTCATAAAACATACTGGTGATTCTTATGTCACTGTAACAGGTCATTGGGTGACCAAAGAATGGAAACTCATGGCCGCTGTTCTGGGTGTTTATATCTGTGATAGTAAGCCTATTTTATTTTATGACCTTGTGCATACATTTCATTTTTATGACAGAATCCCATACCGGAGAAGAAATCTTTGATTTGGTGCAGTATGTAAAGAAGGATTTTGTTCTAGCAGATAGGCTGGATGCCATTACAACAGACAATGGAGCTAACTTTGTCAAAGCTGTAAGATTAATGATAGAACATGGGGTAGCTGAAGAGGACATTCGTTGTGCTTGTCATACTTTACAACTGTCGATCAAAAAATCCTTAGAGGTAAATGTGTGCATATAAGTACTTTGATCCACTATTGTATCCTTTTTTAGTCTCCAAGACAATCACATCATTTAGTTGTAATGTTTCGTACTATTGTGAACCTGATAATGGATTCACCTATTCTCCTAAAGGCATTGCGTGACAAGCAAAATGACCCATCTCTTCATTTCAATTTTGAATTTGAAAGTACTGTTGAGGATATTGAGACTGATAATGATCAATTCATCACTGAGTACTTGCATTGGGGCAACACACGTAAGTTAACTTAGGATGTTGTAACGAGATGGAATTCCACTTACTTTATGTTAAAACGCATCATTGAGCTTGAAGAACCAGTTAAGTTTGTGTTAATACAAGCAGGCAGGGCTGACTTGTCACCATCTGATGAACAGTGGGAAGTAGCAAAGCAGCTTTGTGCATTGCTTCGACCATTTGCAGTAGTCAATGATATTCTTCAGGGAGAAAAATACCCTACTTTGGGCAGTGTGTCTCGGTATATATCATGGCTTTTGCAAGGTAAAAATTGACATGCATTGTATGAAAATATTTATTCTTATGAATGCAGGACTCTCTCAAGATACTCCTCCTTGAGATTGGCATATGAAGCCCCTTTTGTGGTGTCAGCATGATCATGTAATCCAGCAAGTACGCTCTGATATCTTGTCTGATATGCAAAACCGCTGGGATCCTTCTAATCCTGTGTATGTGATGGGCTCCCTAACCCACCCTGGGCACAAAAGCTTGTCTTGGTTAACTGCTGCTGACAAACAAGATGGAATTTCACAGTTACAAACAGAAATGAAGAATGTAGCACCTTCACTTGTATGTGATTTACTGAATATTGCTGTGGCAGAAACAGATGATGAGGTCCTTCATGGACAAAAGAAGACAAAGCTGTCAAGTGTGTTTGAGGAAGCAAAGTTACTTTTCAGTTTTGCTTTACCAACACCAACACAGCTATTTTCTAACACTGTTGATGATCGTGTTGATGAAGAACTAAAAAGGTACTTCAAAAATGAATGTTGAAATGTTATGTATTATGATAACGTTGATTTGTACATGTAGGTATCTGGCAGTGCCAGAGTCAGATCATCTGACAGGATTGGACCCACTTAACTGGTGGTCTGTTAATGCTACTAATTATCCCATTATATCAGTGCTTGCAAAAAAATACTTGGCCATCCCCGCTTCATCAGCTTCCTCTGAAAGGGTTTTTTCCACGGCCAAAAACATAACCGACAAAAAAAGATGGCGCCTGCTTCCAGAAAGACTTCACAAGACCATTTTTTTACGCCACAATCAATACTTCTGGAAATAGCATTGTTTTTTCAGACTTTGTGCTTTGTTGTATGTTTCATAATGTGTGTGTGTGTATGTCCATTTGCATTGGCTTCTTGGATTTATATTATCAGCATTGTGGACCGCGGTCCGACCGACGGTCACGGTCCTGGATTGTTTGATTTGTGCACGGTCGCAGTCCGGTCACGGTCTGGCTACTTAGGTTTGACCGCGGTCCACGGTCCACTGAAAAGTAGTGGACCGCGGCAACACTGTGCCTGTCTCCTGTACACAGCTCCCCCATTAAACCGCTAGGTTGGCGCACTGGCTGGAGCAACGAGCTCCCGCGCCCGAACCCGCTCGATATACTGACATGTATATAGGCCGCTTGGTAGCGTTCTATACTTGCCGGGGCCGCGAGCCCGCTGCTTGATACTGGTGCGGTGGCGATCGACTGGAGCACTCCCGAGCCCCGTTGTCCGGTCCTGGGCATGGGGAACCGCTCCGACGAGCGCCCCTCTCGGCCCACCACCCGAATGCTTCCCACATGCATGCGCGAGATGATCGACTGAAGCACCGCGCTTCCAAGTCCGTTATAGGTATATACTAGGCTGCCGACGAGTGCCCCTTCTCAGCACACCACCCGAACGCTTAATTCCCAGTTTGTAACTCCTAACATATACATGCGCCATGCATGCAGACGAGCGACTGAAGCACCGCGCTTCCGGGTCCGTTAAGTATATAGATGTACTAGGCTGGAGCTGCAAGCTCCCGAGCCAACGAGCGCCCCTTCTCGGCACACCGCCCGAACTCTTAACTCCCAATTCGTATAACTATACTGTCGTTAGCCCTATATACTAAGGCCGTTACACTAACATACATGTGTAACAATGTAGTACTGTGCGCCTGCGCACGGAAATGCCCGCGTAATAATATTCATTAGGAACAGCTGCGGGGTTGCTTAGCTACGGAGTACGGCAATGTTGTAAGTGCATTTGTTGTGAAGTTACTATTAAAGTTGCCCGTTGACCCACGTAACAAATTGGTGTCAGAAGTGGGATAGTCATACGATATGGCTGAGAAAGTGAACATTCCACTTCCGGATATTGCTTGCGAGGATTTCGAATCATCATGGATTCGTTTTGAGTTGGTTGCGGCTGCCAAAGAATGGAGTCAGGAAAAACAGGCACTAATCTTGCCGACGCTGCTGAGGGGCAAGCTAGTTGAGTGCTATATAGAGCTTGAAGCTGATACGAAGAAGGCGGTGAAATGCGTAAAGGAAGAGCTGGTGAAGAGGCTAAGATTGTGTCGCGAGCCACTAGAGGCCGGGAAGCTATTCATGGCACGCTCACAACTTGAAAAGGAGAGAGTCGCTGAATTCGCAATGCAGTTGAAGAAATTGTTCAAACAAGCGTATCCTGAAGAGCGCAGTACTTCCGGCATTCTTTTGCAACGGTTTGTGTTGGGACTAAAGACTCCCATTAGCACGCAGCTATTATTACGAGGTAAGCCGGACACGTTCGAAAAGGCCATTGAGGCGGCTAGAGAAATTGAACTTGTACTGGAGTTTGAGTCCAAACCAACGGAGCTGCATGCTAAGGTAAGTTCCGTGGAGGATTGCGACACAGGGTTGAAAGTAGCACTGAAAGAATTGACAGAGCGATTGGGAAACATGGAGGCACAGTTGCAGAGTGTGGTGCAATCCTCAGTTGCTGCCGGTAGTTCCAAGACGAAGGCAGAGACGAGAGTAACGGAACAAGAGGCGGGGCGTCGTTATGCAAGCAACGACCATTGGCGAAAAAGCGGAAGAACGTGCTGTTTTCGATGCGGAGAGGAGGGACACATCAAAAGGTACTGTCCTTTAAACTTCAACGGGCCTACCGGAAAGGTGAACGGCGGGAGGCCTGGGAACCAATGAATGTTCACAAATCTACACAGCAGCCATTGATCTTTGGGTGTAATTCGTCTACTATGAATTCGTTGCTTTTTGCTGGTGGGAATGTGGGACAAAGATGTTTGCAAATACTACTGGACTCAGGCGCAGCTTTATCTGTGATTCGGAATGATGCATTGGACGATAGGAGCAGGAAATCGTTGACAGCTACTTCCAAAACGGCAATTGGTGCGAATGGCCTGCCTTTGAAAGTGATGGGTCAGGTGAATATTGACGTCTCTCTGGGAACTTTCCAAGCAGCTCATACGTTTATAGTTGTTAAGGATTTAACGTTTGAGTGCATACTGGGTGTTGACTTTCTTAGAAGCAACAAGGCTGTCATGGACTTTAGGACTAACACTCTTCACTTGGGAAATGAGTCGGTTATGGTCCCCACTCAGGAAGAAACCTCCAACAACAACAAGAGTAGCATCACAGTACATGCTTTGGAGGACACAGAGATCCCGGGACGTTCCGTACGTGTGGTTGTTGCTACTTTAAAGGAGTTCTGTACTCAAGCAGAACTAGATGGGATGATAGAGCCTGCTGTCAAACTACCAAAACATCTTTGTGTGGCTCGCTCCTTAGGTCATGTGTCATCTGGTGGCTCCATCATGGTGCAGGTGATGAACGTGAGCCCTAGTGCAGTGAAGGTGTATGGAGGAGTTCAGTTGGGTGAGTTTGTGGCACAAAATGATTTACTTCTACTGGAAAACAGTAATGTAGCAGCATCAGTTTCTGGTGACAACAAATCTGCTGGAGCGAAACTGAATTTGGATCGTCTGGAGGTTTCAGAAAAGGAGAAACAAGAATTGAGAAATCTTCTAGATAGGTTTGGTGATTTGTTTGTCTCAGAGAATGGAGAACTGGGAAGAACTAGTGTAGTGAAGCACAGTATCACTACTTCTGGACGCCCAATCAGACAGCCTATGCGCCGCCAACCTGAAAGTTTGAAGAGGAATGTAAATGAAGAAGTAGAAAAGATGTTGTCAAAAGGAGTAATCCGAGCCAGCAGTAGCCCTTGGTCATCTCCTGTAGTGATGGTGAAAAAGAAGAATGGCTCATGGCGGTTCTGCATTGATTATCGACAGTTGAATGCTACTACACATCAGGATGCTTACCCGCTTCCAAGAATTGATGTAACTTTGGAGTCGCTAGCAGGATCAGCACTTTTCACAACACTAGATCTTGCTTCTGGCTACTGGCAAGTAGAGATAGAGGAGGGTGACAAAGAGAAAACTGCATTCTCCACAGAAAAGGGTCTCTTTGAGTTCAATGTCATGCCTTTTGGACTCACAAATGCTCCCGCCACTTTCCAAAGGCTTATGGAGTGTGTCCTTGCTGGACTTACTGGGGAGCAATGTCTCATCTACATTGACGACATTATTGTTTTCAGTTCTACTTTTCAGGAGCATTTGGATCGTTTGGAAAGGGTTTTTCTAAAGCTGCAAGATGCTGGGTTGAAACTTAGGTCTGAGAAATGCCACTTTGTACAGAAGGCTGTCAAGTACCTGGGACATGTAGTGTCAGCGGAAGGTATCTGTCCAGATCCAGCCAAAACTGAGGTTGTTGTCAGCTATCCGGTCCCAACAAGTGCAAAAGAAGTCAAGCAGTTTATGGGCCTCTGCAATTACTACAGAAGATTTGTGAGGGACTATTCAAAGATTGCTGCTCCCTTGTTTAAACTTCTGAGCAAAGAAAACGCTAAGTCTTTCTCTTGGAATTCAGCAAGTCAGGATGCTTTTGAGGAGTTGAAGTCAAGATTAGTCTCACCACCCATTTTGGCATATCCTGATTTTAAGCAACCATTCCTACTCCATACGGATGCATCTGATGCTGCAATCGGGGCTGTTCTTAGCCAGGTTCAAGTGGGTACAGAACGTGTTATTGCGTATTGGAGCCGGAAGTTACAGAAGGCAGAGAGGAATTACTCAACTACAGAGAGAGAAGCATTGGCTGTGGTTGCTTCATTGAAGGAATTTTATCCTTATGTGTATGGCTTTCCATGCAAGTTGATCACAGATCATAATCCTCTAACAAGCCTCAAAGGGATTAAGGATGTTGGAGGACGCCTGACAAGGTGGCTGCTTTTCCTTCAGCAATTCAACTTAGAATTCCAGTACAAGCCAGGAAGGTTACATACAAATGCTGACACCTTGTCGCGGATTCCATCAAGGGATGACACAGTGGCTGCCATTGAAGAGCTCATCTCAGAGGATACACTTCATACATTTCTGAAGGCACAAGAAGAAGACTCTGCATTGGGTAAAGTGATCGAAGCCTTGAAGAATGGGACTGCTTTTCCTTCTAGTACAGTGCCAGGGTTGAAAAAGACATTTCTTCAAGATGGGCTACTGTGCCGCAAGTTTAGGGCATCATGTTCAGAGGCAGTGCGTACACAGCTGGTGGTCCCTAAAGGTCATGTGAAGATCATTTTGGAGAAATTGCACAATGAGTCAGGTCATTTGGGTGTTCAGAGGACAACCGAGAAAGTGAAGGAGCGCTTCTATTGGCCTGGATATGAGGTGGACATTCAGAATTGGGTTCAAGAATGTCAACAATGTCAAAAGCGTAATCCACCTCAACCTCATCCTCTGGCACCTCTTGGATCGATCAAGTGTACTTATCCATTTGATGTGATAAGTTGGGACATAATGGGGCCTCTTCCTCTGTCCACTAAAGGGAACAAGTACATTTTAGTTATTACTGATCTGTTCAGTAAATGGGTTGAAGCTTTTCCATTGGCAGTGACTGATTCAGAGACTCTGGCATCTGTACTGATGGATGAAGTTGTGTGCAGGTATGGTGTGCCTCGTTCACTGCACAGTGATCAAGGTGCTAACCTGAACAGCCAGGTAATATTTGCTCTGTGCAAACGGTTGGGAATCAACAAGACAAGAACCACAGCATACCATCCTCAAGGAAATGGACAGGTGGAACGCTTCAACAGGACTTTGGAAGCCATTTTGTCCAAAGTGGTAGCGGAAAACCAAAGGGATTGGGATTGTCATATCCCAAAGGCACTGTTCGCGTATAGGACGGCTTTCCATGAGTCTAGTGGTTACTCTCCATTTCGAGTCAACTTTGGACGCTCTCCACTTCTACCAATTGACATTGCCGTCGGTCAATTGAATGTTCAGGAATACGGAGAGGGGGGAGAGCCGACGGTACCTCAGTATGTGGAGACATTGAACAAATCTCTCCGCAAGATCTTCAGTGATGTGAAGGAACAACTGGCTTCAGCTCATGATCGAAGCAAGAAGCAATATGACAAGGGTGTAAGTGGAGAGAAGTTCACAGTAGGTGATCAGGTGTGGCTGTTTGTACCTGCAGTAAAACAGGGAAGGACCAAAAAACTGGCTTCTCTTTGGCGGGGACCTTATACTGTGATTGACCGTATAAATGGTGCATTAAATTACCGCATCCAGCTAGTGGGCTCCACGAAAACGGTTGTTGTCCATTGTAATAGATTGAAACGATGTTACGGCCTACCTAAAGAAGGAAAAGGACAAAACCGCAGAGCTAACCCAGTTCCAAAGCAAACAGATGAGGCGTCTCGACCGTCAAAACCCAAAGAAAATCTTGCTTTTGAAGATTATGCAGTGCATGCAGAATCTGGATGCTGTGTAGATTCAGATGATGAGCCTGACGCAGACAACGTACAAATGGCACGTCCCCAGAGAAATCGAAGACCCCCTGATCGCTATGGGATTTATGTTGAACACTAAGATCTTGCAAGGATGCAAGAAACTAGGAGGGGAGTATTGTAACAATGTAGTACTGTGCGCCTGCGCACGGAAATGCCCGCGTAATAATATTCATTAGGAACAGCTGCGGGGTTGCTTAGCTACGGAGTACGGCAATGTTGTAAGTGCATTTGTTGTGAAGTTACTATTAAAGTTGCCCGTTGACCCACGTAACACATGCGCCAGATGAGCGAGTTAAGCACCGCGCTTCCTAATCCGTTAAGTATATAGCTGTACTAGGCTGGAGCTGCGAGCTCCCGAGCCAACGAGCACCCCTTCTCGACGCGCCGTTAGCCACTGAAGCACCGCGCTTCCGAGTCCGTTAAGTATATCCATGCATGTACTAGACTGGAGCTGCTAGCTCCCGAGCCGACGAGCGCCCCTTCTCGGCACATCACCCGAACTCAGTTCGTAACTACTGTCGTTAGCCCTACTAACATACATGCGCCAGATGAACGACTGAAGCACCGCGCTTCCGAGTCCGTTACTAGGCTGGAGCTACGCACTCCCGAGTCCCGTGCATGGTCACCGCACACTATAGCTATATGCAGAGATAATATATAGAGGGATTGGAAACGAATCACGTGCGCCATACATTCGTAGAAAAACCCGCGGCCAATGCTATAAGTGTTTAGTCGCACCTTTTAGAGTGTGAAAAGGGGCGGTAAAGAGGAACAGGTACACGGTTTTTTTTGGTTTGCGTTCGTTAGTATTGAACACAATAAGGTAGGTTTACATTTTTAAAAAGAATAATGGTAGGATATTGTTTTTACGCAGTTTTCGTGGTATTTTGCATCACAAAGATGCTTTAAAGGGCATTTATTGGAGCCAGTTTTTTTTTTGTGGGACAGCCGTTTCTCAGGTAATGTTGTGTATAATTTGAAAAGTAGCTAGTAACGTTGGTAACTGAATAAATTTTTGCATCAATAAGGTTTTGTTGAGAAAGCGCTTCTAGAATCGGCTGTATCGTCACATATCGATACGTGGATGCCTCCTTTTTGTGGGACAGCGTAGCCTTTGTTTCGTATCGAGAACTGTCGCGGAAGGCTCCAATATGCTAAAAACTGTTACCTATTTTGCATAGTTGTATTTTTATATGGTGTCTTCGTATAAAAACATGTCTAAAACTATTTTTGAAGAGATGGGACGAAGAAAATTTCGACTGTCGGTTCATCGAAAAAATGAAGAGCGAAGGAAAGCAGCACCAGCATTGAGGCGTGTATCAGTTCCCAGTGATTTAACTACAGTGGTGCCAGTTGGTTCGATGACCATTCAAAGTTCGAAAGCAGACCTCCATCCTGTTGTTGAAAATCAGCGTATGGAGGATACTGGTCCATTTCTTGTATCTTTCCCACTATCAATTTTTATGCTAAGTGAAGTGCATACATTGGATGTTCTGTTGTCAAGGCTGAAAATGACAACCCTCCCTTCTATGTGGGTTATTCTTGATGGCTTACCCATTTTTGTCTGCAGAATGCACTCTACGCAGTTACAACCTACTGTAAAGTAGCCAATAAGAAAGCAACCCAAAAGGCAAAGGCTATGAGAAAAGGACTACAGTAGTTTTTAAATTGATTCTTATTTGTTATCTCTTGGTGTCACTGTGTGTGTGTATGTTTTTGTGTGCGTGTAAGTGTGTGCATGTGTGTGTGCGTGGTATTGTATGTGAGTTATGTACATGTATGTGTGTGATGATTAGCTTGACATGGCACCATAGCAGTGAATTCGAAGCCATATACGTTGCATGTAGCATTGTCCGCGTTAATTGGGCTCGTTTCCAATCCCTCTATATATTATCTCTGCTATATGCAACGGGTCCACCTATTTACGTCCCTGTCTGATCCTGATACCGCGGTGATTGCATGGGTCCCCTGCCAGGCTGCGGCCCTTTTCGTTCGGGTGCGGCGATCCTCCTGAGACGTCTGTGACATCTTCCGCTTCCTGCTGAACTTAGCGCGCACTACGATATTATCATACGTGGCTTGCTGATGATCACGAGCGCCGTCCTATATACACGTGCCGCGGGCACTGCCCTTTCCGGCCATTAACTTCAGTTAACCATTCGGCTAACCTCTATTAAATGTATAAGCCATACATGTGTACACTCATGGATCCACTTAAAACAGGCAAGAACACCAGGGTGACCACCAGGCGTCACATTAAGTGCTTTGCTCCTTCATATAAGACCATTGCACCTCCAAAGATCATGTGTGGTAAAAAGGACCCTACATTAGCACCATAGGCAAGGCTTGCAGAGCACCTGCAGAGCACCCACCAAGTAGGCAAGGCCTGCAGAGCCAGTCATGGGCGTCCCCAGAGTGGGAGCAGGGGGGCCATGCCCCCCCCCACCCCTTTGGGACTGAATGGCACCCTTATAATAAAAGTTAACATATATGCCCCCCCCCCCCCCCCCCACTGATTGAATGGGCCAAAAGGAGACAGCACCCCCCCCCCCCCCCCCCCCCCCACGCTGATTGAATGAGCCGAAAGGGGACCCCCCCCCCCCCCCTGGTTGAACCACACCAAAGCGGACAGCAACCCCCCCCCCCCCCCCCCCCCATTGATTGAATGGGTCGAAAGGGGACAGCATCAGCACCCCCCACCCCTGGTTGAACCGCGCCAAAGCAGACAGCAACCCCCCCCCCCCCCCCCCCCCCCCCCCTTTTTCCACTGGTTGAATCAGCCGAAAGTGGACAACGTATTTGCGGCTGTCAAATGGCACTCCCTTGCCCTATCCTGGCCCCCCCCCCCCCCCCCTTCCAGAAAAGCTGGGGGTGCCCATGCCAGTAGGCTAGGCCTTCAGAGCACACACCCAGTAGCCAAGGCCTGCAGAGCACACACCAAGTAGCCAAGGCCTTCAGAACACACACCTAGTAGGCAAGGCCTTCAGAGCACACACCTAGTAGGCAAGGCCTTCAGAGCACACATCTAGTAGGGAAGCCCTTCAGAGCACACACCAAGTAGCCAAGGCCTGCAGAGCACACACCTAGTAGGCAAGGCCTTCAGAGCACACACCCAGTAGGCACTTGGCCTGCAGAGCAAAAACCCAGCATAGTACACACCTAGTAGGCAAGGCCTGTAGAGCATACATGGTCCAGTAGGCAATTTAAGGCCTGCTGGCTATGGCATTTCTCATCTTTTACAGCCACTGACTTTAGTGCGAGTGACAAAGGCCCAAAAAAATTTTTCAATACAAAAATTTTTTTAGCTACTCCGACTTTGCTTTCCCTGGAACAAAGAGGACAATTATAATGCATATACTGGAAATGCACATCATCGAGTGGAGGAGTACATACAATGCTGGACTTGGACTAATGTGAGAACAAGGCACTGAAGCCATACATGCCCATTTCAAACAAGTTGTATAGGACTAGGACGTATGGCTGTATGGCAAACAAAGTGCAGTGGCTAAAATGCATCATGCAAGAGCATCACCTAAGTGTGTCCTACAGTACTCTTAATGCCAATAAGAACGATAAAAAGAAAGCGCGAAGACTAGAACTGAACCTTGTTAAGATATACTCATGGCATTGATTTCATTTAATGTTACGATAGTACGCTGAATACCGGTACTGTAGATTCATCCGTGAATCAATGAAGCGCTCCGCCATGTTAACAATAACTGCCATATTCAGAGCCTTCGTACGTCTCACAGAAAATGTGTCTAACAACAGAGATAGAATACGTAGAGGTAACACTGTTGTATACTCTCGTATAAGTTTATAGATCACTTGTCAGGCAAAAAAAAAGAAAAAACATTTGTCGAAGATAACTCCAAATGGAGCACTATCAGTCCAGGCTCGATATCGTGGCGTACGTGCACACAAATACCATAACGCTGGTATGTCTGTAATCCTCGAAGGATGCTTAACCCATATTTTCATGTGTATAAAGCTTACCTTAAACGGATTGTACAAGAGAGCCCACATTCCAATCACTGAATGCTATGCTATAATGAGGTCTCCATTAAATCTTCTAACGCCAAGTATGGGGACGAGACCTAATGTCCATCTTTTCAATGCAATGAAACACCCGTGAATCAGAACCGAATGAAATGGTTATGGTTGTTGCAGACGTACAATTATAGCGTTAGATTGACGTCATCGTCGTAGTAGATACACAAATTTCTAAGTAACGCACACGTTTTGGTCCAAAACAATATGGCCGCTAATGTTTTGATTCATTCTGGATGACACGGCAAGGGGTCTATAGTGTGTAATTGCAATCATTTCTCATTGGATATTAAACTGCCTACTTGTACCCCTTGTCAACGATGCAGTGCGGAAGTATCAATAGTGTTGCGTTTCCCATGGCACCTTATAATATCTTCTTATTGTTCCTCATCACCATCAGTAGCAGATCTAGGGTGTGGAGGGGGGATAGAGGGGATTTAAACCCCCCCTACCCCCCCCCCCCCCTTGATAATATTATTCATAGCAGACAATTAGGCAATCTAGTTGTAAATAAACCCCCCTCCTCCCCCCCTCTTCCTCTATCTCAACGGTGGTGGAGAGGTCTACTATTTGGCGCAGAAATAGGCGCCCTGCTTCAAAATGATTAAACAGGCATGGTGCCAATCGAAACCCAAAGAGCAGGCATGTGTCGATGTAGTATGAGCCCTTCCAAAACGTGCCCCAATAAGTCCCAATCTGCAGGGCACACAGGGACCATTCTAAAGGCTGATTTGAGGTCCATTTTAGCCATAATTGCGCCCGTGCCATGAGTATGGAGGAGCCCGACAGCATCATCGACTGATGGGCAGTGCAGTGAGAAGTCCTCCTTAGAGATGCCATCATCGACTGATGGGCAGTGCAGTGAGAAGTCCTCCTTAGAGATGCCATCATCGACTGATGGGCAGTGCAGTGAGAAGTCCTCCTTAGAGATGCCATCATCGACTGATGGGCAGTGCAGTGAGAAGTCCTCCTTAGAGATGCCATCATCGACTGATGGGCAGTGCAGTGAGAAGTCCTCCTTAGAGATGCCATCATCGACTGATGGGCAGTGCAGTGAGAAGTCCTCCTTAGAGATGCCATCATCGACTGATGGGCAGTGCAGTGAGAAGTCCTCCTTAGAGATGCCATCATCGACTGATGGGCAGTGCAGTGAGAAGTCCTCCTTAGAGATGCCATCATCGACTGATGGGCAGTGCAGTGAGAAGTCCTCCTTAGAGATGCCATCATCGACTGATGGGCAGTGCAGTGAGAAGTCCTCCTTAGAGATGCCATCATCGACTGATGGGCAGTGCAGTGAGAAGTCCTCCTTAGAGATGCCATCATCGACTGATGGGCAGTGCAGTGAGAAGTCCTCCTTAGAGATGCCATCATCGACTGATGGGCAGTGCAGTGAGAAGTCCTCCTTAGAGATGCCATCATCGACTGATGGGCAGTGCAGTGAGAAGTCCTCCTTAGAGATGCCATCATCGACTGATGGGCAGTGCAGTGAGAAGTCCTCCTTAGAGATGCCATCATCGACTGATGGGCAGTGCAGTGAGAAGTCCTCCTTAGAGATGCCATCATCGACTGATGGGCAGTGCAGTGAGAAGTCCTCCTTAGAGATGCCATCATCGACTGATGGGCAGTGCAGTGAGAAGTCCTCCTTAGAGATGCCATCATCGACTGATGGGCAGTGCAGTGAGAAGTCCTCCTTAGAGATGCCATCATCGACTGATGGGCAGTGCAGTGAGAAGTCCTCCTTAGAGATGCCATCATCGACTGATGGGCAGTGCAGTGAGAAGTCCTCCTTAGAGATGCCATCATCGACTGATGGGCAGTGCAGTGAGAAGTCCTCCTTAGAGATGCCATCATCGACTGATGGGCAGTGCAGTGAGAAGTCTCCTTAGAGATGCCATCATCGACTGATGGGCAGTGCAGTGAGAAGTCCTCCTTAGAGATGCCATCATCGACTGATGGGCAGTGCAGTGAGAAGTCTCCTTAGAGATGCCATCATCGACTGATGGGTAGTGCAGTGAGAAGTCCTCCTTAGAGAGAATTACCCCTAAGGGGCAGAAAGGTGGAGAATTACCCTCCATTTGCCATGCTTCTTAGGAGCAGCACCAAGCACAGACGTTCTCAGGTTGGGCAGGAGTCTTTCTAGGAAGGGGCTGAGGACCCTACCAGCAGATATCTCCTTCTCAAGCTAGGAGCTGATGACCTTGGGGTACTGAAGGGCAGAGGAAAGATTACGTGACGTGTAGGAAGTGAGGGGGCCATTAAAAACAATGGAATCACCATGTAGAATGCTGTGTAGCACATGTACCCCCATGTACACATGGCCAAAACTATTAACAATTTTTATAACGTAGTCGAGAGGAAAAAGATGGATGAGAAGATCAAAGCAGTGCTTCAGCGTGATTCAGTAGCGCTAAACGTGTGAAACTGTGACCTCTCATACACGGTAGCGCTAAACGTGTGAAACTGTGACCTCTCATACACGGTATATGGTCTATGAAATATTTGTACACACGATATGAAGTACCGATTACCAATTCTACAAATATCACATGTCAGTGATGTCACATCTATTCCTACCAGCAAGATGTCACACACACAACACATATACATACAACACACAGCACTAGTTTATTTATCCATGAGAGAGAGCTGAAGCACCTTTTGCAGCTCCTCCTCCTCCTGCTGCCTCCTTCTCTCATCCTCAGTTACCTGCTCCCTGCTCAACGCTAAGGCCACCTCAAGATCACTGTCTGCAGTGGCACGTGGCTGTGTCCTGGTAGCTGGTTGAACAGTCTGAGTTGTCTGTTGTTGTTGAAGGCTTGCACGTATGGCCCTGTGCACAAGAGCCATTCAAAAATGGAAGAAGCACCCACCTATACACCCAGGCACCTATACATCCAACATCCATACACCCACACATCCAGGCACCCACACATCCAAGCACCCACACATCCAGGCACCCACACATCCAAGCAATTATACATCCAACACCCATACACCCACACATCCAGGCACCTATACACCCATACACTTACACACCCACACATCCATACATCAGGTACTGCACCCTATACACCCAGGTACACCCATACACCCACACAACATTGACACATCAGGTACTCTATGTACCTCACCTAGGTACTGTACCCCATACCCTGAGGCACCTAGGTTCTGTACCCCATACCCCCAGGCACCTAGGTACTGTACCCCATACCCCCAGGCACCTAGGCACTGTACCCCATACCCCCATACCCACCACATCAGGTCATGATCCTGCATTGCTGGTCTCTCGTTAAGCATCTCTGTGAATGTTAGCTGTGAGGGAGGTAGATGGCAGCCTTAATACACAGTCCAAAACTAGGTGTGAGCTGTTCACTTGCTGTTCGCCTTCAGCAGGATCAGTTGCTGCCTGGTCAAGGAGGCTCTGTCGAATGGCCAGCTGCAGCTGCTCATCTTCCTCACTGGCCAGCTGGGAGTACCCTTGTGACCGCTCGGTGTAGTCAGCAGGAATGGTAAAGCATTCATCAGACACTACACACACCTCCTTCACCTCTGAGGTGGAGCTTAAAAACCCAACAAAGCGTCAAACATGTCCAGTTAGTTATTAACATAATAAAGTACCTCTCCATAGTTACTAATGGAATGTCAGGGCTCTGCTCATCTTGTCTGACTGATTCTCGACCACGCCTTCTTACTCCTCCCTCTCTGCCGGCCGAAGGTGCTGGGATAGGCTCTGACCACGCCCCCATGGAGGTGTGGTCAGCCTTCAACGATACATATGGTGCTGCCTCTGAACAGCCATTCGCATTTTGAAACGTGACAGTGGCTGTCATGACACGAAACAGTGGAATCTCTGTGGGTGGAAGAGGGTCCTTGGTCATGTGATATGATTTGAGGTCACATTGATCTTACCTAATTTGATGGGAAAGCCAGAGGGAATTTGTAGTGTAATGAAGTCCTTTAGTTTGGCAAAGTGAGCATTATTTTGTGCCTAGAAGAGCAAGAGCTGAGCAGTGACAGAAGGAACATGGGTATGCACAGAAGCAAGGGGCTAAATGGACTACAGGGAAAATAGAAACAGGGGCTATGTACACTCTCCTCCCCAGTCCAGGTATGCACTTTTCCTACACCACCCTCACCATCAGGTCAATGATGGGCATGATTTGGTCCTGTAGGGACAATGGATATTCCTCAGCCAGGTATACTTTAGCCTTCAGAGGCTGCACTTGAACATTTTCCACCACAGGACTTCCTATAGCTGGGGGAGCAATACATGTAACACATGGTTACCTCCTCCCCCCTGCATAAGCCATTCCCTCCCATTCCACTCCCACTCACTATCGTATGCCCTGGCATCTGCAGGCTCTTGGAAGTATTCCTCCATTGTAAGCCTTCCCTCTGCCATGACAGTAGAGAGGACAGGTGCAGCTGCTGCTTCAATCTGTGGCATATCCAGGAACTCTGGGACCTCAGCAGGATCATCACCAGGCATGGTACCCAGGAGGTTTTGTATGGGGTTTGAATCTGGGGAGGGGGGGTGGGTCCACAGGGGGAACATGAGGAGGGTCCGCAGGGGAACAAACACAATAACTGACTTTTAAATGATGGCCGCCTGGCTTCTGGTACATGCTCCATACGTGTTTTGGTGACAATGTCCAGACCTGTAGCATTGAACACCTATGGCAGGGCTGTGATAACTTTAGAACGATGGAGATCCCTTGCTTACTTTGGTTTTGTGCCCATTAATCTTTTCTGTCTTTCCCTTTGAGTCAAACCCCCAGACAGACTTCTGTCTAAGGAAGAGGTACAGGTCCCCATGCCATACAGCTGATCAACCATGTGTAATGTACATGTATCAGTATGTACCCCAATGTGCACATGTACCCCAATGTCCACACGTACCCCAATGTGCACATGTACACCAATGTGCACATGTACCCCAATGTGCACATGTACCCCAATGTGCACATGTACTCCACCCAATGTGCACACACATGGCATGTATATACTCTTCTATTTAGTAAGCAGCAGACACATCTGTACCTCTGAAAGGCCACAGTGTCTGTGTTGATATAGGTGGTTACCACGGGAGACTGCATCTTCTGAGCTACCTCAGCATCTTGTGCATAGGATGGTGCACTGGAACTAGGGAGAGTGAGAGAAGGGAGTGGAGGGAAGAGGGGGAGAGAAGGGAGTGGAGGGAAGAGGGGGTGGAGGGAAGAGGGGGAGAGAAGGGAGTGGAGGGAAGAGGGGGAGAGAAGGGAGTGGAGGGAAGAGGGGGAGAGAAGGGAGTGGAGGGAAGAGGGGGAGAGAAGGGAGTGGAGGGAAGAGGGGGAGAGAAGGGAGTGGAGGGAAGAGGGGGTGGAGGGAAGAGGGGGAGAGAAAGGAGTGGAGGGAAGAGGGGGTGGAGGGAAGAGGGGGAGAGAAGGGAGTGGAGGGAAGAGGGGGTGGAGGGAAGAGGGGGAGAGAAAGGAGTGGAGGGAAGAGGGGGTGGAGGGAAGAGGGGGAGAGAAGGGAGTGGAGGGAAGAGGGGGAGAGAAGGGAGTGGAGGGAAGAGGGGGAGAGAAGGGAGTGGAGGGAAGAGGGGGAGAGAAGGGAGTGGAGGGAAGAGGGGGAGAGAAGGGAGTGGAGGGAAGAGGGGGTGGAGGGAAGAGGGGGAGAGAAGGGAGTGGAGGGAAGAGGGGGAGAGAAGGGAGTGGAGGGAAGAGGGGGAGAGAAGGGAGTGGAGGGAAGAGGGGGAGAGAAGGGAGTGGAGGGAAGAGGGGGAGAGAAGGGAGTGGAGGGAAGAGGGGGTGGAGGGAAGAGGGGGTGGAGGGAAGAGGGGGAGAGAAGGGAGTGGAGGGAAGAGGGGGAGAGAAGGGAGTGGAGGGAAGAGGGGGTGGAGGGAAGAGGGGGAGAGAAGGGAGTGGAGGGAAGAGGGGGAGAGAAGGGAGTGGAGGGAAGAGGGGGAGAGAAGGGAGTGGAGGGAAGAGGGGGTGGAGGGAAGAGGGGGAGAGAAGGGAGTGGAGGGAAGAGGGGGAGAGAAGGGAGTGGAGGGAAGAGGGGGTGGAGGGAAGAGGGGGAGAGAAGGGAGTGGAGGGAAGAGGGGGAGAGAAGGGAGTGGAGGGAAGAGGGGGAGAGAAGGGAGTGGAGGGAAGAGGGGGTGGAGGGAAGAGGGGGAGAGAAGGGAGTGGAGGGAAGAGGGGGAGAGAAGGGAGTGGAGGGAAGAGGGGGAGAGAAGGGAGTGGAGGGAAGAGGGGGAGAGAAGGGAGTGGAGGGAAGAGGGGGTGGAGGGAAGAGGGGGAGAGAAGGGAGTGGAGGGAAGAGGGGGAGAGAAGGGAGTGGAGGGAAGAGGGGGAGAGAAGGGAGTGGAGGGAAGAGGGGGAGAGAAGGGAGTGGAGGGAAGAGGGGGAGAGAAGGGAGTGGAGGGAAGAGGGGGAGAGAAGGGAGTGGAGGGAAGAGGGGGAGAGAAGGGAGTGGAGGGAAGAGGGGGAGAGAAGGGAGTGGAGGGAAGAGGGGGAGAGAAGGGAGTGGAGGGAAGAGGGGGTGGAGGGAAGAGGGGGAGAGAAGGGAGTGGAGGGAAGAGGGGGAGAGAAGGGAGTGGAGGGAAGAGGGGGTGGAGGGAAGAGGGGGAGAGAAGGGAGTGGAGGGAAGAGGGGGAGAGAAGGGAGTGGAGGGAAGAGGGGGAGAGAAGGGAGTGGAGGGAAGAGGGGGTGGAGGGAAGAGGGGGTGGAGGGAAGAGGGGGAGAGAAGGGAGTGGAGGGAAGAGGGGGAGAGAAGGGAGTGGAGGGAAGAGGGGGTGGAGGGAAGAGGGGGAGAGAAGGGAGTGGAGGGAAGAGGGGGAGAGAAGGGAGTGGAGGGAAGAGGGGGAGAGAAGGGAGTGGAGGGAAGAGGGGGAGAGAAGGGAGTGGAGGGAAGAGGGGGTGGAGGGAAGAGGGGGAGAGAAGGGAGTGGAGGGAAGAGGGGGAGAGAAGGGAGTGGAGGGAAGAGGGGGAGAGAAGGGAGTGGAGGGAAAAGGGGGAGAGAAGGGAGTGGAGGGAAGAGGGGGAGAGAAGGGAGTAGAGAGAACAGGGAAGGGAGAGAGAGGAGTGGAAAAGGACATTAGCACTGAAATATAAGAATCCTGTTATTGCCCACCTGGCATTCCGCAGCACCCGAGTAAATACAGTCTTTCTGTCATGGTTAATTTCTGAGATGGTTCTTGTCCCATCAGCTAGTATGTACAAGTGTATGTGTAAGTGTGTATAAGTGCGTGTACTGTTGTGGGACATTTAACCTTATGTGAGGGGTCCTTACCTGACACCTTGAACATAAAGGACAGGTTCCCTCTCACCCATGAGAGACGCTCAAACCCTATGAGTGTTGTGTCCACCCTTACACTGGTGCCTTTGGGAGACAGAGATGGGGAGTGGGTGTGTCCATTACCCAGTCCCCTCCTCCGCGCTAACCTTTCTTCCAGATCCTGTAAGTATCACTGGGACACATTCGTGACACCAGTGGCACTGAATTGAAAACCTACGTTTACAAATGCAATCTCCCATTTTAAATATGGCAAATGGGAACATAACATGTTTGTACATGTCTAGTATATGTGTGTGTGTGTGCTGTATGCAAATATTGTACAGTGTTACACATATGTTCTATGTACATCAAACCATATATTTTGTGCAGTATAGAGTCTACAACACAAAAAAATCCCCTTTCTCCCTCCTCTTATCACCTCCTTCCATCTTCTCCTCCCTCCACCACCACCTTCCAACTCACCCCATGAGCTGAACTTCCAGGACATCTCAGTATAGAAGTCTGGTGTGCTCTCAAGCTTGGCTAACATCACAGGGATCTCGTCACTGTTAGCAGCGGCCAGCTGGTTGTCTCTGTATTGTAGTATCAAGCCCACCAGTTCCGAGCTACCTGTGCAGATAGCCTCCTGGAAAACTGGAGGTCAGCGGTGAGGGCCGATAAGACCAACAAAGCCGTCAGGTGCCATACCGTTCCAATGATGCCTGTTAACAGCCAGAGTATTCGCGCCATAGTTTAAGAGCACCTGCACGCACTTCACGTGCTTCAAGGTCACTGCTAGATGGAGGGGAGTGCGCCCCCGTGGGTCCACCTTTTCGCGGTCGTGCTGGAGTCGGGGAGGAGTGTGGTATCAAGTTACACACTGCGCTCCTCCTACCTGCTGGCTTTTTAGAGCGCTATTTAGAGCAACTGAGTCATCCCTCCAAACAAGGATGTGCAGTGGCCACTGCGTACCGATATCTCTTGGAACGCTCATTTGACGAAACTTCTAAATAACTGAAATACGGTATATATCAACCCCCAAACGTAACATGCAATGAAATGTTTAGTAGGAAACACCTAATCAAAACCGGATCATTTATAGGCGGCTGGCCTAGATGGAATGTATACACCTAATCAAAACCGGATCAGGCCTAGATGGAGGCAGGACTGCCACCTTGGATCGAAAAGAACACATGTAGCAATATATGTACGCTGAATTACGATTCCCTAGCTTCAGCTGTTAACGATTGTGCTAAAAAGCTTGCCTCGGGCTGTGCAGATGAACAGCGGCAGGGAGCTGACCATCTGTATCAACTAATCATGTGTGTGTGGTCGCTGGAAACCCAGCTGGCCTGCAAGGCTGCAGACCTAGCCTGTGACCTTATCAGGGACAACGGAGGCCTTGGTAACTTGCTGCAGTTGTACTGTGCTGCCGTTGATAAGGACATGAAGCTGAGTCTAAGCAATTCCCTGGAACAGATCATGGTAGGAAAAAACAGGACCTTCATTGCTAACAGCGAACTATTCGAAAAGGTAGTGACTGTAGCGTCGAGTACTGATAACATAGAACTTGTGAGATGTGGGACGGGCATATTGGAGAACCTGTTTAAGGAGTCGGGAGGCACGTGCCAACGGTTAGTGGCCTGTGGCGGCCTCGCGACGATTGTTAACGCTTGTCGTTCAAGTTGCACCGTCGTGCTGCAGCACTGCGCTGCGGCATTGGTCAATTGTGCTATGTACGGAGGGCCTAAATGTCAGCAGCGCATGATGCAGCTTAACGCAGATCACTGGCTATTTCCGCTAGCGTTCTCTAATGACAGCGCGGTTCGATACTACGCCATACTTGCCATGTGCTTCCTCGCGGCAAACAAGGACCTCTCTTCTCTCATAGCTCGCAGCGGTACATTGGATCTTGTATTGCCGTTCCTACAAGCACACAACCACGAAGATTTCGCCCGCACCTGCCCAAACCACGTCCACGGGCGGTCCGCCAGTTGGCTGCGTATGCTGCTGCCTCTGCTCACGTGTGACAGTGAGGAGGCTCAGTCTATGGCAGCTTTCCACTTTGCAATGGAGGCTGGAATTAAAAAGAAACAGCAGAGACTGCAGGTGAGGAAAGGGTTAAGTGTTTTCATGGTTTGTGGGGATCGAACAAGTATTTTGACTATATATATGTTGCTTATATAGATACTCCACGATATCGAAGCTATTCCTCCTCTATGCACTGCAGCAAAAAATGGCTCATATCTGACTAGTCATTTTGCTTGCCAAGCACTTGAGACAATAAATGTGCCACCTCCCTGCTACCAATGTTGGGATGTCCTTAACTGGTCACCAATCCACATCGGTGAATGGTTGAGAGATTTGGGTCTGGGTGACTTAGCCCACAAGTTCTCTGAGAACTACGTCACAGGTGATATTCTAGTTGATGCCTCCCTTGAGGACCTCACAGAATCCTATGGAATTGGTATTCAGAACAAGCTTAAGGCCAAGTGGCTTCTTAAGCAGATCCATGCCTTGCGTCTAAAGGCTGACCCCTCCCATGGTGATACAGAGTCAATTTGCAGATGGCTAGTTCAAACCCATCGGCAGCTAGCTGTGTACAAGGTTGATTTTGTGCGAGAAGGGGTGACCCAAAGCACTCTCTGTCACCTGACCGATGACATCCTGATTGAGATTGGTGTCTCCAAAAGATTGGACAGAATGAGGATACTGAGGGGGATGGAGCAGATGGGGTCTGCTGCTCCTTCAGTGGTGCAGGGGGTGTCCCAGGCAGCCAAGAAAAGGTACGATGTTTTCATCAGCTACAGAAGGTCAACAGGGTCTCAGCTAGCCAGCCTTCTCAAGGTACACCTGCAGCTGAGAGGGCTAAGTGTGTTTCTGGACGTAACAGAACTGGGAAGTGGCGAGTTTGATAACAACATTCTGTTGAACATCGCTGATTCTTCTAACTTTGTGCTCATCCTGACCCCCAATAGTCTGGACAGGTGTGTGGGGGATGCACTGATACAGGACTGGGTGCACAGGGAACTAAGGTGTGCGCTCCAGAGCGGTGTGCCTGTTATACCGGTAACCAGCAACTTTGAGTGGCCCACCAAGAAGGATCAGTTTCCAGATGACATTCAGAGGTTGATGAAAATGAATGCTGTCAACTGGGTCCATGAGTATCAAGATGCAAGTCTGGAAAAACTGATCTGCTTCCTATACCTCCCTGAGCTAAAGCAGATTACATCATCAACATCAAATCTGACATCACCATCCAAAGCCAAACACTAACATGCTCTGAAATTTTGTGCCATATTTATTGTTTTTTAAAATCTGTTACTATTTATAGAATCAAAAGAAATGGGAATGCTGTAAAAGTGCCAAACTGATATAATTTTTAAAAAAATTATAATATATACATATCCTATCTTTACAAAGCC
The DNA here is from genome assembly GCA_949361645.1 of Spongilla lacustris. Lineage (NCBI taxonomy): Eukaryota > Metazoa > Porifera > Demospongiae > Spongillida > Spongillidae > Spongilla > Spongilla lacustris. The sequence continues at coordinate 275,761 of OX442431.1, forward strand.
ACACAAACAGTAGGTAATGACGTGATATAGTGTTGATAGCATGTGTGTGATTTGCCTACAAACATGTAAGTTCAGAGCATAGTCGTTTGAGTTGAAATATTTACCAGTTCCAATGCTGAAAACAAAGTCTAATGATTATCACTCTCACACGTGATCCTGTTTGGCATTGAGCTGTGCTTGCAGCAGTGCCATCATTCGGCGCATCTCTTCCAGCTGTTAGCGTGTGTGTGGGGCGGGAGGAGAGAGGAGAGGTCATCCTTCCCCAAGTGGGTACACACTCAACAGCAATACCTCCATGTCCTTCTTTCGTAGAACATCACCACCTCCTCCAGTATTCACAACAACCCCCATGTCCGGGCCTTCACTACCAGCCATGCTGTGAGGCATAGTTCCACACATTCATCACACAAGCACTCCACATTCATCACACAATGTATGCCCTTACATAGGCGATGATGCCAACAGCTTTGATTTGCGGAAGTTCTCGTAGTGGACATCTTGGGTGTAATCTTTGAGGTCTTGCATGTGGGTGCTAAACAGATTAGAACATGGGGTAAGGTGCTCATGTGGGTGCTAAGCAGATTAGAACATGGGGTAGGGTGCTCATGTGGGTGCTAAGCAGAAGAGAACATGGGGTAGGGTGCTCATGTGGGTGCTAAGCAGAAGAGAACATGGGGTAGGGTGCTCATGTGGGTGCTAAGCAGATTAGAACATGGGGTAAACAGAAGACAACATGGAAGGGGGGGGGGGGGGGTAAAGGTGTAAACACTACACACGCCATGACGCCTAGTTGTGCCCTAGCCACAAGAATGCACAAAATGGTATCCAATTACATACCGAATGAGCATGTTACGAAGCTTCACAAAGTCACAGTGGCCTTGGTTCTCAACTAAGGGACAGCCCAGTGCACATCAAAATTGGACTACAGTGTTGCCATCTTACCTTCAACCACACCCCATGGATAGAGACGCCCCCTCACACGCTTTCCATTCACCTCAAATACATTGTTGCTACCAATAACAGCAAAAGGTATTGCATCCTAACAGGTGTGGGAACTCCAGGTAAAGCCCCTCCCATTTGTTATAATCCTTCACCCTTAGCTCCTTAATCTCGTCACTGTCCTCTTCTTCATCAATCTGACCAGTGTATATGTGAATGCCATTCTCCATAATCTCAGACAAGATCTGTTTAGATGACAAAACAAATATTTTTGGCACATAGAGCACTTTACACACATACCCTGGTTTTGAGTGTTCGCACTTCTGTTGGTGTCAAAGTATCAGCCTTGGCTATCACAGGTACAATATTCACAAGGTGGTGCAGCTGTTTCATAAATGCAATATCAAGAGGTTTTAGCCTAGAGAGAGGGTTAGGGTGGGAAAAGAAACGTTATTGGCTGCCAATAGGGAAATGTTACACTCACCCGTGGCCACAAGGATTGACAAAGTACAAACAGCAATGCACTCTGTGGTCTTCAATATTCCTACGATTCAGCCCTGATTCATCACGCAGATACTGGTCATACTTCTCATTGATGTAGTCAATTATGGGTTGCCAGCTGCTGTGACAACACATTTATACCAGACCCCCACAGCTCGCTCCAAGTGCTGACCTCTGATCATTGTCCACAGCATCTCCGAATCCCGGCGTGTCCACCACGGTCAAACGCAATTTCACTCCCTTCTCCTCGATGTCGACAGTCGTGGCTTCAATGTTCACCGTCTGTTTGATACGTTCTGGTGCAAGGCGGGCAACGTGGGCGGAAACAACACATCGGAGATAAATAAATAAATCCTTTAACGCCCAGTTTTAATGCTCTAACCTCTTCCTTTCCTCCACATACGCATCACTCCCGTCCCTCACCCAATAAATGTTACTACATGTACATGCAGTACTGCGTGTGTGCGCATATACCTCCAGCTGGTAAGATATCCTTGTTCGAAAAAAAGTTGGTGAGAAACAAGGATTGAAGAAGAGTGGACTTTCCCAAGCCGGATTCGCCTAAAGAGGATAGTCTCTAAAACGTCACAGTAACTTATAGCCATTCCAACTGGTCACTCCGCAACGCCCAGACGAAATGTGCACTTACCAACCACCATCAAAGTAAACTCGAATCCCCTTTTAACGGACTTGCGATGAGCTAAAAACGGGAGGTTGTGGAATCCAAGCTGTGAGGTGTCCATGGCTCTCCCTTAAAAGTGTAGGATTGCCAAGTTACCGCAAATGTGTGAAATATCAAACGTCCCTTTCTTTGAATTAGAACGACCTATTAAGCCATGAGCTGTTGTGAAAAGGTGTAGTGAAAACGGGAGTGGACTTGAGTGATTGAGACCCGAGTCCAGCGGGCATGGCGATGCAGTCTTCTCTGTACATGTCGGGGATTAGGGGTATTGTTGATCCGTCGGACCCTCTTATGCACAGCTTATCGAACGCACCGTCAAGCGTCTATTCCACCAAGCCAGAGCCGTTACCCGCTAGTCACCTTTACCTATGCAATAGGAGAAAAGGTACGTTTATACTCTACCGTGCGTCTGTGTAATTGTTCTGTTGGAAAGACGTTCAGTTCAGTGAGGGCGGCAACAGGAAACAAAAGCCGTCAATGGAGGTCTTACAACAGTCCTACAAAGCTCTCAACTCTCGGAAGCTTAAAGAAACGCTTAGCTCTTTTCTTCCTGATATTCCAGGTACCACACACACACGCACACACACACACACACCATTCAAATTTGCAAGGTCATCCATTACATCTCCACCTAGGCGACTTTGATTCGGTGGATATGCCTGACACCACGTATGTTATATCCCCATCAATGGGGAACAAGCATATTTCATCATCTTGCCTGACACACAGGCTCCGTGGGCTCATAGACCACCCTCCAGTGGGAGGGGCAGACTTTCTCCCTCTAAATGGACAGGCACTGCTTGGGTTCAGACTGGTTCCTGGGTCCCTCCCTGAGCAGTATCGGATGGACCCCACCCTTCCCTCCTCTGTGGCGAAGCATCACCACAAGAAGAAGAAGAGACACAAGCACAAGACCATTGACAAAACGGACAATGGAGCATCAGACCAGGCACCTGCTTCTGTCAACACCCAGGCTGCTCCAGATGCCTTTCTGTTTATTCACCCCGACATGTCCCCCAACCCTCCTCTTCATACCCCCTCTCACGGGAGCCATTTACCAGTATCAACTGCCCTCCCTTCTGCAGTACCCTCCAAGGTGCCCCACCCCTACAATGTGGGAGTTCCCCCAGCAGGTGGGTGTGGCAGGTGTAGTAGCACAGTAATGTACAGTCATCTGTTTGCAGCAGGCACAGTGATCACTACGCCTGCACCTGGAGATGTGGCGGTGAAGAAACGGAAGGTAGTTTGTGGACGTGTGTCCACATCATCTTCATGATTCATGCCCTTCTCCCTCAGAAAAAACATGAAAATGGAGATGGTCAACCGAAGAAGAAGAAGAAAAGGGACAAAGACAAGAAGAGGAAGAAAGAGAAACACCATAGTCAAGATCCGCCTCTTGTTCAGGCCTCACCACTTCCTGTCCCCGCCCCTTCTGCACACACTCACACCTCTTTTCCACACCAACCAATGTAAAAAAAATCACCTCAATACTTGTTAGAAGCCCTTGTGTTGTGGATGCATTGTGTCAAGGACAGTGTGTGTGTACAGAATTTAACACATTTTTATTACCCAAATTGCATGCACACATACATGAATGACTAAAGCCTGTTGAAACAACATAAGAGGTTAGATAGCATATTGTGAATGCATCTCTACCTCTTCTTCAGGTTCAAGAGGTTGTCAGTCAAAGACATAGATGATAGTGAAGGGCTGTTTGACCCTGCTGGGGCCAGGCTTGGTGTGGCAGCCCTTGGGGCAGCCTGTGGTGTGCTACTGAGGGTGGCAAGTTTTGGAGTGTAGCTCGCTCTAAGCGCTCTGTCAGCCAAACGAAAGCTGCCCGGGGTGCTTGCCCTGGATACGAGCTTCCTTGCCGCAGGTGACAGCAATCTGAGCCTCTCAAGGGACCCTGGGGTGCCCAGTCTTTGCTGCAGAGATGGGCTGGATGGGAGGCTGCATCAAACCCATTGCAAGAGACACACAAAATGGGAGTATTACCTTGATGCAAGACGTTGCGCTGCCTTCTTCCGTTCTCTGTTGGCTGTGTTCACTTTTTCTGCCAACTGGAGAGCTATCTCTTCCCTTCGTGTGGTCTTGGGCAGCTTGAAGGTGGGCCCAACACCAGGTGTGAGATCTCCCACGTCAATTCGAAATGGCGTCCCTTCCACTACACCCCACGTCATCAGGGGTGAAGCATCCACACCTGAAATGAACATTACCTACAGTCAGCTCCTCCCTGCACCACAAGGAGAGACCCCCAACCTTACCAGGGTGGATCTGTGGTGTGGCAACAAATCCATAGCCATTCACCGAAGGGGACTCCCCTTCGCCCAACGCCCTCCCATCCACACCGATCTTCTCCTTGGACAGCTCAGGTCTGCTGGCTTCATTACTGCCACTTAAAGCAGCCTGTAAGTTCCGTTTGAATACATGGGACAGTCTTGTGTTGCTATGTTCTATACTCCTTGCATTATTCTTTCTATCTGCCTCCTCTTGCGCCGTTTCTGGTGCACCCTCAGGAACATACATGAAGGAGTTCTTGGGAGTGTAGGTCCAGGTCTTGATAACGCCATGTTGCTGAGAAGACTGGCCCTCGCTTCCATCTGTGATGGCTAGCGTTTCTTGAGGCCCCTCTATAGCTTTCCTAGCCACCTGCTCTTGTTCATAGAGCCAAGCATACTTCTTCTGGTGGCGGGCTTTAGCTTGTTCCATTAGTTCTTCAAATGATGCGTCATCTTCACTCTGAAACTGTGATAAAAATTTGTCGAGGGTTGTATTTTCCGGCTTTTGCTTCTTCGACTCTGGTTCCGCGTTTTCAACGTCTACCTGAGCGACTCCTGGAGCATTTCTGGTAGCCAAAGGCGTTTCAAATGTAGACGGGGTTGCTGTGACAGGGAAAAGGTGGCTGAAAATGTCATATACACTCTTTGCATCGTTAGTTGCCCTAACCTTGAACCGGTGTTTTGAGAGCCGTTCCGAAGCGCTCTGAAATTTCTCGTAACTTCTGTTGGTCATTAGTCTCGGTAGCTTCGATATACTCCAGTTGTGCCTCCATTTTAGGCACATCTGGAAAGAAGTCCCTACGAATGATTTGTGTGAGTGCCTTTGGAAACAAATAAAGATTTATTGTATAGGTCTAGTTAAAGTTTTTGACTCACATCAGTAAAACGGTCCTCTTCCAGTGCCTTCTTGACAGGCCTCTTTCTGACATTCCGAGGTTCTATAACAACGGCTACGCCACCAGGCTGGACTTTCTCCACTAATTCTTGTGTACTCGTCATGTCTGGGTTCATTGATTGGAAACTGGGCACCCAGCAATTGTTTAACCCGTGGCACGTACTATGGTTTGCGTTGCTAAGTGATGACCTGCAGAAGTACGCGTATATGCTAACGCGCGTATCCACATACAATCCTACCCACTAATTCTAGTCACTGAAGAGTTGGTGCGAAAAAGAGCGGAGCATAACGATGGAGAAATAGCAACTCTCGAAGAGCTCTCTCTTCACCAGCAGGACCTAGAAAGGTTTGAGTGGTTCATTTCGCACTACTGGAGTGTGATTACGGTTGGACAACCTCATATATAGAATTGAGCACTTGGACAGATGGTGCCCAAATCTCAAGATACTCTACCTACAAAACAACCTGATACCAAAGATAGGTAAGTAGAGGTGATGGCACGTGATTGCGTTTTTTTTCTTTCAGTTTATTAAAATTTTAATAGAAAATGTATCTCGGCTGAAGGACCTCAGATATTTGAACTTGGCTCTTAATAATGTAACGAAAATTGAAAATCTGGGAGGTACATGTGTGGGAGGAGAGACGCCTGTTTCTAATGTACAACCATACATACAGGTTGCGAGTTTCTTGAAAAGCTTGATTTGACAGTGAACTTTGTGGATGATCTTCTCAGTGTGGAATCTCTCAGAGACAACAGGAGCCTGCAAGAATTGTGAGCATCCCTTACCTCCTCCAGCCTCCATCCCTTACCTCCTTCAGCCTCCATCCCTTACCTCCTCCAGCCTCCATCCCTTACCTCCTCCAGCCTCCATCCCTTACCTCCTCCAGCCTCCATCCCTTATCCTATCATCTGCCTCCTTCCCTTCCCTCTCCACTGATCCCTCCTTCCCTTCCCTCTCCACTGATCCCTCCTTCCCTTCCCTCTCCACTGATCCTCCTTCCCTTCCCTCTCCACTGATCCTCCTTCCCTTCCCTCTCCACTGATCCTCCTTCCCTTCCCTCTCCACTGATCCCTCCTTCCCTTCCCTCTCCAATGATCCCTCCTTCCCTTCCCTCTCCACTGATCCTCCTTCCCTTCCCTCTCCACTGATCCCTCCTTCCCTTCCCTCTCCACTGATCCCTCCTTCCCTTCCCTCTCCAATGATCCCTCCTTCCCTTCCCTCTCCACTGATCCCTCCTTCCCTTCCCTCTCCACTGATCCTCCTTCCCTTCCCTCTCCACTGATCCCTCCTTCCCTTCCCTCTCCACTGATCCTCCTTCCCTTCCCTCTCCACTGATCCTCCTTCCCTTCCCTCTCCACTGATCCCTCCTTCCCTTCCCTCTCCACTGATCCCTCCTTCCCTTCCCTCTCCACTGATCCTCCTTCCCTTCCCTCTCCACTGATCCTCCTTCCCTTCCCTCTCCACTGATCCCTCCTTCCCTTCCCTCTCCACTGATCCCTCCTTCCCTTCCCTCTCCACTGATCCCTCCTTCCCTTCCCTCTCCAATGATCCCTCCTTCCCTTCCCTCTCCACTGATCCCTCCTTCCCTTCCCTCTCCACTGATCCCTCCTTCCCTTCCCTCTTCCCCAGCCTACTTTCACCTTCTTCTAATGTTATTGCTCAGACTATTAAATCCTCCTATAGTATACTGTAGTATACTATAGTATACTGTAGTATACTATAGTATGCAACTGGTACCGTGCGGCCTTTATCCACTCAGGTTCCTGACAGGAAACCCATGTACTGACTATGAGGGGTACAGGGAGTATGTGGTGGCAGCTCTGCCACAGCTTCTCTGGCTTGATGGTAAAGAGGTCACCAGGAGTGAAAGGATTCTTGCAGCACAGGCAAGTCACAGCCTAACCCCGCCCACTTGTCCACCTTCACCTACATGTATGACCTGCACACATCAGTCCCTTTATCTCATCACTTTCCTCCCTCCTCCCTCCCACCCCTCCTCCTTCTCACTGCCCACCCCTCCTCCCTCTCACCACCCACCCTTCCTCCCTCTCACCACCCACCCCTCCTCCCTCTCATCTCTTCTCTGCTTCAATTTCTTGTCTGGCTAAACAGATATTTACAGACTTACGTCAAAGGATTGCTGACCAGCAGAAGGTACACATACCCCATGTACACATACCCCATGTACACATGTACACATACCCCATGTGTAGGCATATGCAGACAATAAGCAAGACAAGATGCAGAAGATTGAAGGTCACACGGGGCTGTCCAATGAAAGGTTTGAACTTCTTTGTGTCACTATCACCCATCACCCTATCACATCACCCTATCACATCACCACCCTCACATCACCACCCTCACATTACTGTAGCCATGACCCTGAAAGTGACAGGTGAGGCACAGGGGGCATCAACCTTCTCTACTTACCTTGGTCCTCTCCTGTCTCAGCCATTGGGACCAGCCTACTCCCTACTGCCCTGAGTCTCGCATTAAGATGCATCAGCACATTGCTGAACAACGCAAGGACAAGAAAAGCCAGCCAAGGTGGGAGTGCATTAATTAGAATACATACAGTGCACTGTTATGTATCAAAGGATAAAGATGGTGACTGTACCTTCATGACTATACCCTCATGACTATACCCTCATGACTGTACCTTCATGACTATACCCTCATGACTATACCCTCATGACTGTACCCTTATGACTATACCCTTATGACTATACCCTCATGACTATACCCTCATGACTATACCCTCATGACTATACCCTCATGACTATACCCTCATGACTATACCCTCATGACTATACCCTCATGACTGTACCCTTATGACTATACCCTTATGACTATACCCTTATGACTATACCCTCATGACTGTACCCTCATGACTATACCCTCATGACTTATACCCTCATGACTATACCCTCATGACTATACCCTCATGACTGTACCCTTATGACTGTACCCTCATGACTGTACCCTCATGACTTATACCCTCATGACTATACCCTCATGACTATACCCTCATGACTATACCCTCATGACTATACCCTCATGACTGTACCTTCATGACTATACCCTCATGACTATACCCTCATGACTATACCCTCATGACTGTACCTTCATGACTGTACCCTCATGACTATACCCTCATGACTATACCCTCATGACTATACCCTCATGACTATACCCTCATGACTGTACCCTCATGACTATACCCTCATGACTATACCCTCATGACTATACCCTCATGACTATACCCTCATAGCTCTGATGTTAAGAGGCCTCGCACCTTGGAGAAGGATGGCAAGATGCTGAATGTTAATGAAGGAAAGTACGTCATTCCTCTTAACACCTTTTATGTTATACCATGGTAGTAGGTGGTATGTGGTGATGGTCCCTGTAGTAGGTGGTATGTAGTGATGGTCCCTGTAGTAGGTGGTATGTGGTGATGGTCCCTGTACTGTAGAGTAGGTCCTAAGTGCTATAGATCGTTTTTTAAATGTTTTGAGAAAATCTGCATTAGCATTAGTATGTATAGAACAATTGTAATAAATACTTTCAGTACAGAAAGTTTGTTTTTTCCAGTAGAACTACAGTTAAGGTATGAGATCATTTGGTACCTGCACACTCTCACTACATACAGGTACGAGTTTCATTTGACAGAAGATGAAGAAAACAATCAATACATCCTGGAAGTTGGGTGTCCAAGGTAACTGACACTAGTGCTGTAAGTCCCTGACCACCCTCTCTGCCCCCCATGTTCCCCTCCACCCTCTAAGTCCCCCATGCTCCCCTCCACCCTCTAAGTCCCCCATGTTCCCCTCCACCCTCTCTGCCCCCCATGTTCCCCTCCACCCTCTCTGCCCCCATGTTCCCCTCCACCCTCTAAGTCCCCCATGTTCCCCTCCACCCTCTATGTCCCCCATGTTCCCCTCCACCCTCTAAGTCCCCCATGTTCCCCTCCACCCTCTAAGTCCCCCATGTTCCCCTCCACCCTCTCTGTCCCCACAGGTTCATGGACTCATCTTTCATAGAGTGTGATGTCCAGCCAACATATGTTCGTGTGACAATCAGAGACAAGGTGATCACCTGTCTCTGTGAAGGTGTGATGTAATATTACCTCCCCCCCAGGTTCTCCAACTAGTACTGCACGAGGAGGTGTCACCAGGCAAGAGCTCAGCAAAGAGATCACAGACAACTGGAAAGCTGCTCGTGACCATGCCTAAGGTGCAGTGTGTAGTGACCATGCCTAAGGTAGAGTGTGTAGTGACCATGCCTAAGGTAGAGTGTGTAGTGACCATGCCTAAGGTAGAGTGTGTAGTGACCATGCCTAAGGTAGAGTGTGTAGTGACCATGCCTAAGGTAGAGTGTGTAGTGACCATGCCTAAGGTAGAGTGTGTAGTGACCATGCCCAAGGTAGAGTGTGTAGTGACCATGCCTAAGGTAGAGTGTGTAGTGACCATGCCCAAGGTAGAGTGTGTAGTGACCATGCCCAAGGTAGAGTGTGTAGTGACCATGCCTAAGGTAGAGTGTGTAGTGACCATGCCTAAGGTAGAGTGTGTAGTGACCATGCCTTATCTCTACTGGCTATTATCAGAGCACTGAAGTTATACAAAAGGCCAAAGTTCCACAAGAGGTCAAGCGTAGTGCCCAGGCCTTACATGCCCCCAGGTCAGTTAGCAGTGTTGCTTAATGGTCTGTTATGTTGTCCTCCACCAGTACTACACCAAAGATGAATCTACAATTCACCAATCCTGCATTGAAAGTGAACCTACAGTCCTCACAACATCCAGTATTGAGTGAAGAAAATGTATCTGAACCAAACTTTGATTATAATGATGCAGATGTACCACCATTGATATAAATATGCATAAATTTGGGATGGGGCATTATAGATATATTCATAGCATATGGTTTGGGGGTGGGGCATTGATACTTTGTTCTCAATACATGTCATGGTGATCTTTGATGTAGTCAGAGGGAGGAGGGGAGGGAGCCTCATGAATCCCACAGACAAACAGTCTCACACACACATGCACACACACACACATTAATAAATCAACACGGCTGTTTGTTCGAGGCCCAGGTTCCCACAACCTTGCAAAGACCAGTGTGTGTTATTGTCAAAGTCTTCATAGGATCTCCATGTTAATACTTGAGGAACTACTGCTCCTGCCTGAGTGGCCAAGGGGTACAGACTCCTTGTGACCCTGGGGTACTGATTCCTTCCTGGTTTGGCCATTCCACAACACGGCACTTACAGTGGAAGCCAGCCCAAGTGGTCCGTTCACATTGGGGGAGCTGTCCCTCCTACCCCCACGACGGTCCCCCCTGTGTGCTTTGCTGCATAGTGGGTGTGGCTCTTGGGGTGGAGCCTGATGTCTGCCCTTTGTGGTGCCTTCTTCCTTCCGACATCTCCAGCACAGACTGGGAGAGGTATGAAGAATTTTGCAGGTTACTGGTATCTGTCAGAGTGGACAGGTCAGTCAGAGACTTCTGCAGCCTCCTCGAGGAGGTGGTGGGGGCGGTGGCCTGGGACAAGTTGAGCTCCCTCCTCCCCGCACCTTCGCGCTCGTACAGACCACTGGGTTCAAAGTCATGACTTGTGGGTTGGGAGGAGAGATGGTTTGCTTCGTACACATGGCTGTGGTCATCCTCCTCCTCATAGCTCGGCTGGCTGCTGCCTCCATGGGGCACATTCCTGCCCACTGGTGGGCAAGGATCTGTTCCAATAACTGTTTGCAGTGACGATTCTGAGGCTCCATTGTCATCGATAAGTAGCTTTATGTCTTCGAGGTCAGAGGGCTGGGAGTTAAAACTATCAGTATCATGCAAGGCTATAGCTGGCTGCTGAGTGGATGCAGGCAGTTTAGGGGGAGTGGGTGGAGCCTGATCACTTGGTGGCCCAAGCACAATGTCATCAACACCACGGAAACCAGAAGCCATACTGGTATGCTGCCATGCTGTGGCACCATGCGAGATGCCTACATGGTCGACAGAGGAACGACGTCTCTGCACTGGCAGAGGTGGGTGAAGCGTGTTAGCTTGTATGCTGTGTCGTGGGTCAGTACGACGGCTAGAAGGATGGGAGGGGCTTCTCAGCTGCTGTGTACTGATGTGATGTGACCTTTTGAGACCATCGGAATCCGTGTGAGGTGGGGGAGGATCCCTGGAGGAATCATCACTGTACGAGTGTTGGTGAGATACAGTGGCGTGAGACTTTGAGTGGCTGTGGTGCTGGGATACAAGGGTCCTTCTGCTGCTGCCTGAGTGACCTGGGCTAGTCTGAGGAGTGGCACCTGAATGAGAAAGTTATTAACCTATGATGTTATTAACCTATGATGTCACAATGATATTACTAACCTTGGTGGTGTCCCATGTGACTTTCAACCCTTTGCTGTAAAACAATGAACATCGATCGATACACCTGTAATTTCTCCCCCTCTCCCTCTCTCCCTTCTCCCCTCTCTCCCTCCTCCCCCTTCTCCCCTCTCCCCTCTCTCCCTTCTCCCCTCACTCTCCCTTCTCCCCATCTCTCCCTTCTCCCCCTTCTCCCCTCACCTCTCTCTCCCTTCTCCCCTCTCTCCCTCCTCCCCTTCCCCCTTTTCTCCCTTCCACCCCTCTTTACTTGTAGTTCAGCAATCTTGTGTGCTTGTGTCTTCTGCATTTGTTCCAGTCTCTGCACATACCTGACCATGGGTGCACTTTGCTTACACAGTTGTGCAGGGAGAGAGGGGAGGGGCTACTTACTGGCTTAGATCACCACACTTCTGGCAGTAAGTGGGAGCTCTCACACCAAACTTCAGAACAATGGTGTCATTCTTAAGAAATCCATCTGCCTTCTACAATTGGAGGTAAGATTTTCACCTAATGGCCAAGAAGGAAGGGTCTAGGAGGGAGGAACCCAGGGGTCCAAGGGGGGGATGCAGGACCCAGGGGGGGGGGGGCACTTGCCAGTTTGCTGAGATCATAGAACTTTCTGTACCCCCACGATTCACCATCACTGAAGTCAGACTCTGAAGGTGGTGAGGTGAAGGGAAGGTGGTGAGGTGAAGGGAAGGTGGTGAGGTGAAGGGAAGGTGGTGAGGTGAAGGGAAGGTGGTGAGGTGAAGGGAAGGTGGTGAGGTGAAGGGAAGGTGGTGAGGTGAAGGGAAGGTAGCACTATATTAGACCTGATCACGTACCATACTCTTTGTGGAAATCTTGTGTGGGTATTTTTCAGATGCATTAAAGAGCATCATTATTGAGTATTGATAGCTGCAAGGAGAAGGGACCATTAGATTGGGAAGGGGGGGGTGGGCGTGGGGGAGGGGGAGGGGGAGGTTGGGAGGGGAGAGAGGGAGAAGCATTACTTTGCCTTTCTCTCAAATCCTGATGTAAGCTCTATGAACACAGACAGGTACTTCCCAATGTCTTCTTTATGACCATTCTGAATATTTGGATATTAATTAATGTAAGAGCTCCATTGAAACATATACCTGCAAAATTCAAATGTACACACCCTACCACTTTATCCCATCTCATGTACATCCACACCACCCCATCACACCACACACCACCCCTCACACCACCTCATCACACCACCTCACTTACAGGGTACACCTTCAGTCGCCATGTCATTCCATCTATATTCAAAGAATTGCTAAACATCTCCTCCCCCTTGTTCTGTTTGGCTCTGTTACACAAGGGATGTACGCATGAGTGGCTGTAGCAGCTATCACACATCACTTACTGGAATGGATGAATGGTGAGTATTCCCATACTCGTATTTTGGAACTATCCCTACTGTATGAGCAACGAGAGGAGAGAGTGGGGGGGGGAAGGAAGGTGGGGGGGGGGGGGACTCTTTACAAGACAGTGGCATTTAAAGAATGCAAAGTGCTTGTAATGTGAGTGAATGCCTCTGTCCAATGTGTAGAGTAAGCATCTACATATCCCCACCCACCCTCATATCCCCACCCACCCTCATATCCCCACCCACCCTCATATCCCACCCACCCTCATATCCCCACCCACCCTCATATCCCCACCCACCCTCATATCCCCACCCACCCTCATATCCCCACCATCCCCACCCACCCTCATATCCCCACCCACCCTCATATCCCACCCACCCTCATATCCCCACCCACCCTCATATCCCCACCCACCCTCATATCCCCACCCACCCTCATATCCCCACCCACCCTCATACCCACACCCACCCTCATACCTCCACCCACCCTCATATCCCCACCCACCCTCATATCCCACCCACCCTCATATCCCCACCCACCCTCATATCCCACCCACCCTCATATCCCCACCCACCCTCATATCCCACCCACCCCTATAACCTACTTCATAAGTGGCTCTACAGAAGGAATGGAGTCAAAACTTGCAATGGTAGTTCCAATCTGAAAGAGAAGGGATTGCTGAGTCCATGTTAAGTGGCCACTCCCACAACACACCTTCTCCAGCTTTAACTCAATATCTCTCCTTAGTTCACCAGTTTGTGTGAGGATAGACGAGAAGGAACGTGACCTCATCTGTTTGCACAAGGTAACTATAACCACACCCTCAGGTAAGGTTACGCCCACACAACATACCTTGGCACTTAGCTCCAAAGACACAGCTGCTATTTCCTTGCCCTGGGCCTCAAGCTTGTGCTTAACATCTGGAGGGAGGGGCACCATGACCACACCTACTTATGCCATGACCACACCTTCTAACATCTTCATGTTTGATTTGGTTTTTTTTTCAAATTCATGCATCATATCTGTAACAACGCGCTGACTGTCCTTCTACAGAGAGCCATGTGATTGGTGTGATGTAACCATGGGTACAGGTTGTGGTGTACTTACAGCAGATTTGGCGTAGCTTCTCCTTAGGTCCTCCATCTTCTTCTCTGTCTGCTCCACATGGCTGAGCACAATCTTCAGAAAGTCCTTTAAGTTGTTTAGCTAATGGAGGGACAGTGTATCAGCAAATCTTTCGCATTTCATGTTTTTCTCTCTCCAATACCTTTTCTTCAACAACTGTTCTCTGCTTCTTGTAATAATCATCGGCCTTTTCCACAGCATGGCCCCGGTGCTAATGGGAGGAGGTGAGGATGTGAGGAGTGTAAGGTGAGGAGGTGAGGATGTGAGGTGTGTAAGGTGAGGAGGTGAGGATGTGAGGTGTGTAAGGTGAGGAGGTGAGGATGTGAGGTGTGTAAGGTGAGGTGAGGTGTGTAAGGTGAGGAGGTGAGGATGTGAGGTGTGTAAGGTGAGGTGAGGTGTGTAAGGTGAGGATGTGAGGTGTTAAGATGAGGATATGGTGTTGAGGTGTGTAATATGGTGTTGCATAACACTCACCTTTCCCCATAGGGCACACTCATGACAGATAAATGTATTGCATTTGGCGCAATACACCTCTATGCTCAGGCTATGTTCTGAGCACCTGGGTAAGAGGTGGGTGAGGGGTGGGTAAGAGGTGGGTAAGAGGTGGGTAAGAGGTGGGTAAGAGGTGGGTAAGAGGTGGGTGAGGGGTGGGTAAGAGGTAGGTGAGGGGTGGGTAAGAGGTGGGTGAGGGGTGGGTAAGAGGTGGGTAAGAGGTGGGTGAGGGGTGGGTAAGAGGTGGGTAAGAGGTGGGTGAGGGGTGGGTGAGGGGTGGGTAAGGCTCTTATTGTCATGTACATTTTGAACTCTAAGTCTTTTCCCGGTGACTCTAAAGGTTGTTGGTCTGTTAGCTGTTCAATGAGCTGGGTAAGGGGAGGAGAGGGAAGAGGAGGAGAGAGATGGAAGGGTGGATCCAGTTGATTGACATGTAATATAAATGTACCTAACACCTCTTACTTCATCAAAGATGGGTACTCGTATGAGTTGTTCAGCTGTTATCTCTTCTCTGTAAGAGGGGAGGAGGAGGGGGAGGAGGAGGGGGAGGAGGGGGAAAAGGGAGGCCAAATGAATGCACATATACATCCTCATGCACTGGTACCTGCAGTGAGGGCACTCCTTCTTAGTATCGGTCCATCGCTGCAAAGAAGATTGGTACACACACACACACACACACATACACACACACACACGTCAAACGATGCACAACAAATGCGATTCCCTCCCTCCATCCTCCCCTACCTCCATCCTCCCTCCCTCCCTCCCCTACCTCCATCCTCCATCCTCCCTCCCTCCCTCCCTCCCATCCTCCCTCCTCCCTCCCTCCCTCTAATCCTCATCCTACTAATGCGTACACATACCTTTACACAGGCAATACATCCAATCTGGGAGCAGTGGGGGCACATGGCTGCCTCCCTTAGCTTCTCCGTGCATATGTAGCAGTTGAAGAGCTCAGAGATGCACTATGTGAGAGACATCATGTCATGCACCTTTAAAGGTCAATGCGTAACCTAGCAACTTGGCCACCTACATATGGGGGAAGCTAACATGGCCGCCTACATACGGGGGAAGCTAACATGGCCGCCTACATACGGGGAAAGCTAACATGGCCGCCTACATACGGGGGAAGCTAACATGGCCGCCTACATACGGGGGAAGCTAACATGGCCGCCTACATATGGGGGAAGCTAACATGGCCACCTACATATGGGGGAAGCTAACATGGCCACCTACATATGGGGGATTACTTGTTTTGAATGGCTGGAATACCAGCCTAAGCATCCAATCATTTTCAAATGGATTACCATATAAGGAATACCAACATATAATTATATTTATGGCGAGCTAGGGTCCCCCAGGCATGGTTTCTCTTCCCCAGGCCCAAACAGTTAGGGGGCAGTGCCACTCCCATGAGGATAGGACTACCTGCATAGTTAGGTATTCACTAGGCAATGACTATAGCTTAGTACGCCACTCCCTCACATGTCAACCATTTGTGCATCCCACACACATTCTTTACTCCTGTAGTCCCTGATATACCGTGGGGGGGGGGGGGGGGGGGGGGGGGGGGGGGGTGACTAAGACTATGTGCCTGATGACAATCCTTGTGATTAGAGAATATTCTATTACTGAGGAGTGGTCTGGTGCACAGGAGGGCAGGTAAGAGGAGTGGTCTGGTGCACAGGAGGGCAGGTAAGAGGAGTGGTCTGGTGCACAGGAGGGCAGGTAAGAGGAGTGGTCTGGTGCACAGGAGGGCAGGTAAGAGGAGTGGTCTGGTGCACAGGAGGGCAGGTAAGAGGAGTGGTCTGGTGCACAGGAGGGCAGGTAAGAGGAGTGGTCTGGTGCACAGGAGGGCAGGTAAGAGGAGTGGTCTGGTGCACAGGAGGGCAGGTAAGAGGAGTGGTCTGGTGCACAGGAGGGCAGGTAAGAGCCAAATGACAAAGAGGGGGAGGGGGGTATGTAGCACCAAAATGGTTAGCCTTCTCTTACCTTCCCTCCTCCCCTTCTCTTGCCTTCCCTCCTCCCCTTCTCTTGCCTTCGCTCCTCCCCTTCTCTTGCCTTCCATCCTCCCCTTCTCTTACCTTCCCTCCTCCCCTTCTCTTACCTTCCCTCCTCCCCTTCTCTTACCTTCCCTCCTCCCCTTCTCTTGCCTTCCCTCCTCCCCTTCTCTTGCCTTCCCTCCTCCCCTTCTCTTGCCTTCCCTCCTCTTACCTTCCATCCTCCCCTTCTCTTACCTTCCATCCTCCCCTTCTCTTACCTTCCATCCTCCCCTTCTCTTACCTTCCATCCTCCCCTTCTCTTACCTTCCATCCTCCCCTTCTCTTACCTTCCATCCTCCCCTTCTCTTACCTTCCATCCTCCCCTTCTCTTACCTTCCCTCCTCCCCTTCTCTTACCTTCCCTCCTCCCCTTCTCTTACCTTCCCTCCTCCCCTTCTCTTACCTTCCCTCCTTTTTACACAAAGCCACTCCCCCTCCCCCAGTGCTACACCTCTTTTATGTTACGCACACGGAATGTGCCAGCCAGTAAATGTGATGTTCACAGGTATGGAAGGTATGTATGTGTAGGAGGTAAGTAACTACCCTAGCAGTGTTTCAGATTGAGATCCTGTCACTTCACACTACCTGATATCACCAATACTGTTGACAAGACACACACACACACATACACACACACACACACACACATATGGTATAGAAGTTATGCACTTGTACACAAACACCCATGCTCAACTCCTGTGCGCGAACATGCCTTCACTTCTCACCACACTTGTACACAGCACACGCAGACAACTCTACCTGCCTTATCACATTCATAGGGAGAGGTTAAGTATGTATATGGCCATCTCGAACACGTGTTGTTATGAAAGCACTTCAAGGTTATGACCCATCACACCTCCTTACATGTATTATGTACTACCAATGCGGCTAACCGCGACTGCTAACGTGTCATCTTTCCATCCACCTAGTCAACCATAATTTACCGCAACAGCTACAGTATATGTACGCGCAACGCACCACACTTATCTCCTCGACCACATCGGCGCGGTGAAAATTGCAGCCTTAGAAATGCTATGCCACGCCCATCGGTCTTTTTACCGACCGTGCACTTAAATGCCGCGCGCAAAACAGAAGAGAGCGGTATCGCTGGTTTTAACATGTGCGCTTACCTCATAGCTGCTGACTTGCGATCTGGAAGATGACATTGGTCTTGTCTTGGCTACCCTACAGGAGTGTGTACAAATCGGGCCTCAACGCTACCTGGGCCACTTCCAGCGGCAAATGCACTATTGCAACAGCGAGAGCAGAATTTAATACCTACCAAAGCGGGACGCGTGATGTTCGCATTTCACAGACGCCCGTTGAATGTGTTTTGAATCCAGCGCGTGGGTAGCGCACATACCCGAAACAGGAAACCAAGCCCCTCCCATTAAATGAATGCTGCAATTGGTGATATGATTACCCGATGGAGTCGTACGGATAGACAAGGTCTAAATTGTAAAACGACGCGCTCGGTTCGTTGTAGGTAGAGGAGCAAATGGATGGAAGCAGGCTGGTATAGTGGTGTGGGTCCACAGAGAAATCCAAGACACGTAACAGACCCTTCTGCCTGTGTGTGTGTGTGTGTGTGTGTGTGTGTGTGTGTGTGTAAACTATCACGCCATATTCTAAGATGGCAGGAACATACCTCTTGTGAAGGCTACCGTGGTAGCCAGCAGGCAGTACCTCTGAACAGATATGACCAATCACTAAGAATGTTTCATCAAACTGACAAAGGCCCACAGGGTATCTGTATAACAATGGTATCATGACAACAGGACACACATGAATACATATACATAACACTAACACATACAAACAGCATTTACATGCACAAACATACACATACACATATACATGCAAAAAAAGGGCATGTGTATATATATCTGTGTGTGTGCTTTGGAGCAACCTTTCAGTCAGTCTCCAAAGTTCAGATTGCATTCGTTGGTCCCAGACAATCACCATACCATCAGCACTGAAATGATACCATCACATCAAAGCCTATGTACACACACACACAACACACATACAAACATGCAATACACCACACACACATATACACACATGTACACACACACACACATGTACACACACACACACACATGTACACACATACACATGTACACACACACACACACACGTACACACACACACACACACACACACCTTCCAGATACCACCTTCCATTCATCCATCTGAACGCTATTCACCACATTGCTATGTCCATGAAGCTTCATAACAGGCTGTGAGCACCTCCCATAGTCATAGACACAGACCCTTGTATCATATGGCGCACCTTCATTAAACAAACACTGCAAATATGCACACACAGAAACACACCTCTTGTCAACTGATCCAGTTACCACATAGTTTGGAGGACTCTGCCTGATGTTGATGGCAGTCACTGGTTGGAGGTGTCCCTTCAGAGTGGTCAGGTGTGCAGCTGTGCACAAGTCAAATAGCTGTACATGGTAACCATGGGAACTGGTCGCACAGGCCACTGTCTGAGAGGTGTGGTCAAATGTGCTGATGTGAGAAGACCCCACGTCCCCCTCCGATGTAAGGAAGTGAGTGGCAGTACTGGCTGGGGACCCGATAGCTTGAACTGCAAGTGTGGTTTGAGTGGAATAAATGACATCATAGCTAGCCAATGAGCCCAGCCGTGAGTGGGGGAGGAGCCCAAGCTTACACACCTGCAGAGAAACAATGCATTATCCATGCCACTGTTATGTCACACTATGCTATTCTACAACAGCCATCAAAATACCTTAGCAACAGCCATACTACCCTTAGTTAACCCCTTAACAACAGTTCTACAACCCTCAGCTACCCTAGTAACCCCTTAGCAACAGCCACACTACCCTCAGCTACCTTAGCAACAGCCATGTAACCCCCCCTCCCCCGGCCCACAGTAACGAACCTTAGTTTGAGGTACATTCATGTAGAACATTCTCCAATCTTCACCCCCCTCTGACTTCACCATGATCACGTCAGAGTGAACACCAAACTCAGGTGATGCCTTGTCTGCACAAGCCAGTGCAGTTATTGAGTCATGTGCTGATGCCACCATAACTGATGCCACATGGCCCAGATCCCTGATGAGGTGGACACAGCTTTGTGTCTGGGTGTCTATCACCTTTAGGTCTCCTGTGTGTGGGGGCCATTCTCATAATACTCCTAGCTACACCATAAATACACCCATGTACACCCTAGCTACACTCATGTACACCCATGTACACCCTAGCTACACCTAGCTACACTCATGTACACCCATGTACACCCTAGCTACACTCATGTACACCCATGTATACCCTAGCTACAATCATGTACACCCATGTACACCCTAGCTACACTATGTACACCCATGTACACCCTAGCTACACTCATATACTCCCATGTACACCCTAGCTACACTCATATACACCCATGTACACCCTAAACACCCTAGCTACACACCATACACCCTAGCTACACCCCACACCTATAAGGGTATACACTGACCTGATGAAGTGCCCATCACAGCCCAGTTACTGCTAAGACCACAGCAAGTGGGTGTGTCAGCATCATGTGATTGCTGTAGTTCAACTAGTCCCCATTCTCCCAGGACATCCCACAAATATGCTTCACCTGAGGAACAGCTGTGAGTGGGAGAAACATGCTTATCACCTGGGGTCACATGCTCATCACCTGGGGTCACATGCTTATCACCTGGGGTCACATCACCTGGGCAGTGAATAGCCTTGCAGACCAGACCTACTTCGTTATTGACGATCGATAAACAATGGACTGGGGACCAGGAGAAGTAGGTCTGGTTACGTTTGCCAGTGTTTAAATTTCTGGCACCTCCCATTGCACGTGACAATAAAGTTATGCCCCACTGTGGTTATTAGGTTATTAGTTAGTGTATACTGGTATATTGGGAGGCCTACTTATGAATAACATTATAGCCTTGTGACATTTTGGATGACATAATGTCAGCTGCACATAAACACTGGCAAACATAACCAGACCTACTTCTCCTGGTCCCCAGTCCAATCGATCGTCAATAACAAAGTAGGTCTGGCCTGCAAGACTAGGCAGTGAAGGTGGGTCACATGATTATCACCCGGGCAGTGAAGGTGGGTCACATGATTATCACCTGGGCAGTGAAGGTGGGTCACATGCTTATCACCCGGGCAGTGAAGGTGGGTCACATGATTATCACCTGGGCAATGAAGGTGGGTCACAGCTTATCACCTGGGCAATGAAGGTGGGTCACAGCTTATCACCCGGGCAGTGAAGGTGGGTCACATGATTATCACCCGGGCAGTGAAGGTGGGTCACATGATTATCACCTGGGCAGTGAAGGTGGGTCACATGCTTATCACCCGGGCAGTGAAGGTGGGTCACATGATTATCACCCAGGCAGTGAAGGTGGGTCACATGATTATCACCCGGGCAATGAAGGTGGGTCACATGCTTATCACCCGGCCAGTGAAGGTGGGTCACATGCTTATCATCCGGCAATGAAGGTGGGTCACATGCTTATCACCCGGGCAGTGAAGGTGGGTCACATGCTTATCACCTGGGCAGTGAAGGTGGGTCACATGCTCACTATATGTAAATGAAGTGATGGGTACGAAAAAGCAAAATCACTTCCCAGTCGGCACCTGACCCTCAGGATGATCCATCCCACCACCCTCCAATCTTCACTACAGGGTGATGGCAATAGCCCGCCTCCTCCCCTTCTGACGCCACTGCATGCTAATCACTAAGTGCAGACCTAAGACTTACCAGAAGAGCACTTGCTTCTGGCCTCCTCCCCCTCCCTCCCTGGCCTCCTCCCCTAAGGCTTACCAGAAGAGCACTTGCTTCTGGTTGTAGACTGCACAGGAGATGCGACCAATGGCATCAGGTCTCCGGTCATTGAGCCCACATGTTCTTTCCTACACCCACACCACACACACCACACACACAGACTAATCACATTCCATGCCTGCTCCTCCACCCCACACCCACCTTCCAGTTGTTCCTCACCCTCCTCTTCTGAAGGATAATTTTCCTCACCATTGACTTCCACTGAAACTGTCCATTGACACTGTAGTGCATAAATACCACTCCATACAAGGCTGTCTATAGCACCACTCCATATAAGGCTGTCTACAGCACCACTCCATATAAGGCTGTCTACAGCACCACTCCATACAAGGCTGTTCACAGCAGCACTCCATACAAGGCTGTTCACAGCACCACTCCATACAAGGCTGTTCACAGCACCACTCCATACAAGGCTGTTCACAGCACCACTCCATACAAGGCTGTCCACAGCACCACTCCATACAAGGCACACATGTTTCCATGGGCCCACTCACCACAAGAATGAGCAAACAGACATAGAGAGAACTGTAGACCAACATACATCATTTGTACCACATAGTAGCCAAGCTCAGGCTGACAATACCAAAACATCACCCAGGGCTTTCTGCCATAATACCCCTAGGCACCTACATTGATGGTTAAGTTCAGCAATGATTTGCAATAATACCTTATGCTAGTAAAATTACTTGCACCAAATGCCACAATGCAAATGAATTAACGAACAAACTTGAAATTCGGGCCCGCTCGAATCAACAGGCTCCTGCTCTCTGAAGCCTCTTGAAACATACATGTGCACGGAATCTCTACATTTATAACTCACTCAGTTTCAGTTTCGTAGCCCAGGGACTGACGTATCCCGTTCCATAACACGTTGTCTTCGGCCAAAGCGCGCCAACTCTTGCTTACACGTGCGCACACACAAAGATCCTTTATGTTGAGGTGACGGAAGATAGTGATTGCTATCTCACGCGGGAGCTGCACGTCGAAGAATGGGATCGTATTGAGTTCATTCTGCAAGTCAAACCATTAACCACCACGCAATATAGGAGTTCTATTCAGTGCCCACCAAGTCGGCAATCAGTGTGTCAACTAAAGTTTCGGTTTTGTTCTTCAGCGAAGACTTATCTCCCGTGTCCAGCTGAACGGCACCACCATTACTAGTCTCTACGCTTGGAAGAACCAATAAAGGGGACGGCTCACGAGCTTGTCTCTTTACGCCAGGCAATAGCACTGCGGGTTCGTCCCTCTCGCTCCTTTTACCCAATCGTTCTTCGTTATCGGGCTTTGGTCCGCATTTAGATGACGGAGCCGTACTAACCTTCTGTTTCACCTCTAACTGGTGCTTCCATTCACCAAGAAACCGCTCCAACTCATCCCCCATATTTTTAAAATGATATAAATTTATAATGGATTTTCATAACATTAATTGTTTACAGTTGAAACCGTGGTACTTGTCCATAATTTTTTTTTTCAGTACTTCTATGTTTGGCATAGGTTTTTGGAGAAATGGTAAATGATATCAAAAATCTGATTGCAGAGTAATGTTGGTAAACTACATGACAACACATATCGAAAGTGTAAAGTTGTCACGTGACTTCGTAGTTATTCAGCATTTTCGTTTCTGTAAGCTGTTTAGTAAACACGTTTCTAGATGTTTTCTCCACCGGTACACCACGAGTTGTACTGAAAAGCGCCATATATATACTATGTCAACGGCTCTATCGATTGTCCGAGTCGGAATTTCAACGCGGTAAACCGTTACACTTTTAAACCCGAATAAGTGCTGTTTAGAGGTGTAAAAGTTTCTAGATACAAAAACCAACAAGAATGCCTTTTGGGCATCACATTTAGCTGTTATAGATAGAAGAGAGGTGTCTGCACTAGAAAAACCAAACTAAAATGTATAGTGTTTTACCCGTTCGCTAAAACACTCATCCAAACTTCAGGCTGTGATTGCCGTCCATTTTTATATGAATAACATTTTTATAATTTACGTTATTAATGAGTTTGTTCGCTAAATGGCTGAAACTCTGAGCCCTCCGTCGGATCGACCTGCTGTCTACATGTACATGTACAACCCGGTCAACCCCCCCCCCCCCCCCCCCCCCCCCTCCCGCTCGTTGAATCGGCCGAAAGCGGACAGCACCCCCGCTCGTTGAATCGGCGGAAGGTGGACAGCACCCCCCCCCCCCCCCCGCTCGTTGAATCGGCCGAAAGCGGACAGCACCCCCACGACACCCCCGCTCGTTGAATCGGCCGAAGGTGGACAGCACCCCCTCCCCCCACCCCCCGCTCGTCTTATCATTCATTAACAACCCCCCCTATTCTGAAATCCTGTATTCGCCCCTGCTCCCTTATGCTTAAAAGCTTTCCAAGCATCTGGCGCTGCAACGCTAGCTCTTCTTGTACGTGTACATGTAGGTCGATCCGATGGAGGGCTCAGAGTTTCAGCCATTTAGCGAACAAACTCATTAATAACGTATTAAATTATAAAAATGTTATTAAACCTTTCCCTTGTGCGCTCGAATGCCAGAGCATTTCTTGCAAGGGCAGGTCCCTGTGCTAAAGTCTCAGATCTCTACTTAGATAGTTGACTCATACATAGTTACATAGTTTACTAGTTAAATATTGAAATTTGTGTTTAACATGTAAAGCTAATGTTTAATGTATAATTGTATATACATCTTTCAAAATGTTATTCATATAAAAATGGACGGCAATCACAGCCTAAAGTTTGGATGAGTGTTTTAGCGAACGGGTAAAACACTATACATGTTAGTTGGGTTTTTCTAGTGCAGACACCTCTCTTCTATCTATAACAGCTAAATTTGATGCCCAAAAGGCATTCTTGTTGGTTTTTGTATCTAGAAACTTTTACACCTCTAAACAGCACTTATTCGGGTTTAAAAGTGTAACGGTTTACCGCGTTGAAATTCCGACTCGGACAATCGATAGAGCCGTTGACATAGTATATATATATGGTGCTTTTCAGTACAACCCGTGGTGTACCGGTGGAGAAAACATCTAGAAACGTGTTTACTAAACAGCTTACAGAAACGAAAATGCTGAATAACTACGAAGTCACGTGACAACTTTACACTTTCGATATGTGTTGTCATGTAGTTTACCAACATTACTCTGCAATCAGATTTTTGATATCATTTACCATTTCTCCAAAAACCTATGCCAAACATTGAAGTACTGAAAAAAAATTTATGGACAAGTACCACGGTTTCAACTGTAGGCAGCTGAGCTCCGCCTACTTTGCGCTGCATACACAGTACACACGGCGATTAACGTGAACACACGATTAGTCTCTGCAGTAGCGTGATGGCTTCTTCACTGTCGCTAGAGTCCAGCAACTTTTGGAACACAGTTCTCTTGAGCTGAGTGTGAGGCATCCTCAAGAGACAATGAATGCACCTGGTGCTCAAATACCCACTGCTGTGCAGTTCAGAGAACTGGAAGAGGGGCACCACCACACCTGGACACAGCAGTGTGCCCAGGTATTGCTCGCACTCGGCGCTGAGGCCAGGAAGCAGGAACCGCTTGGCACAGGCCAGCACACGCAAGCAGTGTCCCATCACAATCCTCCCTTCAGCATCACTGAACTGACTAGTGATGGCCTCAATGTAATGTTCGTTGGCCAACAAGCTGAAGCGCTCCAAGTCGGACATGTCATTACTTGAAGTGGTTACATCATCCATTTCCTGACCCAACACAGCGGCCATTGCTTCAGGGCAGGACCACCGGCACCCATATAAGAAGTGGAGCACGGAACAGAACACAAGAGGTCTAATCCCCTTGATGGTGACTACACCACAGTTCGACTCTTGATAACGCCCACTAAACATGACGGCAAACATCTCGGACATCTCTGTGAGTACAGACTGGTGCACAGGGAATGTCCCACTTGCACCGTCACCATGGATAATGGCGACGGTGTCAAATGGAGTGTGGTCTGTATCGATGTATCTGCAGTAGTACTGCCGGCATGGTGGGGTACGGGGGACATCATCTGTGCACGTTCTGTTTTCTGAGGTCACTGGCGCACCCCACAAAGACCCTGATGACCCTCTGGACTGGCCCTGCAGTACAAGGTACGGCAGAGACTCACTGCAACACTCACTTCCATGCTCCAGGGCCCTGCTCGCGAGCAGCAGCAATGAGTCCATTGCCATTGGCTGAGTTTTGCTATCTCCTCTGGTCCTCACCAATCGAATTAGCACTTCAAGCCCTCCGTACTCCACCATCATCTTGTGACAGAACCTTGATGAGCTACGAACCAAGAAGATGTGTGACTCCACCCATTCCCCTAACCTCCATACCATACCTCTGACTCCATCCATAACCCTGACCCCACCTATATCTCTGACTCCAAACCTACCCATGACCCCACCACCTCACCCATACCACTTGACACACACTCACCGTGACAACAGGGGCAGGGCCAGGACGCTAGCTTCCTGTTCCTGAGCACCCCCCCTCAGCAAGGTGTGAGCCAACACCCCCTGCCCGTACGGGGACTCAGCAACTTTAGCAAGTTTCTCAAGAAGTTCCTGTCCCGAGGCATAGAAGGACTGGTGCCATTGCTGTGCCTCCAAGGAGACAGCACCCATTGAAGAAGGCGGGCCATTTGTGTTATCAGACAGCTGTCCAGTACCAGCTGCCTCTGTAAGCTGCTGCGTGGAGGGAGATGTGGTACCGGGATGTGATGGCAACTGCAGTCTCTGGTAGACTAGGGAAGGGGCTAGACTGACCACGCAGTCCTGCAGGCAGTGGGGGTTCACGAAGATCCTCACCAGCACCTTGAAGCAGTGGGTGTTGGGGAGCACTGTGGAGAAGAAGTAGTTCACTATGGGCAACAGAACTTCAGGTGTTGCTAGGCAACCAAGGCAGTCTCGGAGGTGGGAAACCCTGGACAGCAGCAGAACAATCTGCCCCTCTGTGGTGCTGACCAAGTCAGTGGTGATGGGCAACTCCCTCTTTGTCACCTCTTGCGATGGCACAGCTGATGGTAACAACAGCGAATCAATGAAGTTTGCTGGGACAGGTGTGAGGTGGCCAGGGTCAAGGCTAAGCCTAGGACGCTTTGAGGGCGGAGCCTCAGCCAGTGGTGACAATAACTCTGCAGTGGTGCATGGTACAAGCCAGTTATCTTCCATTTGATCTCCAGGAGAGGAAA
>OX442431.1:305000-352500 GCA_949361645.1 Spongilla lacustris
AAGTAAGTGTGTGAGGTCTCCAAATCTCCCTTGAGCCTGTGGTCATATAGTGACTAGCATATTCATAGTGACCTGATTACATTCGGGCATACCGTTTGGTTGCCTCCAGCGTTTTAGTGTCGGTCGAGCGAGCATATTTAAAATCGTCGTAGCTGGGGAAACCATTGTTTGCGCCCTGCCTCGTTCCAGTCCCATTCTGAGTCAGCGTACACAACAGACTGCTGAGCTGGAAGGTGTGGTGTGGTGTGTTCTTTGTTCGCCGTAAGGTGCACCTACAAGCAGCTGTTAGCTGTGGGGTGCGTGTGGTGTTGTCATGAGTGTGATGTGCCTTACTTTTCGTATGCTACCACTTTCCCCTAGTAGAATGCACAGAGAAACTGTCTGTTTGTGTCAGCTAGGTTGCTATCGTAGCTGAGGTTGGAGAGGAAGGGTGTGATGTAGAGGAGGAGAAGAGGAAATCAAAGAGAAGGGCGTTACGGATTAATTACGCTTTGCAATACTTGTGAACATGTGTTCTGTGTAGTAACACACACACGTGCACGCACCATCTGCTTCTCCTCCCCAGGCCCAGGTCTCCTTTCCTGCAGTTAAGTGCCACCTGTGCTGGCTCCACCCACGAGGCAACAGCTACATCATCACTGCATCCTCCTCCTCCAGGGGAGCACACCCCTTCAGAAGGGCATGCCCCCCCAGGGACAGGGGGCCACACTCCCCCAGGGGGCCACACTCTCCCAGGGGGCCACACTCTCCCAGGGGGCCACACTCTCCCAGGGGGTTGCACTTCCCTTCTCCCAGTGTCCCAGTCGACTGTTGCTACAGAGAAAGCTTTGCCAACCACTGATACTTACTTGTCACAATCCTCACACTTGCTCCCACCTTTTGATGGGTCGGCAGCACCTTGTGATGGTCCAATGATGCAGCTTTCTTCTTCATCCCTGGTGCAGCTTGAAGAGGTGAATGGGCTCACACACAAGCCTATTGCCAGGTATGGTCGTACACTTGCTTTGTAGATATTTATTTGCTTGGACAATAGATCTCCATCGTTGCAAGCAAACGAAGTGTTAGTAGATGACTTGGAGGATGAGGTGGATACAATGGCAGCTACTGGCCATGGTGTGTATTTGTGGGCATGTGTGCGCATGTGTGTGTGTGTGCATGGGTGTGTGTGTGCATGTGTGTGTGGTGTGTGTGCATGGTTTGTGTGTGTGTGTGCATGGTGTGTGTGCATGGTTTGTGTGGTGTGTGTGCATGGTTTGTGTGTGTGTGTGCATGGTGTGTGTGCATGGTTTGTGTGGTGTGTGTGCATGGTTTGTGTGCATGGTTTGTGTGGTGTGTGTGCATGGTTTGTGTGTGTGTGTGCATTGTAATTGTAATTATGATGTCACTCTTCTTCAGTACTCACAGAAGCACTTGAAACAGGATGCAAACTTGCCCCTGGCAACGGACACAGTCTGAGTGATGTAACCACAGACCACAGTGGCTCCACTTCCCCATACCCTAATGATGATGAGTCATTTGCCAGCTTTGTTGCCCGGGAAGCCAATTGTTCTGCTCCTCCATTAATGGATGATGACCAGTCGTCCATGTCTCGTTCCCCTTCTCCCACGCCCTCCCAGCCCGACGATGATGGCGATGGCATGGAACCCGGTCCAATTTTCACCACGAGCTATGTCACTAACTTTGGGTTGACAGCACACAGTCCTATGTATCCTACTGGGGTCCCAGATAATGCCCCCTCAGCGGTAAGGGTGATGTGTCTCAATGGTGCCCTTGTTGATAATATTGGGTGTTTGGCAGCCACTGGATATGACTTTGCACAACTTTCCTAAGAGAAGCAAGTAATTGAAATGTTTAGGTTGTAGGCGTGGCTTAGTGACATGCATGCATCTACCGCCCCTGTGTGGTGTGCTCTAAATAGGTACGCTCATCGCGCTGCTCTGTCAGCCATGCATCCCTACCATAGGACACGGTGAGGGCAAGATATCGGGGGTGTGCTCCTTTTACTCGTGCCTCTCCCTCCCTCCCTCCCTCCCTCCCTCCCTCCCTCCCTCCCTCCCTCCCTCCCTCCCTCCCTCCCTCCCTCCCTCCCTCCCTCCCTCCCTCCCTCCCTCCCTCCCTCCCTCCCTCCCTCCCTCAGGGGAGGTGGTGCCAGTGTAGTGAAGACCCTGGACCTCTTAAAGGCAGTACTGCAGCCATCACTGAACCTGAAGATTAAGGATGTGTGTGATGACTATCTGAAGGTATGTATGGGAATGTGATAGATTGATCATCATTACCACCCTACGTGTGGGACATGATGAGTACCTGGGTGACCACAATGTTCACACGATGAGTACCTGGGTGACCGCAAAGTTCACATAATGAGTACCTGGGTGACCACAATGTCACATGATGAGTACCTGGGTGACCACACTGTTCACATGATGAGTACCTGGGTGGCCACAATGTTCACATGAGTACCTGGGTGACCACAATGTTCACATGATGAGTATCTGGGTGGCCACAATGTTCACATGAGTACCTGGGTGACCACAATGTTCACATGATGAGTACCTGGGTGACCACAATGTTCACATAATGAATACCTGGTTGATGGCATGATGAGTACCTGGCTGATAACATGATGAGTACCTGGGTGATAACATGATGAGTACCTGGCTGATAATGTGATGAGTACCTGGGTGATAACATGATGAGTACTCACCTGGGTGATAACGTGATGAGTACCTTGATGTTCATGTGAACTGTACAGGAGCTGTGCATTGCTAAACAGCTATCTAAAAATAGCTAGGTAGGTAGTTGAGTCATGCCTAAAACCAACACAAATCATACTTGAAAAAGATTTTGAGTACTTGAAATTTTCACTTTTTGCCCTAATTAAACACTCAATATCGCCATTTTAACTAAGACCTTTGTAGGGATGATACCTACATGTATAAGGCTTGAAGTTAATTGGTGAACTGCATTGCACGGCTGTTTCAAGCTGGACATAAGGTTGCTAATTAGAATACATTTGACCATTACGGTATTTTGGTGTTTAGGATCCTAAAGGAGCTAATTATTTTGTGGTTTACGTTGCGAGGCTCTTTTTGCCACTACAAATTCAATATGCACAACTATTATAATTTTCAGCTGTTCCACAACCAATTTCATACTTAAAAAGAATAGTACGCACAGTCAAAGTAAGTTCTCTTTTGCCCTATAATTGCCGTGCATGTGACTACTGAAGGCACACCTCTTATTGTTTTTATGAAGTGCTCAAGCGGCAACCGATTTTTCTCTAAACGCCCCAAGCAGATGGTTTTAAAACCTACTCCTACTCAAAGAGCAATCATTGTACATCAACTTTGCGTTTAGTGCATGCTGGGGCTTATTTTCTGGTGAGAGAACGACACGGTTAGACGGGACCATGCAACTAATGAATAATGCACGTGCGCCACACCCATCTGTATTCCTACTTGATTTTAGTGTGTTTTTATTCAAGATGTGCCATATCTTTCAGATTATCTCATCAGCTGCTGTCAACATGAGAGAGAACACAGGGGATGGGGTTCCAGAGCCCACACTGAGAGTGCTGGTTACTAAAATGCTTGAGGAGGTAAAGGTGTGTGTGATGAGGTGTGGTGTGTGAGGTGTGTGATGAGGTGTGGTGTGTGAGGTGTGTGATGAGGTGTGGTGTGTGAGGTGTGGTGTATGGGGTGTGTGGTGTGAGGTGTGTGGGGTGAGGTGTGTGTGATGAGGTGTGGTGTGTGGGGTGAGATGTGTGGTGTGAGGTGTGTGGGGTGAGGTGTGTGTGATGAGGTGTGTGGTGTGAGGTGTGTGGGGTGAGGTGTGTGATGAGGTGTGGTGTGTGATGAGGTGAGGTGTGTGGTGTGTGGGATGAGGTGTGTGGGGTGAGGTGTGGTGTGTGAGGTGTGTGGGGTGAGGTGTGGTGTGTGGGATGAGGTGTGGTGTATGAGGTGTAATACATTGGGGTGTAGTGTGTGGTATAGTGTGTGTGTATTGTGTAGTATGTGATGTGTGTGGTGCAGTGTGTGATGTGGTGTTGTTTTTGTTGTAAGACCTGTTTCTATTGTGTGATTCTCACTAGGCACTCCATGGATACCAGAATAACAAGTGGGAATTTCCATACAGCAAGGTAATGTGATGTTGGTACTCCTCACCTCACCAAGTATTCTGCTTCCCAGCTACCTCGGAATGACAAGATTTTGGCGGCCAAAGCATCACCCATGGCAACGAAGAAGTTGAAGGGTGTGGATCCTAAAATTGCAGCTGCAAAACGAGTGTGTACTGAGAGTGTTGTAGTTGTATAGGGGAGGGGTGTGAGGGGAGGTGGATATGGGAAGGTGTGTGAGGGGAGGTGGGGGTAAGGGAAGGTGTGTGAGGGGAGGTGGGTAAGGGAAGCAAATGAGTCCACATTGAAGTGGTAGGTGATTGATTAAATTTTGCTAATTAAATAACTAGCTAGTAACTCTTCTATTGATGTCCTGTTATGCGGATGGGTGTGCTTGCCTGGTACCAACTGCATCCATACATGACATCATGCCTGGTACCAACTGCATCCATACATGACATTATTCCTTGCAGAATCGAAAGCCTCCATCAGATAGAGACAAGTGAGTTGGAACAGATGTCCTCATACCCTCCCTAACCACACCCTAACCACACCTCTTATTCTTTCAAAGGTCCAGTGGGTGGAAGTGGGGTATGGACAAGAGAAGGGTTGACCCTGAAAAGGTGGGCAGTCTGGAAACATGTTGTGAGGACAAAGGGGGGGGGGGGGGGGGGAAGGCCTTCAGGGGATAGCTGTACCTTCAGGAATGGTTGTACCTTCAGGAATGGTTGTGCATATTGTATACAAAGCGTCATATTAAATCATTACAGGAACACTTAATATCCGTAGACTATTCACGATAATTTGATCAGAGGCATAGCTAACAATAGGATACAATACTTATTCCACCATTGGACCTGTGCAATGTTGCTTTAAGCTAGTGTGTTATGCTGTTGTTGACAAACATCGCCATCTTTTTGTCGACTAGTACACATGTATACCCTGCTAGGAATCTTGTTGTTGGCCAACATGCTTAGAATCACTTCATTCAGACATCTTCCTTGTCTGGCGTCTGTTGGGGCCTCTTGTTCATATTTGTATGCACACTGCAGGCAGCTGCCAGGCATAGCTAGTCCCCATAGCTAGGTGCATTGTCCACAGCAGGCAGTCATTGTGTGTGTGCCAAGAGATGCATCCAGATGTATGGACACTTTGATGTGGGGGTGGAGGGGGAGGAGGGAGGGCAGGAAGAAGCAATGAACTTCAGCCATTGGTGGTGGGCTTTAGTGGCCTCTTCTGAATTCTGATTTAACCCCTCCCCTTCTGAATTCTGATTTAACCCCTCCCCTTCTGAAATCTGATTTAACCCCCTCCCCCTTCATACCATGCTTCTCCCTGTCTCATTCCTCTAGTGGGAACCAGAGAAGTTGTCTAATGACACACATTTTGTGCTGGGGGTTAATGTCAACAAGTGAGTGGCAGGGTGTGTGGCTATGTCAGTTGTGACATATTTCTTGCCCATCAAGGGCCTTGGGGCATTCAGCAAATAGAGGCAAAGTGTACTACCTCCACCCAGAGTTGTTCAAGGTGTGTGTGGGGGTGTGAGGGTGGGTGTGGGGGTGTGAGGGTGGGTGTGGGGGTGTGAGGGTGGGTGTGGGGGTGTGAGGGTGGGTGTGGGGGTGTGAGGGTGGGTGTGGGTGTGGGGTGTGAGGGTGGGTGAGGGTATGAGGGTGGGTGTGGGGGTGTGAGTGTGGGTGAGGGTATGAGGGTGGGGGTGTGGGTGTGTGAGGGTGTGGGTGGGGTGTGTGAGGGTGTGTGGGTGTGTGTGGGGGGATCTTTAACTCTAGTGGTTGCCAACAGTATGCCTGTGATGGTGATGACAAGACATGGCTGTATGAGAACAAGCATCTCCCAGTACATGGTGGAAAGGTAAGGAAGGGGTACCAGATACCAAGGTGTGGAGTGGAGGCAGGTGGATGGGGAGGAGGGCAGGCAGGTGGATGGGGAGGAGGGCAGGCTAATAATGTTCCTCATTCCCAGGCATTCTTAATGATATTTGCTGAAGTTGAGATGTTGGTGGACATGGATGAGGTGTACAGGTAAAGGCAGAGATTTCTTTCATCTCCTTGTTCACCTTCCTCTCTCCTCTGCTCTCCAGGGAAAATTCAGAAGTTGTAGCAGCAGTTAGAGAGCTTCAGCATTTTACAGTCCCCCAGTTCATGCTAGAGAAGATGAAGGTGTTCATGGTGTCTGTGCAAGGTAAGATGGCAGTACCACGTGTATGTGTGTGTGTGTGTGTGTGTGTGTGTGTGTGTGTGTGTGTGTGTGTGTGTGTGTGTATGTGTATGTGTATGTGTGTGTATGTGTGTGTGTGTGTGTATATGTGTGTGTGTGTGTGTGTGTGTGTGTATATGTGTGTGTATGTGTGTGTTTGTGTGTATGTGTGCATCTTTTGCCTGGGCCATCTGATTATAGGATATTTTGCCCAAGAAAACGTGGTACTCCCTATGGGCCTGGAGCTACCTCCGTTGCCAGGGATAGTGCTCCCAACAGATGAGGAGGAGCTGACTACCGAAGAGAAGTCACAATAACACATACCTCCTGCCACCCCTGGCCTCTCTCCTTTCTCCCTTTTATTCAGACAGTTTCTCATCATACAGTATTTCTTTTATCACTGACCTTCCTCAACACATTGATTTTTTTTTAGGAGCAATTTACAAAAAAAAAAAAAAAAAAGAGATTGCATAATTTCCTGACCCTCCCCAACTAATGTGGCACCCTTGCAGTCACAACAAGGCAACTAGTGGTAACATTATTAGATTACATTAAGGTGCACCTGCACTGTCACGTGATCTGTGTCATGTGCACCTGCAAGAGGTCACAATGATCTGCTGCAGCTCCTCTATCACCAGCTGTCCATTATTTGTCTGGATCAACACCTCCAGTGGTAGATAGGTGTTTCCAGCGCAGCATGGCTGAACTGATGACCCAGGGTTTCCACTGCTGAGCTGACTTAGGAACTCGTACAGTGTAGGTGTCATGGTATTGCCACCGGCCGTTCGTGGACACACCCCTCCGCAATAGTTTGCCACGTAGGACTTGGGCTGGATGACGAAGGAAAAGCCAAGGTCCTCCTTGAAGCGTATGGTCAGCGACTTGAGGCAGCAGGTGCTCTGTTGGGCCTGGCAGTAGCCCACACCACTAGAGGTTGCTTGTCTCCTGCGTCGAGCGCTCTTCACTGCATTATCTGTTGCGCTGTTGGAAATGGTCAGTAGCCGCGGAGTCTTGTCTTGTTGTGTAGTGTCCGTGAAGAATTCCACCTGGGTGGGCGTCAACCCCGCTGCAGTTTTCTGGTTGCAACCAAGGGAACTGTAGCAGTAGATGGTAACCACAAAGCTCACGGGGCCTCTGACGTTATTGGACACCCACAGCTTTACTGTCGACGTTATGTCGAACACCTGGTACCCGCTGTCCGTTACATTCAAGTATTTCCCTTCCGCCGTCGTCTGTATTTGGAGGGAGTTGACAGATGCGGTGACCTCCACGTATTGGGCCTCGTCCAGAACCACGTAGCCGGCGCCCGTCTTTGAGATCTGCTGGTACAACAGCAGATCTGCGCGAGATATGTCGCTGCGATTCTCAGGAAGGTCGAAGTTGAAATTGAATACGTACTGGTTGAGGATGCTATTTGATGGAACGGCTGCGTCTCGTCTCCCGGGGTTTCTGCTGCTGCTCGCGTTGTTTGCACTACCTAAAACGAGAGTTTGCACACACACAAAGTGTTTAGGATAATGTTATACATACAAATCCGCGCAGAGTAAATTGATCGATAAAATGATTCATCGTTTACCTTGGGAAATCGCTGCGAAAGATGTAACGGGTTTCGCAAAGTAGTCTTGGGAATGGCAGATTCGTTCGCGATCTTTCTCCAAGCTCTCACTCGCGTTCCGAAGGGCGTAGTACGTAGCCAAAATGGTCTGACTATCACCATCACTGATCGTTCTCGTAGCGTTAAGGTCAGCTGTATCGGCCATATTCAGCTGCGCGAGTATGTTGGTTCGTAGCGTCTGCCTGCGTTTCAGCTCCACAGCAGCATCGTTGTCCGATCCGCACGTCTGCGCCGCCGAATGGAAAACAGCGCAAAAGATCAGAACCAGCGATAGGTATCGACTCGTGGGCACGTCGAGAAGACAGCACATTCTCGAAAGGTTGAGTCGCAAACCCGATTAGAGCCAATGGACCGCCCACGCACATTATGCCGCTAACTGTAAATAATTATTTTTGCAGACATCTCGAGACATTCATAAATAAACAATTTTACACACAAAATTAAAATTTCTTGATCTCCGAGAATGAGTCAGGCACACCTGCAAGACGACACGACGATGTTAGGCAGGGTTAGTTGTTGCGGCGCTCCTCCCGCAGTGGGGTTAGCTACTAACGCGCTGATGGATTGGTAAGTGTTTCCCGAGCAACATGGCGTTAGAGATGCGGCCGGTCCGCTTAACAGCTGGCTGTATTGGGCAAATATCTGGGGCGTCATCAGATCTCCACCCGGAGTGCGTGGGCACACACCCTGGCAGTAGTTTATGTTAATGGTCGTCGGACTTATGATGAAGGGTAGATTGAGGTCTGTTTGCACGTTGACGGTGAGGGGTTGGAGACAGCAGAGGGCTTGGTTCGCACTGCAGAACCCTACACCGGGGCCACTGGTCTGTCGCCTGGCTCTGTTACTTTCTTGAGATTCAGACGAGCTCCTTGCATATAAATTTAGTCTGGGGACTGTCTTCAGGTCAGCCGTACTGTTTGCGAACTGAACGCGCGTGGGCGGCGTGCCGTTGTTAGGCTTGTTGCAGTCCAGCGAATCAAAACAGTAGCTAATTACCTCTAGAATGACGGGGCTGCCAGTGTGCTGGTCGATCCACTCCCCTACCGATTCCATCACGTCGAACGTTTGATAGCTAGAGTCCGAGAGCCTTAGATAGGCGCCTCCGATTATTTTAGTACCTCCGTCATTCGCATTGACATTCCGGATTTCTACGTACTGTTTTTTGTTGCCCGTATTGTTCACAGCAGAGCAAGGGAGCTGAAACATCACCAGTTCTGCTTTCGTAATGTCCGACGTCTGGTAGTCTGTGCTAAAGTTGAACTGAATTCTGAATTTGTCTAAAACATTAATCGCAAGTACTTGCGGCGCCGATCGCTTGGAACTGATTTGGCTCTCGCTTTGCAAAGAAACAGCGGGAAAGGAAATGATCTTTTCAGCAAAGTAGCCGCGATTTGCCTCCTTGTGGCCTCGCACCGTGTTCTGTTTCATCGTGGCGTTACTGATGGCGTAAAACGACTCTATTGTTGCATTATCCACCCTAAGAGTACCGTTCGATGAAGCATTGTAGGCGTAGTAATCTGGGCCCAGTTGTGCCATGATATTGGAACGAATAGACATGATCCGCTGCTTTTGAAGCAAGGCATCGTCATGACCTCCGCAGCTTTGTGCGTGGGCATTGACCGCTATTAGGCATAGTATTGCTACTCCTACCAAAAAGCCCATTTGAACTATTATATATATAGATTTGAAATAATAAGACCTTGCTTGCGTCTTAACTAAAGTTGCTCGCAGCGGTTCGTTTATAAGCATGCAGTAACGTAACAGAAGCCCTAATACATAGAGTAGCCATATCAGGCTGATTCATGCATACAAACAAATACTATAGTTAGTACACAGTCACACACGTATAAAAGATGTCTGACTCTGCGTTACGTGAGAAGGTAACTAAGTATGAGCATTTCCTCAACGAGAGACTGCGCACGGACCTGCGTGCTGTGCTCGACCACAGAGACACTATCTATTCTGACATGGCCGAGTACCTACAGCTCCGCAACGTGCTCGAGAAGACGCATAGGCTACATCTTTCTCAGAGCGGTTTGAAGACAATGGTCGACCTTGGGGCCAACTTCTACGTGCAGGCACGAGTGCCAGACCCTTCACGCGTGTTCGTAGCTGTGGGATTAGGGTTCTTTGTGGAGTTCACTATACAAGAGGCACTGGTCTTCATCGACAAGAAGATTGCTTTGCTCACAGAGACAAGCCAGAAGCTGACGGAGCAAGCTACGCAAATTAGAGCGCGGATAAAAGTAGTGTTAGAAGGTCTAGAAGAGTTACAGTTCAAATCTGAACCTCCTGCTCCTACGCCAAGGGCAGTGTGGTAGCGACGTAGCCGCCACGTGACCTATCCCTCCCCCTTTTAGTGTTGCTATTGAACTAAATGAATGCCATTGTACTACACATATAGAATACACTTTCTCACACACACTAAAGACTGGCCATGTTAATGGAATGATGCAGCCTCCTTTTGTTCACTGACAAGTGTCCAAAACAAAGCTAGCATAAATGGCCACCAGTTCATCACACCTTTGTGCCTTGAATGATCCCGATGATAACCCCGAACAGTCCGATGGCTGTGGCAAAGATCTCCACTATCAACATCTTCACAAACAGTGTAGGGTTCTGCGCGTCCCCTAGCGCAGCACCGCTTCCAACAATCCCTACAGATAGGCCACACGCGACATTCGTGAACCCAACTGTCAGTCCAGCAGCGAATAGTGAGTAGCCAGCAAACGGTACACCGTCTACCGCGGCCGTTAGCTTTGATGCCAAAATGATGGCTATGATGATCCCGTAGATGGCCACTGCTTCACAGAAAATTATACTAATAAGGTTTCTGGTAGTGATCCTTGGAGCCTTGACTCCGCCCCCGACGATACTCGACCCCGTGATCAGTATTCCCCAAGCTGCGCCGACGATGGAGAGCGAAACGGCTAAGCCAACTCCAATTCCTCCCCACATGGACGGAGCCGTGGAGGCGAGAAACCATCCAAAATCAACCCTTGACCCCAGGCCCGTCAGCATGTAGAAGAACCCCGATACAGCCAATGCGATCAGCGTCCCCAAGTACACCAACACATGATGCGTGCCGCACAGCATAGCTGAAGCACCTACGAAAAAGCAGTTAACGAACAACAAGTGTTTCAACGCGCTACAGTACGGTAGCTTCCGAAAGTTGACTTACCGATACAAGTAATAGGTTATAAGAAGCCCTGGTCAGCAGCTCACATGACCCAACATCACGTGATAAAACGCTCATGAAATAAACTTTAATATAACGTATAGGTGGATCGGCAAACACTAATTGTTGCAAAGCTGTTAAAACCAAAGCAGTGCAACGACCAGATGGAATTTTCAGAAGCCTCCATCGCTGGTGCAAAGAAATTTTTGTCCGAATTCTCTTCAAAAAGCGCGCCATCAAGTGATAACCCGCGAAACCAGCTAACAGCCGTTTGGCAGACCCTCACAAGTTATGAACTAGAAGCGGAGTGTCTGGAACTTTCCAGAGCCTACTTGGCTCAAAGGTGAGCGCCTGGAGGGTCCCGACATGCCTGCCACGCACCATCTCCTGTGCATTGCTGAGCATTCTTGTGGCTTTTGCGCCGAGCTCACGTAATAACCGTAGGGGAGGAGCTAATTGGACCACTTACTGTACTCACACAACAATTTTTCCTCACTAACCCCCCCCCCCCTTATGCCACACCTTCCTCCCTCCCCTACAGTGGCTGTCCAGGAATTCTGTCCTATCATATTGCAGCAGAGGCTGTCTGCAGGATGAAAGCCCTCCCCCTAGACCCATGGGTACATACCTCGCCTGAGAGTGACAGCAAGGAAGCACCCACTGTGCCAGACACCAGCATTAGTGGTATGGGGAGGGAGGGGTACTGTGGGAGGAGGGGTACTGTATGGCCCATTGGGGGGAGGGGTCCTGTATCATTTGCCCCCCCCCCCCCCCCCCCCACCTGCTACTTGATTATTTGTGGATAGCTTTGTCACACAAGGATTGGTTACCATAAAAAGCCTCTTCATGTCTCAGACAACCCAGCGTTGGACAGTGCTTTGGTGGGAAAGTCGTTGGTACAGGTTATTCACCAGGTGTGCTCTGATTGGAATAGTTCTCTGCCGAAGCTGATGTGTCCCTTGGAAAAAACTGAGCTCAGTATATGTGGGCTGAAGAATGGACGTCGAAAAATGGAAGACAGATACTCACTTTGTGTTGATCTGAACAGTCTGTATGGACTGAAGGTGTGGTATATCCCCTCCCCCTCCCCCCCTCCCCCTCCCCCCCAGCTTCCCATCATTCTCTACAACCTCCTTCCTCTCGTAGGGATATCCGGATCAGACAATGTTTGCAGTGTACGATGGCCACATAGGGCCTGAGGCGGCTGTGTATTCTGCCACACACCTGCCTTGCAACATTGTACGACATCCGGCATTTCTCGATGATCCAGTGACTGCCATCAAAAGTGCCTGCCACACAACAGATGAGAGATTCTGCAGCAAGGTACACACACACACACACACACACACACACACACACACACAGACACAGACACACGTACACACACGCACACGTACACATACATACATACGTACACACACATACACACACACGTACACACACATACATACACACGTACACACACATACACAACACACACACACATACACACAAATGCACACACATAGTGATACACACAAATACATACACATGTGCACACACAGATATACACATACACTACACACATAGCACACTCACTTTATGCACTCCTACACACCTCATGTGCCCACACATGTACACACCTACTCATGTACACACCCACACATACACTCGCTCACACATGCAACCCCTTCTGGCCCCTGCAGAACATCAGAAGTGGCTCCACTGTGGCTCTGGTCCTCAGGAGAGGCAACAAGCTGTACACTGCGTGGGTGGGGGATTCCCAAGCTGTCCTTTATAAGAAAGGACAAGTTATTAACCTGGTCACACCCCACAAACCTGACAGAGAGGTAAAATGCAGCGGGTGATGTGGTAGTGGTGTGTGATGTGACAGTGTGATGTGTTAATGGTGGGTGATGTGGTAGTGGTGTGTGATGTGACAGTGATGTGTAGTTGTGTGATGTGTGATGTGGTAGTGCAAGGTGTAGTTGTGTGATGTGTGATGTGGTAGTGCAAGGTGTAGTTGTGTGATGTGTGATGTGGTAGTGCAAGGTGTAGTTGTGTGATGTGTGATGTGGTAGTGCAAGGTGTAGATGTGTGATGTGTGATGTGGTAGTGTGAGGTGTAGATGTGTGATGTGTGATGTGGTAGTGTGAGGTGTAGATGTGTGATGTGTGCCTTCTCCATCAGGATGAGCAGCAACGGATAGAGGCAGCTGGAGGGATGGTGATATGGATGGGGGCGTGGCGTGTGAATGGTAACCTTTCAGTATCAAGAGCCATTGGTGATGGACCAGACAAAAAGTTTGTGACCAGCGACTGTGATGTGGTTTGCCACGAACTGGATGGAACAGAAGATTACATTGTCATTGCTTGTGATGGGCTGTGGGACGTGTTGAATGGTGACGAGGTGATGAGATGTGTGTACAATTACCTCTCTGGAGGTGGTTCGAAGCCAGGTGTGGCCAAAGCCATTGTGGAGGCTGCGTGCAAAGAAGGCTCTACGGACAATATCACGGTGGTAGTCATTTTCTTCAGTAGTTTTCAGCTGGTAGAGCCACCACCACCACCACCTCGGCGTTGTGACTCTGATGAAGGCAACAGACTTAGCCCCATGCCAGACACTAGTGGTATTGAGGGAGTTTAAAGTTTGTTTTTTTTTTTCCATTTTACTAAATTACGTGTGATGTCATTTTTTTTTTTTTTTTTTTTTTTTTTGTTGTGAACGGGTGGTGCGCTTCAAATAGAACCATAACAGGGCCAAA
Organism: Spongilla lacustris; assembly: GCA_949361645.1. NCBI lineage: Eukaryota > Metazoa > Porifera > Demospongiae > Spongillida > Spongillidae > Spongilla > Spongilla lacustris. The sequence goes on from OX442431.1 coordinate 318,865, forward strand.
TGACGTACAATATTGTGGGGTTCTATGGCTGGCCATCTAGTTGGAGCGGTGAAAGATACTTCGTCGGTAACCTTAACGGAAGCGAAGCCGAAATTAGCTCCCATAGAGACCAAGGACTTGTTTATACGCAGTAAGTTTTACGATGGAATGCTGTGCTTCAATTAGGCTCCAATAATTTTATTCCCCAGCTAACAGCAAGGAACAACAGCTCGAGCTGCACTACGGCGAACTGATGAAGCTTATCGCGGAGATAGGTAAAGATATTAAGCCAGCGTATACTAACAGCAAGCTAGCAGCTGACAGACTTCGAAAAAGTGAGCCCTTGGTGAAGTACGTGCGTTGTGTATAAGGTTTACTTCTTCCCACAGACATTGTGGTCGCTAGAGGAGTGTTGAGAGAATGTGTTTCTGATTTGGACAAGCTTAGTGGAGTTAATTAATTCTTCACTTTTTCGGTGTATAATTTTTGAACTTGTGGGTATTTGCCATTTTTTTTGAGGTGTAAATAAGGTCGCGCAACACCGGGGTGTTTAAAGTTTCTGCGTTGAAGGTTTGGTAGGGAGGAGACTATGGTATACGATCTAGTGGCAATGAATGCAGAAAACACGGCCGAGAGGCTTCAGAATAAACAGAATGCGCATAGTGATGTCGACGTGTTACAGCTCCCCGAACTACGCCAAGGAACCGTATTAATAAAGTGTGGTGGGGACGGTAAAGACCCTTCAACGCTATTCTTTTCAATCGATCTCCATAACAATGTGCTTAACATGAGGTCAGGGAGTGGCGGGGAGCTAAAACAGAGCCTGGATATAAGTTGTATCAAGGTAAAAGCTGAGCGTATTGAATGTTCTTTCGACTTCGCATACGCATGCGCAATTCCCAGCTCGTTTTGCGCGGCAACCGACCCAAGGATTTGAGTCGAGTCAAAAAGTTGATGGGCTTACAAGGAGAGGTTGGTTTTCTGCATGCAGCGTCTATTTCGGGGGTGTTAAATTTTCCCTTCCAGCCACCAAGCGCCCAGTGCTTATGTCTGTTCCTGGGCACCAGATGGCCTTGGAGTGCAGTATATCTGATTGCCTTCAATTCTGACGTAGTAGACATTTGGTATACAGGACTCACCAAGCTCGTCACGTATTTTCATAAGCAGCCATGCCCAAGGTCAAGCGATTCCTCTGTCACTCCGATAAATTACTGGCTGCAGCGGATTTATGCTACACTAAAGCAGCAGCAGGAAAGAGATGCGCTGGGCCTACACGCCATCGTGGCTTTGGGCCACTTTGCCAAGCTTCGACTTTGGAGTGCATTTAAGGTACTTGTGGCCTGTTTGGTTTAAATGTATAGCTCTGAACATCTCGCACATGTAGATATTGAAACAGCTGACGGCTACTAACGAGGCGCTGAAAGTAGTTCTAGCGAAGGAGATGCAAGACGTGTCGTTTCACAGCTTTCAGCTGCTTTACTACGCTTACGCGGCACACGAGCGGCCGGATATCAGACAGATTTACGCTTCAGCGTGCAGCTCCTCTGACGACAGCTCTAGAGCAACGGACCACGTGATATGTCCTCCAAGTGTTGCCCGGACAGGCAGGCGGAGGTCCAGCATACAGGGATTTATTGGTTTATTGGCTCCAAAACAAGTGTCCAAGGCGGTCATTGAGCGAAGCACATCTCTGCCCCCGGTCGCCTCGGGGGGCGGAGCTTATGGCCTTATCATGAGTGTTGGCAATTTTGTGACGTTTTTGAATACTTCACAAGGAACTGACACCATTTCTACGGAGGACGCAGTGAGCCTAATAAAGCAATACGAGCTCTTGCCTTGTAACGATGCAGCTCCAGGGGACAGCCTGTCTCTGCTAGGGTTCACCCACTATGTCCTCAGCCAAAAGGCAGAAGCCACACTTCCACAGGAACATGACATGACAGCACCCCTCTCAGAATACTTTATTGCATCTTCTCATAACACATACCTCACAGGACACCAACTGCGTGGAGAGTCTTCTGTGTTGATGTACACATTGGTAGGTGTGAGGGGGGGAGGGGAACGGAGAAGTATGGAGGGAGGAGGGAGGGAGGGGAGGAGGGAGAAAGAGGGTATGGTGAGGTGTAAGATCTTATATACTCTTTCTTCACTTACAGATTCTGCATACAGGGTGCCGATGTGTTGAGCTGGACTGTTGGGATGGGGAAGAGGGCGACCCAATCATTCACCACGGATATACACTTACAACAAAAATTAAGTTTAAGGTAATTTAATTAATGTGAGAGTATTATGTGTGGGTGTGACATTTATGAGTGACATACTATCTAGGCTGTCATGGACACCATTGCTGAACATGCTTTCTCTGTGACCCCTTACCCCCTCATCCTCTCCCTGGAGAACCACTGCTCCTTGGAACAGCAAGTAAGCCAACATAGAGGGGTGTGGCACGTAAGGGTGTGGCACATATGGGTGTGGCACAGAGGGGTGTGGTACATGTATCCCACCCACTCATACCCTGATTGCAGGCTAAGATGGTTGCCATAATGAAGGAGACACTGGGAGATCGTTTGCTGTCAAGGAGAATACGGGATGATGACACGTGCCTTCCATCCCCAGAGGTACCTCACACCACCACCACACCACCTTATCACTTGTCTCTTCACGTGTGTTGTCTCCTCTAGGAACTAAAGCACAAGGTTCTTATCAAAGACAGGTGCTCCAAGGACAACAGACAAACCTTCTCTGGTGCAAGGAGAGGCAGCAGGTTGATTCCCACAGATGCTGTGCCACTGTTCCCTGCCTTTGGTCTGTCATCATCATCTAACCACACCTCTTCATCATCTTCAAGAGCACCTAACCTCATCCCCAGCCCGATCTCTAGTCCCACATATCATTCTGTTCCATCTTCCATTGGCCCAGGTTTTGTACTATCTGCCACCACTAATCCTGCTTCTCCTGTTGGTCTGATTCCATCTAGCTCTGCCCCCAATGGACCTGCTCTTTCAGGCTCCACCCCTTCTAGCTTCCCTAGCCTCCCTATTTCTAATCACACCCACACTGGTCCCTCCTCTTTATTCAGTTCTCTTCCCCCTCCATCACTTCCTCACTCACCTCTTCCCCCTCCATCACTTCCTCACTCACCTCTTCCCCCTCCATCACTTCCTCACTCACCTCTTCCCCCTCCATCACTTCCTCACTCACCTCTTCCCCCTCCATCACTTCCTCACTCACCTCTTCCCCCTCCATCACTTCCTCACTCACCTCTTCCCCCTCCATCACTTCCTTACTCACCTCTTCCCCCTCCATCACTTCCTCACTCACCTCTTCCCCCTCCATCACTTCCTCACTCACCTCTTCCCCCTCCATCACTTCCTCACTCACCTCTTCCCCCTCCATCACTTCCTTACTCACCTCTTCCCCCTCCATCACTTCCTCACTCACCTCTTCCCCCTCCATCACTTCCTCACTCACCTCTTCCCCCTCCATCACTTCCTCACTCACCTCTCCCTAGTAGTCCTTTGCTGAACACAATATTTGAAGAAGACTTAGGGTCCCCTAAGAAATTACATGCTAACCTTACCAAGGCACCCAGGAATGGACCGTACCCTTATGCGCATACAGATGACAATGTTGGTGGGGGTGCTAGTGATGGTGGGGGTGCTAGTGATGGTGGGGGTGCTAGTGATGGTGGGGGTGGTAGTGATGGTGGGGGTGCTAGTGATGGTGGGGGTGCTAGTGATGGGGGGGGTGCTAGTGACAATAACATGAAACAAGTGAAAAAAAGGCGCTTTGCTTTACAAAGGCTATTTCAAAGGAGTGCAGCAGTGGATAGTAGACCCACACAGCCAGCAGAAGAGGTGTTAAGTTCCCCACCTGGACATCAGAGGCTTTGGCCCTCCCTGTTGGCAGGACAGAAGGTGACAAGAGGTCAGAGGGACAGATGTGTTAGTGAAAAGCGCAATGGAGCAAATTCGATTGAATTTGGAATCCACACCTCCCTCCTTGATGGTGAAGCGTGTTACCTGGCTCCTCTTGGCTACAACCTCACAGCCAGCAGAGCTATAAGTGGTCACAGAGCCATTAGCCTTCCCTCACTGTGTACCTTGCCCCCTGCCTCTCGGGCACAGTCACCTCTTGCCATGCACACGTCTCGTTCAACCTCACTCCCTCAACACAACAGCTCCTGCCATGACTGTCCACCCCTGGATGGCAGTCACTCAAGCTCTGATCCGACAATCAGAGCTAAGGACGTCAGTACTACACAGGACGAGAGTGAGTCTGGGCACCATATGCTAAATGAGAGTTGGTCTGGAGTTCCCCATCACATGTTCAGAAATAGTAATTGCAACAAGTGAGTTGACTATCACACACGCACACACACACATCATGATATACCAGCATGCAAGCATGTGTAAAGTGTGTGGAACACACAGCTTGATGGAAGGAGAAGATGAGGGTGTGCTTCAATTGGACACCGCTGAGGTGGTCTACCTCAATGAAGATCCCTTACCTGAGCTTGCAGACCTTGTCATTTACACAAAACCTATCAGGCTACCCACACAAGGCTTCGAGGTGATTGCCTCCTCCCAAGACCATTGATTACCATGGTACCTGTCTTTACAGCGTGGAATGGACATAAAGTGTACAGAGATGTACTCGCTGTCAGAACCAGTGCTCAGAAAGGTGGCAAAAAGGACTCCTCGAGAATTGTCACTGTCAGTGAAGGGAATGAGGGAGGGAGGGGGAGGAGAGATATATATGCATTTTCCATTTACAAATTTTCGTTGTACTGGTGCAGGTTCAATACTAATCACCTCACACGGGTCTACCCCGGGAGCTCACGCATCTCTTCATCGAACTTTGATCCCACCTATTTTTGGATGCTTGGATGTCAGATGGTAGCTCTGAATTACCAGACCAATGGTATGCCTTTTCACATGGTGTCTGCACACCACCCACTAATCCTTCTGTTTTCAGACCTACCACTGCAGCACTATTTGACCATATTTGGGCAGAACAGAGGGTGTGGCTATGTAAAGAAGCCTAAAGTGGGTGTGGTCATGCACTTAACCCTTCATGTAATCCTTTGAACTGTCCCCAGGGGCTGTGTGAACAGTTTGAACATTTCAGGACTACTGGAGACGTTGCCAGAACTCTACTGACTATTACGGTATTTTTTAAATCCATATGTCTTTATCCCTTATTAGTGCTCACCACAGGTCATCTCAGCGCAGCTTGCAGACATGCACTACCAACGGCCGACAGCATCAGTGGAGGTGCCACGCCCACCTTAACATGCCACCTGTATACACTCACCTGTGCCTCTCCCCAAAGGTGGTAGGGTTGTCATGTGACTCGTATAAGCTGAAGAGCCAGGCATCACAGATCGTGGGCACCTGTGCCATGTGGTCAGATGACGAGGCCACTCTCAGTGCTACAGTGCCATTCAAAGAACTGGCTTCTATTAAGTTTACCCTTAGTGCAGAGAGGAGTGAAGGTAGGTCACAGCTACATTAAAGGTATCTCTCTCCTCTCCACTCCCCCCTCTTCCAGATCAACAGTACAGCACTATGCTGCCCTTGACTTGCATTGTCCCAGGATATAGACATATTTATTTTGACTCGGCGGTTCTTGATACCTCTCATCCCCCTCCTCCCCCTCCTTCACTGTTCATTAGAATAACTGTGAGTAGCACCTGCCACACTGTGAAGCCAGTTGACAGATTGCTTTGTCTTACAGGTGAAAGATCTCCCACCTTGTCATACCACACCTCCTAAAAATAAATTCCTAGTGTCCATCAGTATCGATGGCAGTGACGCCAGTAGCACGGAGATCACAGACTGTTGGGTACTGGGTACATCTTTGAAGGCATTCGACTTACCATGCGGTATTATTTATTGTAGCAGGGAATGTTGGCCATCCAGATAATTGAGAAGGCGGTAGAGGCAGCGGGTCTTCCAGACACTGATGCACACAACTACAGACTAATGCACACAGCTGACTGTGGTGAGCCTGTGTTCACCACACAGGGTAGCGGTGTCCATTTAACTCCCCCCTGCAGAAGAGTTTCCTCTGGAGCCTGATGACACTCCCCAGCCTGGTTCAAGACTGAGACTGGAAAAGGTTGCCATGTCTCTTGTGCCCATCCCGGTACACTTCAGGCTGCCTGGTGTCAGTCCAGAACCACTCACCCTGTTTGCGGACCAACTGACTGTTGCCGAGTAAGTCCACCGTGTGTTTAAATTTCTATGAAGAAGATAACGTGCACACACAGAGAGCTACTGATGGCATCATTATCCCGACTGGGGTCAAAGGTTACCACGGTCTGCCCACAGCTGGACGATGTCACTAACGAGGATGAGTCCCAACAACATTTTGACCTCTTCTTGGCAGATGAGAGTCTCAATGTCCTCACCAGTTTGGACATGAAGGAGAACCTGTTCAAATACTTCAATTCACACTGCTCTAATAAATGCCTCCTCGTTGTGCTCAAAGAGAAAGGAGCTGGTGTTTCAATGTCTACTACACTTCATTGCGAGTTGACACCAGGACTGTGCAGCAAGATGGAGGACTGTGGATCCACACCAGGACTGTGCAGCAAGATGGAGGACTGTGGATCCACACCAGGACTGTGCAGCAAGATGGAGGACTGTGGATCCACACCAGGACTGTGCAGCAAGATGGAGGACTGTGGATCCACACCAGGACTGGAGGACGGTGAACAGTATCTATGGAGCGTAAATGCTGAAGAAAAGGCTGGGGAAGAGGAAGCCATTGAGCCACTTACCCTGTCATTTGTCGTTAACCCTCAGGGCATGACCGTAGCAACAGACCTGGAACATGATAGGAATGACAACTGTAAATGTTCAAAGGCTGCTCCTGGGGACTGTTCAACAGCTGCTCCTGGGGACTGTTCAACAGCTGCTAACAAGCAGATAACAGACCCACCAAGTAAGGCATGCAGGCATCTCTCTTGAGTGTAACATACCTCTTTGCATGCCAACCATTTGTGTTCGCTTGGCTTAGTGACATCAACTAAAGTGCACAGCGTCAGTTCTGAGGTAGCTAGGCGCTATTTGGAAGAGTACTATCAAAGGCTTGGTGCCAAGCATATGGGGACACCACGGCAACACGAGGAGACACATAACTATGTCAACACTGACAACAAAAGACATGCTTCAATGCGGGGAATGCGAGGGGACAAAGCTCATGGGAAAAGAATGAGTGTGGACATTGGGCTTATGGTAGCCCATGGCAACAAGACAAATCCATTGTTTCAACATCACCACAGGAGACATGACCAAGATCACACAAAACATGATAAAGATCACATGAGATGGGACCAAGATCACATGAGATGTGACCAAGATCACATGAGATGTGACCAAGATCACATGAGATGTGACCAAGATCACAGGAGACATGACCAAGATCACACAAAACATGATAAAGATCACATGAGATGTGACCAAGATCACATGAAACATGATAAAGATCCCAAGAGACGTGACATCTCTCTGTCCCACAAGTGGCTATTATCTTTGAAACCAAGACTCAAAATGACAGCTCCAGAAACTGTTGATGACAAACTAGAAAGAGATGATCCTTGTCTGTTCCCACAACAAAGCAGTCCACACAGGTGGTGGGCATCTAAAAGAAGAACTCGATCACTAATAAAGCAAAAACCAGCAGAGGAAAAGAAGCAAGGCTTGCACAGATCAGGCACAGGGACCTTTCATCATCAGCCATCTTCCAATGGCCTCTGACACAACCAGGCAGTAACCATGGTAACCCAAAACACAAGTGGAAGACAGCAGCCATAACAGAGGATGTCTGATGGACACAATAGAACCTTATTTAGCACTAATGAATGTCATTTTATTGCACATATTTGTCTCTGCTTTGCCTGTTGCCATGACTGATGTGTTCAGTAGTTCTGAGGTGCCTCGTTTCCATCCAACTCCCTCAGCAGATCCAGCAGCTGAGGGCTTCTCTTGATGAGGTCCAGGTCACCATGCATCACCTGACCAACGGTTACAAGGATGCACTAATAACCAAAGTTTACAAGGATATACAATATAGTACACAAAGATTTACAGTAATAAAAGACAGCAACAGGTGTCAAACCTCTCTCATATGATCCACAAGTTTGTCCAGTTCAGCTATCTCGAGATCAGCTTTAGCAAGATTTTCCTTCAGCACTGCTATCTGCAACAAGCACAGAGATGATAAGGGGGCGTGGCTGTTGGGTGTGGTCACCTTGCAGGAGGCACTCGATTGATACTGCTCAGAGTACTGCTGCAGCCTCTTTGACTGCTCCACTTCCTTGTCCAATTCGTGAGTTAGTTCAGTGATCTACAGGCACCAACAACACAGAGACACAACACATGACCACACCAACCCACAGCAGGGAAGGAAGACGTATTATTGACCACTTTACCCACATCCCTTCCTTTCTCCTCCCTTCCTTTCCCTGAAGCCCACACTCCTTTCCCTTGATTATTAATTTAAGTTACCACATCACAAAAGTTGTCCTTTATAGTATCATGTAAAGTGCCCCTCATAAAATCATTCAATTACACACTCGTTAGACCACACCCCATTTAACTGGACTAACCCTCTCATTGAAGCAGAGGTTCTCCCTCAGAAGGTCTTCATAACACATCTCCCCATGGCTGCCTTGGCTATCAGGAAGGCTATAAAACAACAATGGGCTTTTGACAACACTTCAGCTAACGCTTACTTTGTGTGTTGAGATAAAGCTTACTTTGTGTGTTGAGCTAAAGCTTACTTTGTGTGTTGAGCTAAAGCTTACTTTGTGTGTTGAGCTAAAGCTTACTTTGTGTGTTGAGCTAAAGCTTACTTTGTGTGTTGACCACTTTGTGTGTTGAGCTAAAGCTTACTTTGTGTGTTGACCACTTTGTGTGTTGAGCTAAAGCTTACTTTGTGTGTTGAAGGCGTCTCTGCAGGTCAATTCCAACTGACATAAGATGGCGACCAAGACTACCACTTTCAATTTCATTGCTATTCTCAGGATGCCTGGACATCTGCACAACACAAGAGCCCACCCAATGAGCAAAGGGGGAGGGACATGGCCTTTTTACCTTGTCAGTCCCTCCAATGGTTACCAGCAGGCCCCTGAACAGCTGGTAGGCTCCTCTAACGCTAACTTCTAGCTCATCAAACATGGAGTTTTTAACCTGTGACAGCTGCAACGACATACGCAGTTCTCGAGCATTCACCCTGCCAAAGATGCAAAGACAGTTATTAATACAGTTATTAATACAAAGGCCAAGGTAGGCAGAGGGTGCCATGGGAGGGTGTCAGAAGGTGTCACAGTGATGCCAGGGTGAGTCATGGCCTGACTGGCAGTAGGGTAGATCTATGGTAGGTTGTCAGCCAACTGATAGAACACACATGCATCACCAACATTACAGGTCTTATGGTGTGTGTGTGTAAGTCTTCTACAACATATCAAGCTTGGACCTTCCAATGAATATCCAATTAGCCTGCATTCCAATGCAAACCCATGTAATGTTTCATTTCATCTCTTAAATATATTTCATACATGTATTGCAATTTCAAGTTGTTTCACATGAAAACTGTTCATTGCACATCTAATTATTATCACCAATGCTAATGTGTGAAATTAGCAGATCTGGCCCCTCCCACTGGCCCCTACCTCAGGCCCATACCACTGGCCCCTACCTCTGGCTCCTACCTCTGGCCCCTACCTCTGGCCAGTCTCAGGCCCATACCTCTGGCCCCTACCTCTGGCCAGCCTCAGGCCCATACCTCTGGCCAGCCTCGGGCCCCTACCTCTGGCCAGCCTCAGGCCCATACCTCTGGCCAGCCTCGGGCCCCTACCTCTGGCCAGCCTCAGGCCCATACCACTGGCCCATACCTCTGGCCAGCCTCAGGCCCATACCTCTGGCCAGCCTCAGGCCCATACCTCTGGCCAGCCTCAGGCCCATACCACTGGCCCCTCCCACTGGCCCCTACCTCTGGCCAGCCTCAGACCCATACCTCTGGCCAGCCTCAGGCCCATACCACTGGCCCCTACCTCTGGCCCATACCTCTGGCCAGCCTCAGGCCCATACCACTCACTCTGCAGCTTTGAGTGTGGCAATAACAGCTTCCTTCCCTCGCAGCTGCTGCTGTAGAGTCTGTACCTGTAACCATAGAGATTCTCTAACGTACAAATTCAAGGCCCTCCCTCTTCAAGGAGAGAGGAACTCTGTAAAGAGCCAATCAATACTAACCTGTGACTCCATCTCTTTAATACTTTGCAAGAGACTGGACCTTTCAGCATCCGAGAACTCCAATGTTTCCTGATACTCCAGCTGTGAGCGCTGATCAATGCATGTAGCAGGGTGTAGCAAGGTGTAGCAGGGTGTAGCAGGGTGTAAGGTGTAGGGTGCAGCAGGGTGTTAGCAGGGTGTAGGATGTAGGGTGTAGCAGGGTGTAGGGGTAGTGTGTAGGGTGTAGCAGGTGTAGCAGGGTGTAGGGGTAGTGTGTAGGGTGTAGCAGGGTGTAGGGGTAGTGTGTAGGGTGTAGCAGGGTGTAGGGGTAGTGTGTAGGGTGTAGCAGGGTGTAGGATGTAGCAGGGTGTAGGTGTAGCATGGTGTAGGGGTAGTGTGTAGGGTGTAGCAGAGTGTAGGTGTAGCAGGGTGTAGGGGTAGTGTGTAGGGTGTAGCAGGGTGTAGGGGTAGTGTGTAGGGTGTAGCAGGGTGTAGGGGTAGTGTGTAGGGTGTAGCAGGGTGTAGGGGTAGGGTGTAGCAGGGTGTAGGGGTAGTGTGTAGGGTGTAGCAGAGTGTAGGTGTAGCAGGGTGTAGGGGTAGTGTGTAGGGTGTAGCAGAGTGTAGGGGTAGGGTGTAGCAGGGTGTAGGGGTAGTGTGTAGGGTGTAGCAGGGTGTAGGGGTAGTGTGTAGGGTGTAGCAGAGTGTAGGTGTAGCAGGGTGTAGGGGTAGTGTGTAGGGTGTAGCAGGGTGTAGGGGTAGTGTGTAGGGTGTAGCAGGGTGTAGGGGTAGTGTGTAGGTGTAGCAGGGTGTAGGGGTAGTGTGTAGGGTGTAGCAGGTGACAGCACAATGGAAGCAGCGTGAGGAACAAACCTTGAATAGGCTGTGATATTGGGCTAGCTTCCGCTTGGTGTCTGATGCCTCGACCACTTTACAGCTAAGACTGGAACACAAATACACAATTATGAGAATGCACAGGTGTGTGCATGTATGCACAGGTGTGTGCATGTATGCACAGGTGTGTGCATGTATGCACAGGTGTGTGCATGTATGCACAGGTGTGTGCATGTATGCACAGGTGTGTGCATGTATGCACAGGTGTGTGCATGTATGCACAGGTGTGTGCATGTATGCACAGGTGTGTGCATGTATGCACAGGTGTGTGCATGTATGCACACACCTGTGCATGTATGCACAGGTGTGTGCATGTATGCACAGGTGTGTGCATGTATGCACAGGTGTGTGCATGTATGCACAGGTGTGTGCATGTATGCACAGGTGTGTGCATGTATGCACAGGTGTGTGCATGTATGCACAGGTGTGTGCATGTATGCACAGGTGTGTGCATGTATGCACAGGTGTGTGCATGTATGCACAGGTGTGTGCATGTATGCACAGGTGTGTGCATGTATGCACAGGTGTGTGCATGTATGCACAGGTGTGTGCATATATTATAATTATACTTGTGATGTACGGTCTTACCATTCACAGTGTGTGTATGAACATTGCAACTGCAGATTCGACAAGCATTTTTATAACAAAACGAAGGTGGTAGGTAAACAGTAAACAAAGGTGGTACATGTAGGTAAACAAACACTACATCACATGCTAGGGGCTCAAATTTATTTTATATAGACCACAGCAATTATGTAAGAATTATTTTGTTAGTATGTGTACGTGTATGTGTATGTGTATGTATATGTGTATGTGTACACATGTAGACAAATATCTGTATAAGTGGGCTGGTCCCCAGACCACTCACTCGGCTTTCAGTCTTTCCACCTCTTCCCTCAGTGACAGCACTAAGGCTCTCTGTATGCTACAGCTGGCCAGGTAGTGGGCACATGCCTTCAGCAGCTGCTCACTGTCATGTTTGGAGCCATCTCTCAGCGCACGAAGTTCAGTACACTCCTGGGGGTGTGGCATACAGTCAGCACATGGTGGGGATGTGGCTACAGTCTGCACATGGTGTGGGCGTGGCATGCAGTCTGCGCATGGTGTGGGCGTGGCATGCAGTCTGCGCATGGTGTGGGCGTGGCATGCAGTCTGCGCATGGTGTGGGCGTGGCATGCAGTCTGCGCATGGTGTGGGCGTGGCATGCAGTCTGCGCATGGTGTGGGCGTGGCATGCAGTCTGCGCATGGTGTGGGCGTGGCATGCAGTCTGCGCGTGGTGTGGGCGTGGCATGCAGTCTGCGCATGGTGTGGGCGTGGCAACAGTCAGCACATGGTGTGGCATGCAGTCTGCACACGGTGGGGGCGTGGCATAAGCAGCCAGTGTGTGGAGAGGCATACTTTGGTCAGGTCTTCCACCTTTTGACTGAGGGAGGCCAGCTATGTAAGGATGAAGAAGTGATGGTGATATCAGAAGGCACAGGTCCAGCAGTTCACACCTGCCTGCTCCACGTTTCCCTATCTGCTGAGAGCTGGCTCATGTGGTGGTCTATTGATTCTGTGTTTTCCTTGAGCAGAGCAAGTGCCTTTTCCTGCACATGAGAGAGATGGACATGTGAGGTGAGAGGGTGTGTGGAGGAGAGGGTGTGTGGAGAGGGTGTGTGGAGGAGAGGGTGTGTGGAGGAGAGGGTGTGTGGAGAGGGTGTGTGGAGGAGAGGGTGTGAGGTGAGAGGGTGTGTAGAGGAGAGGGTGTGTGGAGAAGAGGGTGTGCAGAGGAGAGGGTGTGCGGAGGAGAGGGTGTGTGGAGGAGAGGGTGTGCGGAGAGGGTGTGTGGAGGAGAGGGTGTGAGGTGAGAGGGTGTGGAGGAGAGGGTGTGTAGAGGAGAGGGTGTGTGGAGGAGAGGGTGTGTAGAGGAGAGGGTGTGTGGAGGAGAGGGTATGTGGAGGAGAGGGTATGTGAGGTGAGATGGTGTGTGGAAGAGGCATGTGTGAGGTGAGAGGGAGAGAAGTGTGTGGAGAGGTGGAAGGAAGGTACAGGTAGATATGGAGAAGGAAGGTACAGGTAGATATGGAGAAGGAAGGTACAGGTAGATATGGAGAAGTAAGGAGATAGTTGAGGTGTTGGATGGCGGTGTACCTTCAACACCACAGCCACTTCAACTTTGCCAAGCAGTGAGCAATGACTGCGTAATTGTGACTCAAGTATGTCACAGTGTTCCAGACACTGGTGGTAACGCTTTTGATACATTTCAAGCACAACATTTTGCTACACAACAAGACAGTTGTCATAACGACAGTACAAATAATGTAAGCCACGGTACTGACAAACCACGTGACTAACTTCAGCATTCTTTTCAAGTTCAGCAGACAGTCTTGCTTTGAGGCTGTCGAGCTCCTCTTTGTAGGTAGCGATGGTGGCACTAGTAATTACCTCTGAGCCAGTCTGCAAAGTCGCCACAGCAGGACAATTAGACAGTGGATTTAGCTGGCTTGCCTGCCCGTGCTTCTGGGCAATGTTTGTGTCATGGCGGGCACGCGTCAAACTGCATGGTTCTGTGCAATTCCCCTCCGCACACTCAGCCCCTCGATGCACAGGTCCTGTGACGTCTCCACCGAGTCCTGTTGAACGGCGAGCACGTGGGAACAGCGCGTAGTGGGTGCGTATGGGCTTCTCTTGTACCTTGTGTTAGAAGGGCGCGCTGCTGTGACGTTATGACCCTCTCCACCAGCTGTGCAATCAGCAGGTCCTCCTCCTGCTCAGAGTAGCTGAGCGCCGACCCTTTTCTATCGTCCTTGACGTACGTGGCAATCTTCGCTACCAATTGCTTTATTTTTAGAGGTGTTAAGTGCAGCACCGCCTGATTAGATTGGAAACGTACGTACCTCGTTATCGTTTTTACATCTTGCCAACTCCTTACTAAGAGTTTCAAAAGCCTGAGCAAGTTTGCCCCTCTCGCACTCTGAGTGACGCAATTGTTCTTCCAAGCAGATAACTTCATTCGCTGAACGCAACTGTGCCTTGCTATCGAATGCTCTGGGGCGCTTCTGGCGCCCGGAGTAGTTCAATGCCACCTCTCTTAAAACCGGGATTCTAGATTCTTTACGTTGTTGTGCCATAACTTGAGGCACCTCAATTCAAGATAACCGCGCTTATCAATGTGTACTAATTGGAATATTGCAGCGTACGTACGGTAAGTGTCGTTTGGAGCATAAAATTATATAAAGATGGTGTTCCTTAGCATTAAAGTAGCCCAGTTTAGTAAGTACGTACCTTCCCACAAGTTGGTATCCCTTGATGACCTTAGAAAATTGGAGAAATTTCTCTTAAATGCTCGAAAGCTCTTCGTTATGACTGGTGCTGGAATATCTACAGAGTCTGGAATAAGAGATTATCGCTCAGAAGGAGTAGGTATCTACGCTAGTACAAACCATAAACCAGTCATTTATGCAGATTTCCTTCGAAGTGCTGCTGTGAGGCAAAGATATTGGGCGAGAAACACAGCCGCATGGCCCCTCTTCTCCACTTTTAAGCCCAACATCGCGCACCACTACCTTAGCTTGTTAGAGCGAAAGGAGAAGCTACACTGGCTCGTGACCCAAAATGTGGACAATCTCCATCAAAAAGCAGGCTCGCGGAGAATTACTGAACTGCACGGTACCATGTTCAAGGTCATTTGTCTTGGTTGTGGCCAGGTGATAACGCGACGGGCACTGCAGGAAAGGATAAATGCCGAGAACCCTGGTTGGAGTGCGACACCTGAAGAGCTAGCGCCCGATGGTGATGTATTCGTGACCGAAGAGAAAGCCAGGACGTTCTGCGCGCCAAGTTGCGACGTTTGTGGCGGCATTCTGAAGCCAGAAGTTGTCTTCTTCGGTGACACGGTTCCAAAGCAGAAGGTCGAGCTTGTTACGCAAAAGTTGATGGAATCGGACTCGCTGCTCGTTATAGGGTCGTCCCTACAAACGTACTCCTCCTATCGGCACGTGCACCACGGTGTTGAGAGAGGTTTGCCTGCCCTCATTCTTAATATCGGGCCAACCCGGGCAGATAACTTAGCAGACAGAATAGAAGGTAGAATTGGAGAAGTGTTTTCATGGCTGATAGAACAAGACAAGTGATGCATTATTAGCAAGTGTGTGTGTGTATGTACATGCAAATATATCTCTACGATAGATCCATGTGTTTTTATAAAAACTGTTTCCTGCTCAAGACCCTGCACCACACCCTAACACCTAACCCCATGATGACCTGCACCACACCCTAATACCTAACCCCATGATGACCTGCACCACACCCAAACACCTAACCCCATGATGACCTGTACCACACCCTAACACCTAACCCAATGATGACCTGCACCACACCCTGTCCTTGCTAACTCCAGATGGACCTGAAGGACATCATTGCTAGACTGGAAGAGATAGCACCTTCAAACACTGCAGAGGAGTGGGACAATGTGGGCCTATTGGTCGAGCCCTGTGGTGGCCCCACAAGAGTGGAACACATCTTCCTGACGAATGACCTCACTGAAGGGGTGCTGGACGAGGCCCTGCTGCATAGGGAGAAAAGGGTGGGGCTTATTGTGTCCTACCATCCGCCCCTCTTTACCCCTCTGAAGCGTCTGACCCAGAAGTCCTTTAAGGAGAGAATACTGCTGAAGGCAATTGAGGCTAGAGTGGCCATCTACTCCCCTCACACAGCCCATGACAACTTGACAGGTGGTGTCAATGACTGGCTGGTATCTGGGTTGGGGGAGGGGCAGGTCACGCCCCTTAGGGTGCAGCAGCTGGCCCCCAGCTGGCCACACTGTGTGACCATAAAAGGGTTGGGTGTGGCTGAAGGTGTGGCTACATTGAGCCACATTGTGGCGCAACGGCAGTGTGGAGAGATGGCAGCCAGGTAGGTGCAGGTCTGGGTACCCGTGACTGGATGTGCAAAAGCTTGGGGAGGGGGGGGAGTGGTTATGTGTTTAAGCTGTGCATTGCATAATTTGCATATTGATTGACTTACTGGGGAGAGTACAAGTTACAATCCTTTAGTGGTACACTGAGCACTTGGTATTGAGGTAGCTGATATGTGGATCCTCCTGGCAGCTCATGATTGGGGCCAGAGAGGTCACGTGACCAGCCTATGTCCATCACATGACCAATGTGTGCTCCTTCCTCACAGAGAAGGCAGTGATGATGCAGTGATACTGTCTAATGACCGTGGCCTGTGTTCCTTGCTTCCTGCTATAAAGGAAAGGTTTCCAGACAATCTGATCACCATTAGTGCCGCTCCAAAGGTTAGTATACACACCCCTCACACTTAACCCCAATTGTTAACTTCTAGTGGGACAAGATAATTATTGGCAGGGATTTCCCGTAGGTGCTAAAATATACATGGTGTAAAGTTTTAAGTCTTCTCCTTCTTCTGTACATTGATGAATAGAGGCATAGGGACTTTTGGTTTGCGTGAATTCTTGCTACTTCCTATTGCACAACTATTAAACGATTGTCCCAAAGTTTGGGACAATCGTTTAATTTGAATTCATGCAAACCAAAGCTTCATATGCCTTTATTCATCAGTGTGTGTACATAGCACCCATGGTAAAAAAAATCCCTGCCAATAATAAGATTTCAAACTTTGTCCCAAAGTTGTAACAATTGGGGTTATCACACACATGGCCTTGGTGTAATGTGATGTCATGCTTAATTTTCCTACAGGTGTTAGCATCAGGAGCAGGCCGATTATTAACCCTTTCACAACCAGTTTCACTTTCAACTATAGTGGAGAGGGTCAAGCAGCACCTTCACCTGCCCTACATACGACTAGCTACCCCACACAGTGGCAAAGATCTCATTAGAACCATAGCTGTGTGTGCTGGATCAGGGGATGGTGTGTTACAGAGCACACCAGCAGACCTGCTTCTTGCAGGAGAAATGACTCACCACAGAGTGCTGGAGGCTGTGTCTAAGGGCTCTTATGTGGTGCTGTGTGAGCACTCTAACACTGAAAGGGGGTTCTTGAAGGAGTTAAAGGAGAGGCTGCGTAAAGTGCTGCAGAGTGATGTAGGTATCACTGTGTCGTCAGTGGACAGAGACCCCCTGTGTGTTGCCTGATGTAATTCAAATTTAAATATATTACACCAAATGAAAACCCAGTGAATTGAACTACATGTAATTTAGAGGAGAAATTAAATACATTATGTCCCCTTCATTGTCTTTGTCTCCTGTCTCTATCTTGCTGGTGTCTCCTGCTTTCTGTCATTGCGTCTCTTTCTGAATCATCATGTCTTTTTTGTGCACCACCCATTCTCTCTTGTTCTTCCTTGCCCTTCTCTCTTTCTCCCTTGCTTCTGTCTTGTTCTTCCTTGCCTCTCTCTCGTTCTTCCTTGCCTCTCTCTCGTTCTTCCTTGCCTCTCTCTCGTTCTTCCTTGCCTCTCTCTCGTTCTTTGCCTCTATCTCCCTTGCTTCTGTCTCTTTCTTCTTTGCCTATCTCTCTTTCTTCCTTGCCTCTCTCTCTTTCTTCCTTGCCCCTCTCTCGTTCTTCCTTGCCTCCCTCTCGTTCTTCTTTGCCTCTATCCCGTTCTTCCTTGCCCCTCTCTCTTTCTCCCTTGCTTCTATCTCTTTCTTCTTTGCCTCTCTCTCGTTCTTCCTTGCCTCTGTCTCGTTCTTCCTTGCCTCTCTCTCGTTCTTCCTTGCCTCTCTCTCGTTCTTTGCCTCTGTCTCGTTCTTCCTTGCCCCTCTCTCTTTCTCCCTTGCTTCTGTCTCGTTCTTCCTTGCCTCTCTCTCTTTCTTCCTTGCCTCTATCTCTTTCTTCCTTGCCTCTATCTCTTTCTTCCTTGCCTCTCTCTCGTTCTTCCTTGCCTCTATCTCGATCTTCCCTCAAGACCCTTCCTGGTCTTTGTGGTAAGTCACGATCACCCCTCTCCTGCACTCCTTCCTCATACCTATCTCTTCCTTCCTTCCCATCATAAAGACCCTTTTCTCTCTCACCACTATCTCTCTTCACCTGATGTGTGAGTTTTCTAGTCTCCACACCATCTCTGTCTCTCCTTCTCCTTTTCTCCCTGCGATCATCACCAGAGCCTCCTCTTTGATCATCACCAGAGTCTCCTCTTCGATCATCACCAGAGTCTCCTCTTCGATCATCACCAGAGTCTCCTCTTCGATCATCACCAGAGTCTCCTCTTCGATCATCACCAGAGTCTCCTCTTCCTTTAACCTTCCCCTTGGCTTCCTTCCTGCCTCTATCTTCTCTCCTTCCATCTAGCTCGTCTCTCTGTCGCTTCCTTTGGGTACTTCGGTCTACATGTGTGTCTCCCTTCGTTCCACCTCTCTCAGGCTTCTCTATACTCTGTCCTTCAGCAGGTCTCTCGTCTTTTGATGTCTTGCCCTTTGAACCTTCCTTGCCCTTTGAACCTTCCTTGCCCTTTGAACCTTCCTTGCCCTTTGAACCTTCCTTGCCCTTTGAACTTTCCTTGCCCTTTGAACCTTCCTTGCCCTTTGAACTTTCCTTGCCCTTTGAACTTTCCTTGCCCTTTGAACTTTCCTTGCCCTTTGTGTGCTTCTTCTCCCTAGTGACAAAACCTTTTAAAGTGCTAACCAACAATAAAACAAAACAGAGAAATGCAGCAAATGACCACACTTGTTATATTTCACAGACACTTCTGTTAAATTTCACATACGTTTCACTTTCTGAGGAGCTATTATCGGAGTCATCACTTGCAGAACCTAACAAGTGAGATATTATCATCACCAGCAAATCCATACATCTTGTGGGGCTACCTATCATCTGAGGTCATTAAGTGAACCACATGTACCCCAATGAGAATAACAATGACCATCAGTGAACAGGACAAACAATAACAATGACATCATCAGTAAACAAACAGTTCTGTACCAGAAGAACTTTCTTCACTGGAAGAGCTTCCCTCCTCCTCCCCCTCCCCACTGCTAGCATCAGAGGACTCCACATCCTCGTGTTGTTGGGCCATGATCAGCTTCGGGGCATTCTTCAAGTGCTCCCTCAAATCATCCCTATAAGAAAATTACTCTCCTCATACAGTGTGTGTTGTGTATGTGTATGTTTGTGATAGATGTGTGTGCACATATATGTGTGTGTGTGTGTGTGTGTGTGCATACGTCAATCCTCCCAGTCCAATGGAAGTGAAGAAGTTGATGGCAAATCTGGTGTTCTTCGGGTTGTCCCTGGGCATCAAGCCTTCAAAGGACACGGCCAGGAACCTGCATAGCATAGCAACGGTAGTCTGACTACAACAACTGCCCCAGTGATACTTACGGATCTCTGAGCCTGTCATTTAGCTTCTGCAATCCCATATACTCAGACAGTTCTTGAAACAGAATCTTTACAAATATGCGGCTGTGACATAGAAAATGGCAAAGAACACATACTTTTCCATGGCTACCTTCTCATATCATATCCCAATTCTCCGTCGCCCTTCCAACATTATCCCAACCCGCCCACTCTCCTCCAAACCATCCCCCTTCCTTCCCAACCATCCCCCTTCCTTCCCAACTATCCCCCCTCCTTCCCAACCATCCCCCTTCCTTCCCAACTATCCCCCTTCCTTCCCAACCATCCCCCCTCCTTCCCAACCATCCCCCTTCCTTCCCAACCATCCCCCGTCCTTCCTAACCACCCCCCTTCCTTCCCAACCATCCCCCTTCCTTCCCAACCTTTCTTCTGCCATACCTGGATGAATTTGTCTCCTCTTCGTTCAGGTGAATACATGACATGCTTGTCCAAGGCAATGCATCAGCATAAAAGAGTTGTCCAAAGAACTTGGCCACATTCCGGAGCTTGTTGGTCTCCAGACGGTGCACTGTAGTGTACTGAACACCCCCAATCATTACCACCTCCAAACACACAGTATCCCATAATCCTACTCTGTGCACACACACACACACACACACATACCTGTTCCTGAAAGGCTTTGTCGAAACACTCCACCCACATCTGGTTGAGCAAGCAAAACCTCTGTGGAAAGGCGGCCCAGTGCCCAGTGACCCAGCAGTACCACGGCAACATAGTACACATACCTGTGCTAGCAGACCATAGAACTTCTGGTAGGACCTTTCCTGGCTACAGCACTCAATCAACATGTGGGCCACTTCTGTCTGTAGGGCATTAAAGAAGGAAGCGGAGGAGAAGGGAAGGAGAAGGGGAAGGGAGGAGAGACGAGAGAAGGGAGAAGAGGAGAGAGAAGGGAGAAGAGGAGAGAGAAGGGAGGAGAGGAGAGAGAAGGGAGAAGAGGAGAGAGAAGGGAGAAGAGGAGAGAGAAGGGAGAAGAGAAGAGAGAAGGGAGGAGGGGAGAGAGAAGGGAGGGAAGAGGAGAGGAGGGAGGAGAGGAGAGAGAAGGGAGGGGAGAAGAGAGAAGGGAGGAGAAGAGAGAGAAGGGAGAAGAGAAGAGAGAAGGGAGGAGGGGTGAGAGAAGGGAGGGAAGAGGAGAGAAGGGAGGAGAGGAGAGAGAAGGGAGGGGAGAAGAGAGAAGGGAGGGAAGAGGAGAGAAGGGAGGAGAGGAGAGAGAAGGGAGGGGAGAAGAGAGAAGGGAGGAGAGGAGAGAGAAGGGAGAAGAGAAGAGAGAAGGGAGGAGGGGAGAGAGAAGGGAGGGAAGAGGAGTGAAGGGAGGAGAGGAGAGAGAAGGGAGGAGAGGAGAGAGAAGGGAGAAGAGAAGAGAGAAGGGAGGGGAGAAGAGAGAAGGGAGGAGAGGAGAGAGAAGGGAGGGGAGAAGAGAGAAGGGAGGAGAGGAGAGAGAAGGGAGAAGAGAAGAGAGAAGGGAGAAGAGAAGAGAGAAGAGAGAAGAGAAGAGAGAAGGGAGGAGAGGAGAGAGAAGGGAGGAAAGGAGAGAGAAGGGAGGAAAGGAGAGAGAAGGGAGGAAAGGAGAGAGAAGGGAGGAAAGGAGAGAGAAGGGAGAGTTTGGTATATAAGAGTAGCATGTCAAAAGTCATATTGCTACATACCTCCTGCCCAGGTTTAAGCTCCATCTTCAATATCTTGTGTGCGCACTCCTCAAAATCCAAGCTAATCAAGATGCCAGGGGTGAGGGGAGAGGGGTGAAGGGAGGGAGGGAGGGTGGAGGGTGCATTGTACACACACACACACATGGATGTGTACATTCATACCTGGACATAATGGTCAGGTAGATGGTTCTTCTTAGCGCCAAAAGATTTGTGTGTGTCTCATCTTGAATTTGCATGGCAGCAAGCCCGGCCTCTGAGTGTGAAAAGCTTTGATACAGCACCCCACTCCTCCCCAGGCCACTCACCTGTTCCTTCTCCCTCCTCCTCCCCATCATCATCATCCTCACCCTCATCCCCTGAGCCTGACGATGAGCTGCCGCCACCCCCAAGGATTTCTGTGGGGAAGGGTACTCGTAACCACACCCAGTACACTCATAACCACACCCACTGAAGGAAGGGTACACCCACTAAGGGAAGGGTACTCATAACCACACCCACAAAGGGAAGGGTACTTGTAACCACACCCACTGAGGGAAGGCTTCTCGTAACCACATACGTGCACACGCCACCTCAGCAACCCACATGCTCCACCTCTCTACACACCCACATGCTCCACCTCTCTACACACCCACCTCACTACACACCCACATGCTCCACCTCTCTACACACCCACATGCTCCACCTCTCTACACACCCACATGCTCCACCTCTCTACACACCCACCTCACTACACACCCACATGCTCCACCTCTCTACACACCCACCTCTCTACACACCCACATGCTCCACCTCTCTACACACCCACATGCTCCACCTCCCTACACACCCACATGCTCCACCTCTCTACACACCCACATGCTCCACCTCTCTACACACCCACCTCTCTACACACCCACATCCACCTCTCTGCACACCCACATGCTCCACCTCTCTACACACCCACATGCTCCACCTCTCTACACACCCACATGCTCCACCTCTCTACACACCCACCTCTCTACACACCCACATGCTCCACCTCTCTACACACCCACATGCTCCACCTCTCTACACACCCATATGCTCCACCTCTCTACACACCCACATGCTCCACCTCTCTACACACCCACATGCTCCACCTCACTACACACCTACATGCTCCACCTCTCTACACACCCACATGCTCCACCTCTCTACACACCCACATGCTCCACCTCTCTACACACCCACCTCTTTACATACCTTCTTTTATTGCCTTATAGCGCTCTTCATTTTCCAGAAACTCCTTATCATAGTGGAAGACATCTATAGAAAAAGAATGCATCATCACTACATGTACACACCATCCCACACCTTACCATCCCTACACACATCCCACACCTTACCATCCCTACACACATCCCACACCTTACCATCCCTACACACATCCCACACCTTACCATCCTTACACTATCTCACCATCATTACACACTGCCCACACCATCCCCACACCATCCCACACACACTGCCCACACCATCCCTATACACCACACTGCCCACACCATCCCTACACACTGCCCACACCATCCCCACACACACTGCCCACACCATCCCTACACACTGCCCACACCATCCACACACACACTGCCCACACCATCCCCACACACACTGCCCACACAATCCCTACACACTGCCCACACTATCCCCACACACACCATCCCTACACACCACACTGCCCACACCATCCACTGCCCACACCATCCCCACACACCATCCCTACACACCACACTGCCCACACCATCCCCCCCACACCACTTACTCAGTGCATCTTCTCCTTCGTATTCATCTTCAATGGAGAGCAGGTGGGTTATCTGGTCTGCTTCCTCTACCAGGTCCAGCTCCGGGATGACAGAGGGGTGGTCCTTAAATCCATCCTTGCGGACAGCAAACATCACTTCAATCATATATTGCACTCGCTTGTCAATCAGACCCTGATGAAGGATGCCGCGAAGACTCTCAAAAACTCCTGACAGGTGAACATTAAAAATAATTACCTCATCTCTGCAACCCTCCTCCCCTCTCCCCTCATCTCTGCTACCCTCCCCCCCTCTCCCCTCATCTCTGCTACCCTCCTACCCTCTCCCCTCATCTCTGCTACCCTCCTCCCCTCTCCCCTCATCTCTGCTACCCTCCTCCCCTCTCCCCTCATCTCTGCTACCCTTCTCCCCTCTCCACTCATCTCTGCTACCCTTCTCCCCTCACCCCTCATCTCTGCTACCCTTCTCCCATCTCCTCTCATCTCTGCTACCCTTCTCCACTCACCCCTCATCTCTGCTACCCTTCTCCCCTCTCCACTCATCTCTGCTACCCTCCTCCCCTCTCCACACATCTTCCCCCTCCACTCATCTCTGCTACCCTCACCCCTATCCGTTCTTCCTAATTCTATCACTCTTGCTCTCCACACACACACATATATACATTCACACACATATGCATACACACATGCACACAAATACCCATACCCACCCACACCCATCCACACACCCACACACACACAGCACTCCTGCTGACCATGTGTTCCTCTGGGAGATAGCTCAGTTAGTTTCTGCCCGCATTCCTTAAGAAAGCCCACAGCGACCTCCACACTGTCATCCGTAGGACTCTCCAGCAGAAGGGTCATCAGCTCCAGGGCCAGAAGCTCGTGGAGCACATGTTGGTTGACGAGGTGAGCAATGAACCGCACTGATGATAAACACACAGCCTGGGAGGGGCAGGTTCAAGACAGACCAATGAGTGAGTGTGAGAGAGAGAGGGAAGATGGTGAGAAAGAGAGAGGGAAGATGGTGAGAGAGAGAGAGGGAAGATGGTGAGAGAGAGAGAGAGGGAAGATGGTGAGAGAGAGGGAGGGAAGATGGTGAGAGAGAGAGGGAAGATGGTGAGAGAGAGAGAGGGAAGATGGTGAGAGAGAGAGAGGGAAGATGGTGAGAGAGAGAGAGAGGGTAGATGGTGAGAGAGAGAGGGAAGATGGTGAGAGAGAGAGGGAAGATGGTGAGAGAGAGAGGGAAGATGGTGAGAGAGAAAGAGGGTGAGAGGAGGAAAGTGGGAAAAGCGAGAGGGAGAGATAGGAGAGAGGGGGAGGGATAGAAAGGAAGGAGGAGGGAGGAGGGAGGGAGGTGGAGGGAAATCAAGATGGGCTAGAAGATCAAATTTACACAGTGAAGTGGGTGAAACAAACCTTATCATTTCTTCTAAACCCTTTTCTGAATTGCAAGATGAGCCTCTTGGCAATGAGTTCCCCTGTCTGAGGGAACTTGGTGTTGAGAATGGCCACCAACGCAGCATACACGTGGGTAAAGGTTGGTGAGGCAACCTGTGCCTGAATTATAGAGCGAGTCAGAAGGCCCCTGAGCAGGAGGGAAAGGTCTGTTGGGAAGCCACACCTCCTGCCCTCACTTACCTTCCCCTTACAATGTTCTCTTGAAACAGCTCACGCACAATGTTTGATATGTTTGAAACGTTGACCTGAGATTGTAGGAGGAAAAGAGGAGGGATGAATGGGGAGAGAGGGATGAGGAGGGAGAGAGGGATGAATGAGGAGGGAGGGATGAGGAGGAAGGGATGAAGAGGGAGAGAGGGATGAGGAGGGATGGATGGATGGAGGGAGGGAGGGAGGGAGGGAGGGAGGGAGGGAGGGAGGGAGGGAGGGAGGGAGGGAGGGAGGGAGGGAGGGAGGGAGGGAGGGAGGGAGGGAGGGAGGGAGGGAGGGAGGGAGGGAGGGAGGGAGGGAGGGAGGGAGGGAGGGAGGGAGGGAGGGAGGGAGGGAGGGAGGGAGGGAGGGAGGGAGGGAGGGAGGGAGGGAGGGAGGGAGGAAAACAATAAATCCTTGGGGGGGGGGGGGGGGGGGGGCACTTTCAAGGACAACCCAGCCTCAACATTGGAGGTAACTTAGACACTGATGTATTAAGTACCTTGTTGATCAATCCATTGATCGATTTCTTCAAAGCTTCCCACGCAAGTCGCTGGTAGGTCACACTGAAAGAACAACATTTCTTCTCAACTTACCATCCCTATGGGTCTCCCTTCTTATATGTAACCTCCCTCTCATTTCCAACCCCTGTCCATTGCACTTCCCTATCCCTCCTTCCCTGTTTTACTTTACTCCCTCGTTCTCTGTCCCCTTTTCCCCCTCCCTCTCCTTCCTTCTGTCTTCTCCCTCTCTTCCCACTCGCCTTTTTTTCCCCATTCCTGCTCTCTCTCTACCCCACCTACCTAGTCTTGTCCGTAATGCCCTCCTGCATCATTCGTAGCCTGGCGGGCGGGATATACGCTCCCCCAGTGCGCGTTAGTATGGAATCCAGGTCCTTTTTCTTCGCATCTCCTGCAGCTTCGGACACACCCGGTGGTGCAGCTGCAGGTGGCTTAGGGGGCTCTTCCCTAAATCTTTTGGCGGGAGGTGGTGGTGATTCCCGCGCATGTTCATGCATTTGTGGACTGGGTTGCTTTCTGCACACATACAGACGTAGTGTAAATCGTAATCTATACTAGCTTGCACCGCTTACTGCGCTGGGTCTACTGCCTGTTTGATGCCCAGTTTACCCACAAAAGAAGTAATTGTTAATACTCCATAACGAGCCCTAATGCAGGTACCTTAACAACGACGGCGCTCTTCATTCTGTAACCCTCGGGATTTTCATCGCTGCTACTGCTGCTCCCGCTTTCACTAGATGGCGAATCCGAGCGAAGCTGGAGTGCTTCGACACTAGCCTGGATATAGGAGAGCTTTAATTAGAATGTAATATACATGTATAACCTAGGCGTCGAGTGTAGGGTCTTTTTTAACGTAACATTTAATATTTACCATTGTCGTCTACTTGGTGGAAGGCGACAGAACTACACGTTGTGGCTCTCTACACTGCTTTCCTTTTCACCGCCGCCGAGCGGTTTTAACTCCTCCCCAGACAGGTGCAAATCGAATCGGGAATTAAGGCGGGAATGGATGGCGGGGCGGGTTTCAGTATTCTTCAATCCACCCTCTCAGAATGGCAAGAACACGGCGACAATGCATCTGGCTAGTCTTCGCCTCTATCCTCTGTTTCACGGCTCTGGTTGCGCTCCACGCGCTCCAAATGGAAGGTGCGCACGAGACGGCGAGTGTTAAAACATCAGCAGCAGCGGTGAGACTACTTTCCTACCAGCCGCCAGGTAACGGCTGGAACAATCAGCGCATTGCATTAGAAAATGCGCTGGTGTTGTCCAAACTCCTCAACAGGACTCTTGTGGTGCATCCGCTCGCTCCGCACGAACTGGGAGCCAAGTTAAAAGCCGGTCACCAGTCTGGGTACGAGGCTTACAACCTCCTCAACGAGTCAGACCTCCTCCCACTCAAGCATTTCATGGACCTCCAGCAGATGGGACGATTAGTGCCCGTCATTGAGGTGAACACATCACATACCCAATTCAAAGTGGATTACAGCCAGCTTACATGGAGAAACGTTTGCCATAGCAGTGGGTTTGGATACTGGGTAGACCAGCCCCCGGCCTCTGCGACTGAGGTGTTGCTGCTGTCCAAGCAAAAGTTTACCTCAAACCTTATATGGAAGCAGAAATGCATCCAGGAGCAGCTCAGGGCTGAGAGAGACCCGTCCCCCATTGTGCGATTCGTTACAGAGTTCGCAGCTGACGAAGCAGAGATGTTGTATTTTGAGCAGGGGACCTTGTTTGGTGTCCAACTTCGCTTCACCACGCTGGACATGGCTAAGACCGCTCAGGATTGGGTGTTACGATACGTTCAATACAGCAGGGAGGTGTGGCAGAGGGTGGACATCGTCGCTAGGAGACTTGGTAACTACAACGCCGTGCAGGTCCGCAGGCGGATCCACATGGACAGCAAGTTACCGCCATCGTACTGGATCGACCAGATGGAGGCCATGTTCCCTAAAGATGTCCCTGTGTATGTGGCCACAGATGAACCTGATCATTCATGGTTCCAGCCCTTCAGAGATGCTGGGTTCAACGTATACTTTGCAACTGACTTTCCAGATGTGCTGGATTTTGCGTACGTTCGAAAGTCTGTTAGAATGGACCTTCTAGGGGTACATGAGCAGTGCATATGTCTGAAGGCAGGCAAGTTTGTGGCCTCGCCTGCATCAACCTTTGATGCCTACATCAAGCGACATCGTGGGGAAGTCAAAATGAAGGACGGCCTGATGATGGAGACACTTCACAGCTGTTGGATTGGGCACCAAACACAATGAACTGCACCAATTATCCAATGCAATTATGCACATCACCAACCCCTCCCATTTCCCACCATCAGTCCTTCCCCCTCCCCAGCCATCAACTCTCTTCCTCACCATCAATCTCCCTCCCTTCTCCACCATCAATGCTACCCTTCCCCACCATCAATCCTTCCCTTCTTCAGTCCTGTACCTCTGTTTCCTGCCATAGTTATGTCAAGGATGTCATTCACCCATGGACATGTGTCATGCATGCATATCCATCTATGTTTGGGCACATGACAAGACAGAACCATATTTAGTATTGGCTGTTGTATCACATAGCTTTGGAATAGTTAGATGGAGCTACATTGACCATGCATGACTTTTGCATAACATACATGTATACGCTGCGTGTATTACTATATTAGCTTTGCCATACACATTAGATTACGGAAACAATCAAGGTAACACTGGTCTCGTCCCCAGACCCACATACGGCAGCAGCTGATGGTTACATCGAAAAGTCCAGGACTACATGTACGCGTATGTATACCGCATACATGTACATTAGTCTCGTGCCCAGACGTATAAATGGTACAACCATTTATAACCATTTATACGTCTGGGTAGGAGACTATATGAACGTGGCTTACATATTCATGCGGTTACATGTCGATCTAATTTAATGTTCGGCCGGCAAGCTTCTTCGAACTCCAATGCAAAGTTGTAAAGATCGCCATACAATGCTGCCATGCCAGTGCCAGTCAATAAAAATGAAGGTGGGCGGCGGCCGATTCTAACACGAAGAAGCGCATGCGCGCAAACAATTACTATCATTACCAGAGATAATATATGGGAAAGTTTACGAGAAAAGGGACCTAGCGTGTATTATAAAAAAGTATAATAAAAATGCATTACGTTTGATTTGCTATAACTTCCGAACAGTTAACGCTATCAACTTCCTATTTTCAACACTTCATACCGCACCATTTCTCTATGGTAAAATACATTTTGGAGTCTTGCACTTGCTCCGTGTCAGCATTGCAACGTTCGATACCCCACTGGGTTCAAACCGGCCATAACTTTCGGTACGAGTAATCAATTCGCTTCAAATTCGGTTTGTAGGTAGAGAGGTCCTATACCTATCGATTTGTTCTGTTCGTTGATTTTTATGCCATCCATTACGGAGATACAGTTGAACAAACTACGTGCCCATTTTCGCGCTCGATTCGCGCCAATGATTTGGGCAAATTGCGTTCCGCTCAATGTATTGGGAGGCGGGGATTATAACATTGGCGCGAATCAAGCGGGAAAACGTGCACGTAGTTTGTTCAACTGTATCTCCGTAACGGATGGCATAAAAATTAACGAACAGAACAAATCGATAGGTATAGGACCTCTCTACCTACAAACCGAATTTGAAGCGAATTGATTACTCCTACCGAAAGTTATGGCGGGTTTGAACCCAGTGGGGTATCGAACGTTGCAATACTGACACGGAGCAAGTGCAAGACTCCAAAATGTATTTTACCATAGAGAAATGGTGCAGTATGAAGTGTTGAAAATAGGAAGTTGATAGCTTAACTGTTCTGAAGTTATAGCAAATCAAACGTAATGCATTTTTATTATACTTTTTTATAATACACGCTAGGTCCCTTTTCTCGTAAACTTTCCCATATATATAAACCTATATATGGGAAAGTTTACGAGAAAAGGGACCTAGCGTGCAACGTTCGATACCCCACTGGGTTCAAACCCGCCATAACTTTCGGTACGAGTAATCAATTCGCTTCAAATTCGGTTTGTAGGTAGAGAGGTCCTATACCTATCGATTTGTTCTGTTCGTTGATTTTTATGCCATCCGTTACGGAGATACAGTTGAACAAACTACGTGCACGTTTTCCCGCTTGATTCGCGCCAATGTTATAATCCCCGCCTCCCCATACATTGAGCGGAACGCAATTTGCCCAAATCATTGGCGCGAATCGAGCGCGAAAATGGGCACGTAGTTTGTTCAACTGTAGCTCCGTAATTAATGGCATAAAAATCAACGAACAGAACAAATCGATAGGTATAGGACCTCTCTACCTACAAACCGAATTTGAAGCGAATTGATTACTCGTACCGAAAGTTATGGCGGGTTTGAACCCAGTGGGGTATCGAACGTTGCAATGCTGACACGGAGCAAGTGCAAGACTCCAAAATGTATTTTACCATAGAGAAATGGTGCAGTATGAAGTGTTGAAAATAGGAAGTTGATAGCGTTAACTGTTCTGAAGTTATAGCAAATCAAACGTAATGCATTTTTATTATACTTTTTTATAATACACCTTTTCTCGTAAACTTTCCCATATTACATAGTTCTAACCCACCTCGAATGCAGAGAATAGAACCAGAGATAATATATGTCTCTGATAGAACTTCATAAAAGATAAAGCCTGGCGAGTGGCGACATGTATGGTCAAACTGTAAGCCTGGTCCCATTTATAAAGAGCGCACTAGCAGAGAGGCTAGGCTTTCCCCCAAACGCTGAATTGGATTAACAGTTTCATCCAATATAAAAGCCGCCTATGCCTTATAATTAGTACGCAACTGTTTCCAATTCCAATTCAAGGCAAACAAAACTTAATTCATCGTTTGGTGAATACATGTACGTGTAGGCCTAATGTACATGTACATTAGGCCTACGTGTAGTTTGTTGTGGCTTGAGGGCCAAGGCCACCGTGCAAGAGTCAGCAAGTTATTTTAACACCTAATATATATCCTTATTGCTTGAATTCCGACTGGAAACGTTGAAAGCATCCCTTTGTGCATAATGTACCACGTTACAGACACGTTTCTAGTCGGATTCAAGCTTAGGTTCACGGAGGTTAGCGTCCGTTTCAAGCAAAGCCGGCAAGGGCAATATTATAATTTCCTAAGAAATAACTTGTTGACCGATTCGGATTAAGTTTTAAGTAGGGGGTTTGAAGTACAACCCTGCTATTTCATATCCGTATCAGAGTGTTATTACATTCTGATACAGATATGAAATAACAGAGCACTTGTGAAATCAATATACGATCTGAGATAAGCCACCTATGATGGGTCATATATAATGTGCAATTCACCAGTATGACCTGCGAGTTTGTGTTACATCATACATCATACATGATACAACATTAGTAGATAGTGTGTGTGTGTGTGTGTGTGTGTGTGTGGGTGGGTTACATAGAGGGCGTCCCCCAAGGTATGGTGAGCCAGTAGTCCACTGTGACTGCAACAGGCAGGACCAATGGAAGCATAAAAATTTGGAGTAACATCAGTTGAGGGTAAGGAAGACGGCAAACTGTCACTTGTCACTTGATAACCAACCCTCTTTGCTACGCATTATTTAGCCTGCCGGTGTGAACATAAAAGCATCAGCCAGAAATAGAAACACACACAAAACAACAACAACGCCATCACAACAGCAACAACATCAACAACAACAACACCATCAACACCCTCAACAGCAGCAACATCAACAACAACAACACCATCAACACCCTCAACAGCAGCAACATCAACAACAACAACACCATCAACACCCTCAACAGCAGCAACATCAACAACAACAACACCAACAACACCCTCAACAGCAGCAACATCAACAACAACAACACCAACAACAACACCATCAACAACACCAACACCATCAACACCAACAACAACAACACCAACAACACCCTCAACACCATCAACACCAACAACAACAACACCAACAACAACACCAACATACATGAACACTAGTTGCTGTGCATCAGGTGTGCCTTGTACTCTTTGCTGAGCGCAGACCTCCAGTTCTGCAGGATGGGGAGGTCCTCGGGGGTCACCTGCAACACCTCGTTGAGCAGCCTCTGCAGCCTGTTGTCATGGTGATGATGACCAAATATTATGGGGGGATCTCCAACATACCTGTCGTTACGTTGGGGAACATCCAGTCCACCCATCTGTGAGAACTTGTACAATACCTTAACCTTGCTGATAGATGAGCACACATATTGGCACACAGCACATAGTATAAAAAAGCACTTGTCACTCCCTCCCACTGGCTCCGCCTATCACTCCCTCCCACTGGCTCCACCTATCACTCCCTCCCACTGGCTCCATCTATCACTCCCTCCCACTGGCTCCACCTATCACTCCCCACTGGCTCCACCTATCACTCCCTCCCACTGGCTCCACCTATCACTCCCCACTGGCTCCACCTATCACTCCCTCCCACTGGCTCCACCTATCACTCCCTCCCACTGGCACTACCATCCCTCCTTTCACTCACCTCATCCACTCTTCCTTCAATGCCCTTAGCCCCCTAGTGACAAGTGTCTCTGACAGATCACCTGATAACAGGCTAATGAGACGTTTGAGGTACAGTGGGCCTGTGGGAGAGGGTGCAGATAGGAGGGGTGTGGTGTGGGTGGTAGGGTGCAGATAGGAGGGGTGTGGTGTGGATGGGAAGGTGCAGATAGGAGGGGTGTGGTGTGGATGGGAAGGTGCAGATAGGAGGGGTGTGGTGTGGGTGGTAGGGTGCAGATAGGAGGGGTGTGGTGTGGATGGGAAGGTGCAGATAGGAGGGGTGTGGTGTGGGTGGTAGGGTGCAGATAGGAGGGGTGTGGTGTGGGTGGGAGGGTGCAGATAGGAGGGGTGTGGGTGGGAGGGTGCAGATAGGAAGGGTGTGGTGTGGGTGAGGAGTGGTACTTACATTTCTGCTCCACAGTTCTGGCTCCCCCTGAGTATACCATCAGTTTGTACCTGCGCAGGGCATCACCACCAGCCACCTCCTCATAGACCCCTAGCTGCTCGTGTGTGGCTGCTGCCTTGCCACTTGTGACCTTCAGAGGAGACAGGACGTCCACTAACACATGGTACTCAGACTCCACCACGTGGTGGGGCAAGGTACCGCCCACCGCCAGCCCCAAGAAGTTGCACACAAATGACTCCTTGTACGTTTGGCTAAAAGGAACTATTCGACAGCATGTGTCCGGCACCAGCTCCTGGTGATAGGGTAAGTTGGAAAGAAGGGGGAGTGTACGAACACCTTGAAATCTCAAGTGAAAATGCTTTAACCCCTCCCCCACCTTAAGGACATTGATGAGTGAGGTCACCATGGTAATGTCATTCCCTCGGATTATCACTTGATCACCCTTGACTGTGTGATACGCAAGTTCCAAGAAGTCTGCCGTGCCCAAAACCTGCACCAAGGAACTCAATCTAATGCTATGGAATGACATCAGCTACGTCGCATTACTTGATACAGCTGGTAGAGTGTGTGGAATGATGGCTGACCCTCTGCTGTGTGGGGCCACACGTATCGGGCATCAGATCACACAGACACAATGTGTATACCTTGGACGACACGGAATTCATGGGATGCCATCTGCTTCTCAAGCAGGTCGACACTGTAGTCTGTGGTCTGGGCACCCGTGCTATCCTGGGCACCCTCAGGTCCAGTTGTGGTCTGGAGACAGAAGGACATACCAACCACCCCTTGGTGTGTGCCCCCCTCACACTCACCCTTGCCCCCTCACACTCACACTTGCCCCCTCACACTCACACTTGCCCCCTCACACTCACACTTGCCCCCTCACACTCACACTTGCCCCCCTCACACTCACACTTGCCCCCCTCACACTCACACTTGCCCCCTCACACTTGCCCCCCTCACACTCACCCTTGCCCCCCTCACACTCACCCCTGCCCCCCTCACACTCACACTTGCCCCCCTCACACTCCCACTTGCCCCCCTCACACTCACACTTGCCCCCTCACACTCACACTTGCCCCCCTCACACACACCCTTGGAGGTCCCTCCACCACACACTCCGTCATCCTCTGCCCTCCGGCCTTTAGTAGGAACACAAAGTACTTGTGCAGATACACAAACACCTCCTTGTCCCCAGACAGCTCAACCAGTGATCGTCCACCTTGATTGGCCCGAATACAGCGAAGGTAATCTACAACCAGAAGGTAGAATAACGTGTCAGGTTCTGTCAGGTTATGTTAGGTTCTGTCAGGTTATGTTAGGTTATGTCACACCTGGACCAGGCATGCTGGACATGCTTGAGCGAAGCGACCTGGTACTGTGTGAAGTCTTCAACTCTTCCTGCTCCCTGGTGAACACTCCCTCAGCCTTGCATGGAGGGGGGGGGGGGGGGGGGGGGGGATACCTTGATAGCACCACACCCACATACCTACCCTTCTCACCTTACTCTTAAGTTCATCAATAAGTGTTTTGAAGTGTTTGACCAAAAATGGCCAAAGGTTGATGAGAAAGACCCTATCCATCATGACCACTATGAAGCTGTACCTGGTGTGAGGGGTGTGGTCATGAGGGTGAGGGGTGTGGTCATGTGCAGTATGAGGGT
>OX442431.1:355000-405000 GCA_949361645.1 Spongilla lacustris
CTAGTAGTGCCAATGTGCTAGTAGTGCCAATGTACTAGTAGTGCCAATGTGCTAGTAGTGCCAATGTGCTAGTATTAGTGCCAATGTGCTAGTAGTGCCAATGTACTAGTAGTGCCAATGTGCTAGTAGTGCCAATGTGCTAGTATTAGTGCCAATGTACTAGTAGTGCCAATGTGCTAGTAGTGCCAATGTGCTAGTAGTGCCAATGTGCTAGTAGTGCCAATGTGCTAGTAGTGCCAATGTACTAGTAGTGCCAATGTGCTAGTAGTGCCAATGTGCTAGTATTAGTGCCAATGTACTAGTAGTGCCAATGTGCTAGTAGTGCCAATGTGCTAGTAGTGCCAATGTGCTAGTATTAGTGCCAATGTGCTAGTAGTGCCAATGTACTAGTAGTGCCAATGTGCTAGTAGTGCCAATGTGCTAGTATTAGTGCCAATGTACTAGTAGTGCCAATGTGCTAGTAGTGCCAATGTGCTAGTAGTGCCAATGTGCTAGTAGTGCCAATGTGCTAGTAGTGCCAATGTACTAGTAGTGCCAATGTGCTAGTAGTGCCAATGTGCTAGTAGTGCCAATGTGCTAGTAGTGCCAATGTGCTAGTATTAGTGCCAATGTGCTAGTAGTGCCAATGTACTAGTAGTGCCAATGTGCTAGTAGTGCCAATGTGCTAGTAGTGCCAATGTGCTAGTAGTGCCAATGTACTAGTAGTGCCAATGTGCTAGTAGTGCCAATGTGCTAGTATTAGTGCCAATGTGCTAGTAGTGCCAATGTGCTAGTAGTGCCAATGTGCTAGTATTAGTGCCAATGTGCTAGTAGTGCCAATGTGCTAGTAGTGCCAATGTGCTAGTAGTGCCAATGTGCTAGTAGTGCCAATGTACTAGTATTAGTGCCAATGTGCTAGTAGTGCCAATGTGCTAGTAGTGCCAATGTGCTAGTAGTGCCAATGTGCTAGTAGTGCCAATGTGCTAGTAGTGCCAATGTACTAGTATTAGTGCCAATGTGCTAGTAGTGCCAATGTACTAGTAGTGCCAATGTGCTAGTAGTGCCAATGTGCTAGTAGTGCCAATGTGCTAGTAGTGCCAATGTGCTAGTAGTGCCAATGTGCTAGTAGTGCCAATGTGCTAGTAGTGCCAATGTACTAGTAGTGCCAATGTGCTAGTATTAGTGCCAATGTGCTAGTAGTGCCAATGTACTAGTAGTGCCAATGTGCTAGTAGTGCCAATGTGCTAGTATTAGTGCCAATGTGCTAGTAGTGCCAATGTGCTAGTAGTGCCAATGTGCTAGTAGTGCCAATGTGCTAGTATTAGTGCCAATGTGCTAGTAGTGCCAATGTGCTAGTAGTGCCAATGTGCTAGTAGTGCCAATGTGCTAGTATTAGTGCCAATGTACTAGTAGTGCCAATGTGCTAGTAGTGCCAATGTGCTAGTAGTGCCAATGTGCTAGTATTAGTGCCAATGTGCTAGTAGTGCCAATGTGCTAGTAGTGCCAATGTGCTAGTATTAGTGCCAATGTGCTAGTAGTGCCAATGTGCTAGTAGTGCCAATGTGCTAGTAGTGCCAATGTACTAGTAGTGCCAATGTGCTAGTATTAGTGCCAATGTGCTAGTAGTGCCAATGTGCTAGTAGTGCCAATGTGCTAGTAGTGCCAATGTGCTAGTATTAGTGCCAATGTGCTAGTAGTGCCAATGTGCTAGTAGTGCCAATGTGCTAGTATTAGTGCCAATGTGCTAGTAGTGCCAATGTGCTAGTAGTGCCAATGTGCTAGTATTAGTGCCAATGTGCTAGTAGTGCCAATGTACTAGTAGTGCCAATGTGCTAGTATTAGTGCCAATGTGCTAGTAGTGCCAATGTGCTAGTAGTGCCAATGTGCTAGTATTAGTGCCAATGTGCTAGTAGTGCCAATGTGCTAGTAGTGCCAATGTGCTAGTAGTGCCAATGTGCTAGTAGTGCCAATGTGCTAGTAGTGCCAATGTGCTAGTAGTGCCAATGTGCTAGTAGTGCCAATGTGCTAGTAGTGCCAATGTGCTAGTAGTGCCAATGTGCTAGTAGTGCCAATGTACTAGTAGTGCCAATGTGCTAGTAGTGCCAATGTGCTAGTAGTGCCAATGTACTAGTAGTGCCAATGTGCTAGTATTAGTGCCAATGTACTAGTAGTGCCAATGTGCTAGTAGTGCCAATGTGCTAGTAGTGCCAATGTACTAGTAGTGCCAATGTGCTAGTATTAGTGCCAATGTGCTAGTAGTGCCAATGTGCTAGTAGTGCCAATGTGCTAGTAGTGCCAATGTGCTAGTAGTGCCAATGTACTAGTAGTGCCAATGTGCTAGTAGTGCCAATGTGCTAGTATTAGTGCCAATGTGCTAGTAGTGCCAATGTACTAGTAGTGCCAATGTGCTAGTAGTGCCAATGTGCTAGTAGTGCCAATGTGCTAGTAGTGCCAATGTGCTAGTAGTGCCAATGTGCTAGTAGTGCCAATGTACTAGTAGTGCCAATGTGCTAGTAGTGCCAATGTGCTAGTAGTGCCAATGTGCTAGTAGTGCCAATGTACTAGTAGTGCCAATGTGCTAGTAGTGCCAATGTGCTAGTAGTGCCAATGTACTAGTAGTGCCAATGTGCTAGTAGTGCCAATGTGCTAGTAGTGCCAATGTACTAGTAGTGCCAATGTGCTAGTAGTGCCAATGTGCTAGTAGTGCCAATGTACTAGTAGTGCCAATGTGCTAGTAGTGCCAATGTGCTAGTAGTGCCAATGTGCTAGTAGTGCCAATGTGCTAGTAGTGCCAATGTACTAGTAGTGCCAATGTGCTAGTATTAGTGCCAAATTGTTGGTCGACTGGTGTTTATCAAATAAATTATCAATGGAGAGGTATGGTGGAGTAGTGATGGCGTGGTGATGGGATTTAGTAAGTGATGTGATGCAGTGGCGGCCTGGCCAGGGGGGGGGGGGGGGCACCAACCCCCTGCGGCCTTACAACATGGGGCTCCACAGGACATCAGGAGGCAGTATGGGGGCAGCATTGATTTGTTTCTCGATCTCGCAAGCGCCTAATTAAATTGTGTGTCTTTCGTGCTTGTTATTAATGAAATTTATTGCAGTCACCACAGTGGTACGATGGTTCTAACCTTACCCTCTGTAGTCCTATTAATTTGGCCAATTGTAAGGTCCCCCCCCCCCCCCGTCCCCCCCCCCGTACTCGTATTTAACCAATCACAAGGGGGACCATCTGCCACAAAGTAATCAGGCCACCACTGGTATGATGATCACATGACCTCCAAACAAATCAGTCATCATCAATATGCACCTTAAAATTTCAATGAAAGTCAGTGCACTTGAGTTTTGCATCCTTATATCCTCCTCACATACCTCAAGCCACACCCTCACCACTCCCACACCTCACCAATACCCTGACCCACATTAGAGCCACATCACACACCTCACCCATATTACCACCAGACCCTCATCCCTCACACATCTCCCCCCACACCCTCATCCCACCCATATTACAACCACACCTCATCCCTCACACACCTTGAGCACCCATATTACCACCACACCCTCATCCCACCCATATTACACCACACCCTCATCCCACCCATATTACAACCACACCCTCATCCCTCACATACCTCACACTGGTCCGAAGACTTTGGTAGCGGCTGCATAAGTGAGTCCAGAGAAGCCTCCTCCCCCCTGTAGGGAAGCAAAGGTGGCAAGGCATGTCGTGCCAAGGGCATATTTACTGTGAGGTATGAGGGAGACGTTTGTCTGGTGGTGCAGAATCCATGAGCAGCTGTGCATCGTGTGAACTATGGAAGGCCTTGGTGCGCGTCGGTGTGAAGGAGAAGCGGTAAACAGTGCTGGAACAGTGCTCAAAACTAATTATGATGTACCGTAACATCACACTCTGAAGAAATACGCCACACACACACACACACACACACACACACACACACACACACACACACACACACACACTTGAGTGCAGAAGAGGATGCAAGGTCCGTGGCCTTCGCAGAAATGGCACAGCGCTATGATCGCGTTCATCCTTGGAAATTTGTTTTGTGTAGATCACGTGCCGGACGTATAGATAAAATTAATCTCGGTGTAATTGATCAATTATTGTAGGCCTATAACAATCATTGCTTGAGGCGAAGTCCACTGTGTTTTGTCACGGATACAGCATCGCGCTTTGCACAGCCTGTCGACGTGCTGTACATCGACTTTGCCTCTGTGGAGCAATGTATGGACTCTTGCTGGACAGCATTCAGAAATTTCTTCGCGAAAAGTATGGGGAGAGATACTGGGAGAATATACGGAGGAGAGCCAAGCTAAAAAACCACTGGTTTGTCACGCACGAAGTGTACTCCGATTCGGTCATGAAGGACCTCGTGGAAGCCGCGGCTGCGGAACTGGGCGAAGAAGAGGAAACTGTGATGAGAATGTTTGGGCGGTACTTTGCCGAAAATATTGGTCGTTATGGGTACGCCAGGCTTCTGAGAGTGCTAGGGAGGGATATGCGGGATTTCCTGAACGGCTTGGACGATCTGCACGAGTATCTTAGGTTTAGCTACCCGAAGATGCGACCTCCCTCATTCATATGCGAAAGTGAGACTCCAGGAGGAATGATCCTACATTATACCACTCAGCGCCGTGGCTATCTCAATTACGTGATTGGACAGCTGGAAACCATTGGCGCTATATACGGAAAGTCCATCAAGGTTTCCATTCTGTCAGAGGAGACAACAGATGCTGGAACTCACATAGTCCTGGATCTGCAGTTTGACAACAAGGAGGTGTTGGTTCAGCGTCACTCCAGCATCCAAAGGGTTAACTTCACCATTGGGGGGAACCTTTTCCTTAGCATCTTCCCTTTCTGTCTTGTCTTTGACCAGCAACTTACTGTCGCACAGGCTGGAAACCGTTTGGATGAAGTGTTGCCAGGGATTGTCGGGAAAAACTTCTGTGAACTCTTCACACTGCGCAGGCCACAGTTTGGTGGTGGAGAAAAGATTACCTGGGATGCTGTGAGTCTAGCTCCACCCCTTCTTTTATTTTGCCCCTTTAACCACCAAATGTACATTGTGTGCATGTCAGTGTGTGTGTGTGTGTGTGTGTGTGTGTGTGTGTGTGTGTGTGTGTGTGTGTGTGTGTGTGTGTGTGTGTGTGTGTGTGTGTGTGTGTGTGTGTGTGTGCGTGCGTGTGTGTTATTCGGCATGCATGATTTGTTTCCGCTCTGCCTCTCTTCACAGTGCTGCATGCATTCAAACTGCATGTTCGAGCTCATCTCTTTGAAGCCAGTGAACCGCTTCACCCACTCCAACATGGACAACAGCAGTCCTGGGATGGAGTTCAGCAGTCCGCCACCACTGCTCAAGCTGAAGGGGCAGATGATGCGGCTGCCCTGTGAGGAAAATCTCATGTTGTTCCTCTGTTCCCCCGCGTGAGTGAGCACACACTAATATTCAATAGCCTCTTGGATGTGGGCTACACTAACATCCCTCTTATGATAACTTTCCCCTGGGGCCTATGCAATCATCGTGAGAAATATTTTAAAAAGTACAGTGTGCAACGTATGTAATTATATTGGACTCTGATCATTGTTCCCCCTCCTCCCTCTATGGCTGTCCCCCCTCCTCCCTCTATGGCTTGTCCCCCCTCCTCCCTCTATGGCTGTCCCCCCTCCTCCCTCTATGGCTGTCCCCTCTCTCCTACCTCTCCCTCCTTCATATCCTACCCATTTCCTCACACAGTATGGACAGTCCTGAGGACCTATACGAGAGTGGTATTTTCATCAATGACTTGTCCATGCACGATTCTAGCAGGGACTTCATACTAGCAGGCTCCCAGCAGAACCCTGAACTAAGCCTTGCGTTAAGCCAGGTATAGTTGCTATGGATACCAGTCAGACAGGAATGTCTTGTCATCAAATGGTTTCATTACTTATAAAGAATTATAGGTATTAAGTTGTGAACTTAATCAGGCATTAAATTTGTCGTCTAGAATAATTAATGGAGATGATGATTGGGCATTATTACATATATCCTTGGTAAATACAATCCTGTTCCAGGGGGGGGGGGGAATACTGTTGATATGGGTACATGTATAAAACCGTAGGTGGGAAGGATGGTTGTGGTCGCTAAGGAGAATGGTTGCTATGGAGAATGTTCCTGCTCCCTATTGCAGGAGAAGATTCGCAGTGCACAGCTGGAGGACAGCATACAGAAGACGGACCAGCTCTTGTACCAGATGATACCTAAGCCCATAGCTGACCAGCTGAGGAATGGAGAGACCCCACTGAACACCTGCCAGGTGCTACCTTCAGTCAGCGTGCTGTTCAGCGACATAGTCAGCTTCACACCTATGTGTTCACGCCTGCGTCCTATGGAGGTGGTGTGTGTACTGAATGCAATGTATGTGGCCTTTGACCAGCTCTGTGAGAAACACCACGTCTACAAGGTAGGGAGAGAGGGGAGGGAGGGGGAGGGAGAAGAGAGAGAGGGGAGGTGAGGGAAAAGAGAGGGGGGAGGGAGAAGAGGAGGGGAAGGGAGAAAGGTATGGAAGAAGGAAGGAGACAGAGGGAGAGGAAGGGAGAGGAGAGAGTAGAGGGGGAGGTTGAGCCCATTCAGATGTTCCCACCACTCATCTCGTATAGGTTGAGACCATTGGAGATGCTTATATGGTGATCAGTGGAGCACCAGTACAGACGGACCACCATGCCGAGTACATCACAGACTTTGCATTCTCCATCATCGAGGCTATATCAAAGATCAACGATCCTTCAACTGCTCAGTCCCTCAAGATAAGAGTGGGTAAGATATGTCCAGGCTATTTGCTCTGTGTGTGTGTTGTGTACATTTATGTATGTACATGTATGTAATGTATGTAATGTATGTATGTATGTATGTATGTATGTATGTATGTATGTATGTATGTATGTATGTATGTATGCATGCATGCATGCATGCATGCATGCATGCATGCATGTATGTATGTATGTATGTATGTATGTGTATGTATGTATGTATGTATGTATGTATGTATGTATGTATGTATGTATTAGTGATAATGTATGTATGTATATGTGTATGTGTGTGTATGTGTGTATGTGTGTGTATGTATGTATGTATGTATGTACATGTATGTATGTATGTACATGTATGTATGTATGTATGTATGTATGTATGTGTGTGTATGTATTAATTTATTTGTGTGTGCACACATATCATTCATCACCACAGGGATCCACTGTGGGACAGTGGTGGCTGGTGTGGTTGGGGCGTCCATCTTGAGATACGATGTGTTTGGAGATACAGTCAATGTGGCAGCACGTATGGAGGCCACAGGAGAGGTACGTGTGGGTGTGGTTATTGCCACGCCCCTCACACTCATATGTCCCCACCCACCTCTGTAGCCAATGCGTGTCCATGTGAGTGAAGCTGCGGCAGATAAGCTTCGGGGTACAAAGTTCATCTTGCAAGAGAGAGGCAAGGTTGAGGTGAAGGTATGCTGTGGGGAGGTGGAGCCTATGGGGGTGCCTGAGTGCTGTGATGGTGTCGGTACTGTGGTGATGGTGTGGGTGCTTGATGGTGGGGGTGCCTGAGTGCTGTGATAGTGTGGGTGATTTGATGGTGTGGGTGATGGTGTGGGTAATGTGGTGATGGTGTGGGTGATGGTATGGGTGGTGTGATGTGATGGTGGTGACATTGCCTCCCACTCAGGGTAAAGGGCTCATGACCACCTTCTGGGTACTGGGAATCAACGAGGAAACTACAGCAGAAGGCAAGGGAATGAACCCCTTTCAGAGGCAAAAGCAGAAGGCATCGCTCCCAGTTATTCAATACCCTCTCCCCGAAGATACCAGCGCCAATCACCTCCCTCTGTCTGCAGTACCCACGGTCCAGTCCCTAGGCGAACAGACATCTGTACCCATCTCTGCCGTTAGACGCAAGACCTCGCCTTTCGATTGGCCGCAGGCAGACCGAAGGTTAAGTCACAGCAATGTGGAGGGGCCCAGGAACCATGGTGGCATGGGGTCAGTGGACCTCCTGGTGTCGGAGAACACCAGGCCATACAACCTTGCTGAGCGTAGGTCATCTCTGGCTGGGATAGTCCCCAGGCCACTTCCCACTCTCAACGGAGTACCGCCCGCACCTGTGGCTTCCAGGAACGACTCTTTGGTGTCTGAGTACTGCATAGGACGCATGAGGGACAGCCTGGCACAGAGGAACAGCTCCATCGTATCCGACTACAACATGGCCAGGATAAGAGAGAGTCTGATCCTAACCCCCATCCACGAGGGGGGGATACAGCCACAGATAGCAGCTCTGGCCTCCCTGGCAGAGGAGAACGCAAGACGTGCCAGAGCCCTGGCTGATGAGCTGGCTCACCTAGCCATGAAGGCAACAGACGGTCACCCCACGCACAAGACTTCTCAGGACCCCTTCGGCACACACACCGCCCCTTCGCCACAGCCTCCCCCAGGATGCCCACTGTGGGACACCCCTGTGGACCCCCCATCAGGGGGCCCCCCTCAGTCATCAGGGGGGCCCCCTCAGTCATCAGGGGGGCATAAGGTTCAGGACACAGCAGCTGCTGGCCAGAGCTGTGTCCTGATGTGAAGAAGGGATGCAGGCACACCACTGGAGGAAGAGGGAAGGGTTCAGACTGCAGGTGCCTCTCATGTGATGCCACATCCTCCAAGATGAACATATGTTATATTTTTATATTTCTTGTCAAAACACACACACCACACACACACGCACACACACGCACACACACATGCACGCACACACACACATGTACACATTATGCACACAATGTTGTATGTTCAGAGCAAAACAACTTTGTTATGGTGAATCCAACCCCTTCTGGTTGATGAGAAAGGATACAGCCACACCCACGGGCTAAGGTCAAAGGTCACAAGGTACACAGTTCAAAGCTCAAGCTCTGCATGCACAGAGCACCTGACCTGGCGACTAGACTTGAGAAGTGTGGCCACATGGGATGCACCAGCCTTCTCCAGAGCTATTCTGCAGTGAGGCATGTGAGCCCATGTCCTCCCTAGAGCTGGCTTCAACAGGGAGGGGGTAGACACATCTGCAACCATACCATTAGTGCACTGGAGGGGAGGGGGGAGGAGGGGTGACTAGCAGGATGTGGTGGGAGTGGCTTGGCCTACCACAGCTGCAATGGAATGGTCATAGGCAAGAGACTTGATAGTGGCAGCGAGGTGGGTCATCATGGCATGGCCTGGGGAGGGGGCAAGTGGTCCCTCGTCCCCAGACCTTGCTTGCTCACCTTGACTCTGCTGTGCATCCAGCAAAGGTGCAATGAGGATGCTCACACCATCCAAGATCACCAAGCGAAGTGCACTGTGGTACACATCTGCCTGCAGGAACATGTGAAGGCTCTACAGTAACCACACACCCTGTCTTATGCTACACATATCCACTTCTACCTACATGCCCACACCCTCCCATCAACACATGCCCACACCCTCCCATCAGCACATGCCCACACCCTCCCATCAACACATGCCCACACCCTCCCATCAGCACATGCCCACACCCTCCCATCAGCACATGCCCACACCCTCCCATCAACACATGCCCACACCCTCCCATCAGCACATGCCCACACCCTCCCATCAGCACATGCCCACACCCTCCCATCAACACATGCCCACACAGGCCCGGCGCACACGGTACGGTTGGTACGGCTTTGGCCGCACCAACTTTCAGTCCCAAAATGGGCGTGTCTATTTTATGTGGGCGTGCCGATGTCATATACATTAATTCATAGTCTTATTTTAACCATTATACGAATTTCCCGCTGCGCAATTATCGATCTCATAATGGACGTATCTGTCTCACAATACATTTTACCATTGTACGAATTTCCTGCTGTGCAACTATCGCAAACTCTTTGCTCTCAATAAATGACCTGCCTCAGATCCCCTACATCCCACACCACCCTATGGGCTTGACGTTCCCTAAGCGTTCATTTGGAAAGAAAAATCCTGCCTTGCAATCGTACAGTACAGAATAGTCTTTAATAACTAGTGTATAAAATTCTTACCACTTACCAGTTTAATATCCGGACTGAGCATCTCCATCGGGACATGTCGTCTACCTCCACAAACTACTGTTGTAACTTGTCATTTTTGTATGGATTTCTGAGTTTTTCCAACACCAAAAAGCGTTTGCTTCTGGGGGTGCCCCCCTCCCGTACCCTCCCCAGGTCGAGTGCCTGCTCGTTACCACGCCCATAATTGGCCGCACCAACTTTGGACCGAGTGCGCCGGGCCTGCCACACCCTCCCATCAACACATGCCCACACCCTCCCATCAACACATGCCCACACCCTCCCATCAACACATGCCCACACCCTCCCATCAGCACATGCCCACACCCTCCCATCAACACATGCCCACACCCTCCCATCAGCACATGCCCACACCCTCCCATCAACACATGCCCACACCCTCCCATCAGCACATGCCCACACCCTCCCATCAACACATGCCCACACCCTCCCATCAGCACATGCCCACACCCTCCCATCAGCACATGCCCACACCCTCCCATCACCTGTCTCTCCAAGTTCTCCCTAAGCTGTGTGAGAGCAGCCAGGGCATCAAATACTGAATGCACACCATAAACACGTGCTCTTCTCAACATTTCGGCAATGTCCTAGAGCAAATGGTGATAAAACTGTGGATAAGGCATAGGACTCCTCCCTGCTGCCCCCTAACCTCCTCCCTGCTGCCCCCTAACCTCCTCCCTGCTGCCCCCTAACCTCCTCCCTGCTGCCCCTGACCTCCTCCCTGCTGCCCCTAACCTCCTCCCTGCTGCCCCCTAACCTCCTCCCTGCTGCCCCTAACCTCCTCCCTGCTGCCCCCCAACCTCCTCCCTACCTCCTCCCTGCTGCCCCTGTTGATAAGCATTTCTTTGCAGCGATGTGCGCTGAACCCATTTGTTGCATCGAGAAGTGCAACAGAGAACTTTGTGTTCATTACCACCTGCATGGCCATCGTCATGGTGAACTGTTAACACACACACACCCCACACACGATAGGATGAGGCCAGAGAGAAAGATAGGAAGAGGAGATGGAGGAGTGAAGTGAGGGAGAAAGGTTTACACCACACCTGTGTCTTTCCTGAAGCAGGAGGTCCTGTTATCTCCAGAAGCTCCCCTGTCATTACACCGCCATCAAGTAAGGCATCCAGACTGCAGTTAAGTATAATGGCACACCAGTTCACACGGGAATCTGGGAGA
The DNA here is from genome assembly GCA_949361645.1 of Spongilla lacustris. Classification (NCBI taxonomy): domain Eukaryota; kingdom Metazoa; phylum Porifera; class Demospongiae; order Spongillida; family Spongillidae; genus Spongilla; species Spongilla lacustris. The sequence continues at coordinate 366,269 of OX442431.1, forward strand.
TTAGCTCCCACCCACCTTCTGCACCCTGGAGTTCATGAGACCGTTACGTTATACGATTAGATATCATCACAAGAAAGATATTTATCCTTCGTTGGACTTCAAATATGTTACCATGCGTACACATACACAGAAGTTGATATTCAAATATAATACGATACTAGTAGTTGTATAATTTTAATACGATCGATGCAACCCGGTTTTTATGGTGTCATACGCGAAAGAGACTGCGGTAATTGTTACCTGTCGGTAGGAGGGCGGTGTTGTGTTCCATCTCTTCCCAGATAGTCAACGCACTCGCTGGGTAGGCGACAGCTGCATGATGTCGGACCGCCATCCCGTAGTTATTAATTCAACCATGCTAGATCTAGCTAGTATTATAATTATAAATTCATTGAGTACATGCAACTGTAATCTAATATATTATTATTCATTTATGTTTCAGTTTACAATAAACGGTTATTGGTGATGTTCCATACAAGCTCTCAAAAGAAGTACTGGCTCTTTTCTAGTCACGATGATGTGAAGAGAAGGAGAGCAGAAACGAACAGAGCGTATTGCGAGAAGGTCAGTGTATATTGTAAAACAAAATTTCATGATTGGTCTAACCTTCAGCTTAATTCTAGTATGCCCAAGCGGCTGCAGAGAAGGGCTGTGAGTTTCTTACAGCAGACGAGGAAGAACTACTTTGCCAGCATTACATGAAAAAATTGTTAGAATTCTGCACGCTGTTCCAGCCCCCAGTACCCCACAGTGCCATGGTTAGAACCACGGAAAGCCTGTGCATCGAATTACTGCCCACCAACCTTTCAGGGCACTGCAGCGGCGTATTACAAGCGATTTTTTCTTAATAGCTCTGTAATGGAATACCATCCTCGAGACATCTTGTGCGTGTGTGTGTGTGCAACATAGTTGCTGTGCGCTAAAAGGAATTGGGTTTTCTCCTCCCCAGTCTGTCCTCTGTGTACCTAGCCTTCAAGGTTGAGGAATACAACGTCTCTGTAGACCAGTTTGTCCACGTCCTTGCCCCACAATTTAGAGAGCGTACTGCTGAAATGGTTCTTAGAGATGAGGTGACCTAACCTAAGCATGATGTGCTTGGTGTGGGGTGTGATGTGGTCGCATATTGCAGCTACTGCTGCTCCAGAAGCTGAAGTTCCACCTCACAATACACTCTCCTTTCCGCCCATTGGAGGGCCTCCTCACTGACATTAAGGTTAGTCATTCAGTGTATGTTCGTTGTAGAATGTTGCCTTCTCCCTCCCTCCCTCCTTCCCTCCCTCCCTCCTTCCCTCCCTCCCTCCTTCCCTCTCTCAGACCAGAGCTCCTGGCATTTCAAATCCAGACCAGTTTAGGGAAGGGTCCATTACATTCCTTCTAAAAAGCTTGTCGTCAGATGCTGTATTCCTGTACCCTCCTTCACAGGTGAGTCCAACTGCTGGATCTTGTTACCTAGTAATTAGTTCCCCCACTCCTCCTCCTCCTCCTCCCAGATTGCTTTGGCTGCTCTTGTCCATAGCTCCAAACAGACACACATGAAGGTGGACGGGTAGGTGCTGTTAGGGTGGTGTTAGGAAAGGGTGGTTTAGGGGATGGTAGTGTTTGGAGATGGGGTGGTTTTAGGGGTGGGTATCTCACAATGTTTTACCCCCACTGAGCTGAGGTCATTAACAGGTACATTCATTCAGTGGTGTTAAAGACAGAACCCCCATCAACTAGTCAGAAACTGCTGGACACCTTGCAACGTAACTTTTAGGGGATTTGGGCCGGTAGGGGGTTTGGGCACATCCAATCACACCTTCTGTTATACAGGAATTGAAGACATGGTGCTTCAAGCCGACTTGCCCCCAAGCAGCAAGGCAAGCCTGCTGCCCCTTCTCTCTCGCCTAAGCCCCTCCCATTACAATAGTCTATGCCAATAGTGTGTCCTTCCCCACCCACCCACCCTTCCCCATGCCAACATCGGCATCCATGCACAGATATGGTGGCTCTCCCCTCTTCCCCCTTCCTTACACCATCATGTCCTATCACATGCCTGAAGTAGTTTTGTGTGTGCGTGTGCACTGTACAGGTGGCTCCCATTGAGAGGAGATTGGAGAGGTGCAGATTGCAAGAGTTGAGTCCAAAGAGGTTAGCTCATTCATTCATAGGTCACCATGGTGATGTTGATAGCCCCTGACCCCACTGCTAAATTGACGGCCTTGCAGTAGGAAACGGAAGAGTGAGGAGGTTGGATCAGGAATGAAGAGAAGTAAAGTGTTACCTGTGAGCTGTGTATGTGTGGTGTGTTACCTGTGAGCTGTGTATGTGTGTTACCTGTGAGCTATGTATGTGTGTTACATGTGAGCTGTGTATGTGTGTTACATGTGAGCTGTGTATATGTGGTGTGTTACATGTGAGCTGTGTATGTGTGGTGTGTTACCTGTGAGCTGTGTATGTGTGTTACCTGTGAGCTATGTATGTGTGTTACATGTGAGCTGTGTATATGTGGTGTGTTACATGTGAGCTGTGTATGTGTGGTGTGTTACCTGTGAGCTGTGTATGTGTGGTGTGTTACCTGTGAGCTGTGTATGTGTGGTGTGTTACCTGTGAGCTGTGTGTGTGTGTGGTGTGTTACCTGTGAGCTGTGTATGTGTGTTACCTGTGAGCTATGTATGTGTGTTACATGTGAGCTATGTATGTGTGTTACATGTGAGCTGTGTATGTGTGTTACATGTGAGCTGTGTATATGTGGTGTGTTACATGTGAGCTGTGTATGTGTGTTACATGTGAGCTGTGTATATGTGGTGTGTTACCTGTGAGCTGTGTATGTATGGTGTGTTACCTGTGAGCTGTGTATGTGTGTTACCTGTGAGCTATGTATGTGTGTTACATGTGAGCTATGTATGTGTGTTACATGTGAGCTGTGTATGTGTGTTACATGTGAGCTGTGTATGTGTGGTGTGTTACCTGTGAGCTGTGTATGTGTGGTGTGTTACCTGTGAGCTGTGTATGTGTGGTGTGTTACCTGTGAGCTGTGTATATGTGGTGTGTTACCTGTGAGCTGTGTATGTGTGGTGTGTTACCTGTGAGCTGTGTATGTGTGGTGTGTTACCTGTGAGCTGTGTATATGTGGTGTGTTACCTGTGAGCTGTGTATGTGTGGTGTGTTACATGTGAGCTGTGTATGTATGGTGTGTTACCTGTGAGCTGTGTATGTGTGGTGTGTTACCTGTGAGCTGTGTATGTGTGGTGTGTTACATGTGAGCTGTGTGTGTGTGGTGTGTTACCTGTGAGCTGTGTGTGTGTGGTGTGTTACCTGTGAGCTGTGTATGTGTGAGCTGTGTATGTGTGGTGTGTTACCTGTGAGCTGTGTATGTGTGGTGTGTTACCTGTGAGCTGTGTATGTGTGGTGTGTTACCTGTGAGCTGTGTATGTGTGGTGTGTTACATGTGAGCTGTGTATGTGTGGTGTGTTACCTGTGAGCTGTGTATGTGTGGTGTGTTACCTGTGAGCTGTGTATGTGTGTTACCTGTGAGCTATGTATGTGTGTTACATGTGAGCTATGTATGTGTGTTACATGTGAGCTGTGTATGTGTGTTACATGTGAGCTGTGTATATGTGGTGTGTTACATGTGAGCTGTGTATGTGTGGTGTGTTACCTGTGAGCTGTGTATGTGTGGTGTGTTACCTGTGAGCTGTGTATGTGTGGTGTGTTACATGTGAGCTGTGTATGTGTGGTGTGTTACCTGTGAGCTGTGTATGTGTGGTGTGTTACCTGTGAGCTGTGTATGTGTGGTGTGTTACATGTGAGCTGTGTATGTGTGGTGTGTTACCTGTGAGCTGTGTATGTGTGGTGTGTTACCTGTGAGCTGTGTATGTGTGTTACCTGTGAGCTATGTATGTGTGTTACATGTGAGCTATGTATGTGTGTTACATGTGAGCTGTGTATGTGTGTTACATGTGAGCTGTGTATATGTGGTGTGTTACATGTGAGCTGTGTATGTGTGGTGTGTTACCTGTGAGCTGTGTATGTGTGGTGTGTTACCTGTGAGCTGTGTATGTGTGGTGTGTTACATGTGAGCTGTGTATGTGTGGTGTGTTACCTGTGAGCTGTGTATGTGTGGTGTGTTACCTGTGAGCTGTGTATGTGTGGTGTGTTACATGTGAGCTGTGTATGTGTGGTGTGTTACCTGTGAGCTGTGTATGTGTGGTGTGTTACCTGTGAGCTGTGTGTGTGTGTGGTGTGTTACCTGTGAGCTGTGTATGTGTGGTGTGTTACCTGTGAGCTGTGTATGTGTGGTGTGTTACCTGTGAGCTGTGTATGTATGGTGTGTTACCTGTGAGCTGTGTATGTGTGGTGTGGTACCTGTGAGCTATGTGTGTGTGGAACCTGTGTCAGCTTTTTCACAACTCGACAGCAGCAAGGCAGCAGTTCCAACACATTAACTGAAGTTGAAGGTGTGTCAAGACTGCCTGACATGTGAACAGTTCATTTTTGGTTGTCCTATTTCTTGAGTTGCGCAAGCACAGCTTTGCAGAATTCAGGCAAATCATTGGGCACCCGAGATGTTATCTATGTAAAGAGCGTCTCTAAATAAGCATTAGCCGCCTCTAATACGTACCAGGTTTCCATCCACCACAACAGCTGCGTCTTCATATAGGCCTCTATAGATAAATTACGGAGTTATAAAACGTCCGTTATCGAAAGATCGATTTACCCGGCATTTATGACGTCATCCTTGATTGATACGAAACACGTTGCCTTCTTGTCCTTCAAAATCCGTGCAGAACACAACATCCATGGGCCGTGGCATATGGCAGCAACAGGCTTGCCTTGCAGGGCGAGTTGACCGCCTTGAACACATAGATTATAGAACACTGCTTGCGTACCAAGATCAAACGTGGTCTTCACCAAGTCGACGAATCGCTTGTCTCGTCTCCAGTAGTCTGGCGCGAATCCTCCCGGGATTATAAGCGCGTCAATATCCTGAGAAAACGGTGTCACGGCGGGAGCACGGTTTTTGCTGAGGTACCTGGGCTTTGACGCTGTCAATAGACTTGTCCGCGACAACTGGATAACCTTTCTTTGATTGGTAAGTCTTTCCAGCTTCAGGACCGATAGTGAATGTCTCCATGCCTTCCTCCCTGAACCTCAGCAACGGGTACCATACCTTGAAGGGGTGCGGTGGGCCAAATTATAGGTGTAATGGACTGTCATCTGACTTAAAGTTACCTCGAGGTCTTCGTAGTTGAACTCCACGAACACACCTATTTTCGCCATTAATGCTTTCAGGACAATTGCCTCTGCAATTTCATTGGTTGATATTCTAGATAGATAAACGCGTGAATGTACTCTGCATACATGTATATATTTTATGGTGATCGTCATCAAGTAATGGCTCGACACAATCGTCCACGCGAAGGAGAACAGAACTTGACCTGCAGATGTGCTAGCGCCCAGCTGGTCCATTTCTTGCCCAGCGGCCGACTTCAAAGCCGTTCATTCGTCTACTTTTAACGCAAAACGTAATACTAGTATTGGAAGCGAGTTTGACTTCTGTCCGAGCAGTGAAGCTAAAGCACGATGAGAATGGGGGTGGGAATGTGCGCCGGCCTTCACACACATAAAGTGGCCGGGCCATACTAATCTAGGACTCCTTGTCCTTGCAGTGAGGCGGCAGAGGCAGGCACAACTCTACCCGGGGGCTATCAGATAGGCCCGGCTAGGTTGATGCATGCGACAGAATGCAAAGCAATGCTGTCCAGGTGTGTCTGCATGAACCATTGGCTGCACGTACTATATATACCGTAAACAGCTGTAGTGACAGAATAATAATTTTTTACCATTTGATTTGGTATAGCTATTCTTATAATATAATATGAACTATATTTAATCGAATGATAACTGACATACAATGATAATATTTGGGAAGATGCAATCGAACAGGGACTATAGCTATTGAAAAGCTGCTATTGCGCTATCAAATCGACGTGCGTTTTACAGCTGCCATGTTAAATAGCGGCATTGTGTGAATTCTGTTCAGGCTCAGCTAAATTGCAGCTTACCTGCCGCTATAATAATTATTAATCCTCATTAACTGCCAGCAGTTTTGTTTCTGCATATTTACAACCATCTTATACAGACTCAGTTTGACTTAAATAGAGAATGAATTTATAAATATATAGCACTTTGATCACATAATTGCATTCAAGCCTACACTACAGTTTAGTTAATGAAAAGTGATCAAATTTCGTATGGCTTTTGAACATAAAAATCGCACGAATTGCAAAGCTTCTGGGGCTCCGCCCCAGACCCCGATGGGGGAGCTTGCAGCGCTCCCCCATACCCCCTGGCTGGGCGGGAGGGGGCCTTGCCCCCTCTCGCACCCACCCCCTCTGTGCCCCTCCCATTTCTGTTACGTAATCTAAGCCGCTACACTTTATAAGTCCTTCCTACGCCTCTGGCTAGAGCTACAACTATAGTGAAACAAACAAACCCCAAACCCTAAACCTTTATAATGACAGGCGCATCAGTAATGGCAAGAGTACTCATTATGCAGCAACCATTATTAGTATAGCATACGTGTTAACCCAAATGTGACAGAAGACTCTGAAATATAATGAATCATATCATAATGTAATCTACCATCGTCACCGGCTGCTAGATACAGGTACAGAAGAAGCATTGTTGGTGTGTGTGTGTGGGGGGGGGGGGGGGGGGGGGAGGGGGCAGCTGCATGCCATTTGGTGTGAGACTCACTTAGGCAAAGGTTTGTCACTCTGAACATTTCCCACTTATGTACGTACATGTAAGGTATTGATGAAACTTTGCTTCTTGACCCAGGACTCCATCAACTGATACAACAAGGGGTGTGAAGGAAGCTTGGCCAAGAGCTGCTGCTTCAGAGTACTTCTTCAGCTGAAGAGAGAATGGTATTTATAATTACTTGGATGTATCTAATCTATATCATTATTTAAATAAATTGTACTTTCTTCACGTAGTTTTCCCCCTTTTTTCTGTGTGTGCATTCAGTATAGTGAATGAACCCATACAATCTTATATAAGCACACACAGCAAAGTTGAACACAAACTCTACACATAATGGCCTTGGAGTTGGCCAGCTATGATCAGGGTCAAATTCAATCTGCAATAGATCTGGCTTATTGACGGACTGGACTGCCTCAGTCTAGTGGCCAGTCGTCCAGCAAGCATAGGGAGAGCTTCTGGTCCCCAGCATCCAAAAGGCTCTACCATCAGTCAACATTTCTCATCATTACTGTGGTGCTTCCTCTCTTCTGCCTGCATTGCTGATGAGCCATCACACACACACACACACACACACACACACACACACACACACACACACACACACACACACACACACACACACACACACACACACACACACACACACACACACACACACACACACACACACACACACACACACACACACACACACACACACACACACACACACACACACACACACACACACACACACACACACACACACACACACACGACTTGAAGGGTTTCTTCATTGAGCGGGGATGTGATGCAGAGGTCCATTGCTGTATGCAGGCTTGCCCAACTCCCAGTTAGGGATGGGGATATCAGCAGGACGCATTTGCCATGCTTCCATGACCCAAGTCTACTTCTGGCTTCGAGTTGCTCACCCATGCATGCACACTGACAGAACTTGGAGAGGGTGTCTTGTAGTCTGTTGTGGTGAGAAACCACATCAGGGCCATGAGAAAGCATGGTGACCAAAGTGATCCAAAGAATGGGACATGCATTGAGAAGAGAGCTGACCTTTACCTATGGGAAGCCCTACCACCACTTAATGACGAGAGGAAATTTTTTTTTGTTTTGTTGTTGCTGTGGGGCCGTCCATAAATTACATCACGCCAAAGGGGAGGGGGGTCTGAACAATTGGGTACTGCCACATTTTAAATTGAAATTCATTGTCGTGGGAATGGTGACGGTTTAAAAGGTTACTAAAATTGATTCATGTCTTGGGTAATGCTTGATCCCATCAGTTCACTCGCGGTTGACTAAACGCGAAGGTCGTCGGGCCACGCGATACTAAGGTATGACGCGATGATGCATTGGCAGTGAAAGACTCCGCCACACTGTCGAAACTAGCGCTCTTACTCTTAGCATAGATTTAGGAAACAATCTATCGCCCTTAGCCTTCATTCTTGTTAAAAACTCAGTTTTTAAAAAGTTCTCGGCGTGATAACTGTATTGGATGGGTTAAAGCCTAAGTGGTCCGGACCAATCGGTCCTGAATTATTTGTCAATCTGTAATGTCATTGGTGTCACTGACACTGTATTATGTAACGTTCGACGGGATCACCCATCACGAAGTACATGTACCGTGCGCCCATGTGTTCAATTTAGTATATACATTTACCTGGCTTCGGAATCTGACTACGCACGTGATGGGTACTGACTGACCTCGACTATATACATGTATTGTCTTCTCCATGGCCGATAAGCGTTTGAACGACGAGAAGGGTGCAGAGCAGTTCAAAGGCTGGCTATTAAAATGGACGAACTACATCAAGGGTTACCAGAAGCGGTGGTTCGTCCTGTCGAACGGACTCCTGTCCTATTACCGGTAAGCCACTGCAGTCGTGCACACGTTTGCACACACCCACAGCAGGCTTACTCCCGCGCATACTCTTGCCACAGGACGCAGGAAGAAATGGCCCACACTTGCCGTGGTACCATCAATCTGGCCGGAGCGTTTATCGATGCGGTCGACAGTACGCACTTCGTGATAACCAACGGACCATCGCAAGTATTCCACCTGCGTGCGCTTAACGAGATAGAGAGGCAGCGGTGGGTGACCGCCCTGGAGCTGGCAAAAAATACAGCTATCAAGCGGTTGGACGGTACGTTCAGGGACCCCCGGGGCCTCGGGTGTATGTTGCGTGAGGCATTGGTCGCCTTTCCCCTTCCTCCAGAGGATAGCGACAGCGAAGAGGAAACAGTAGAAAACAACCCCGATACAAATCCAAATCCCGTCGCCCAGGTGACAGCCAAGCTGCAGGAGCTCTCAACGGCACACGACCTCGTCATGAAGAACGGCAACGCAATCCTCAGAGTGATTGGTGATGTGGAGGGCAATCACGTGCCCAACGAGAGCAAACTGAAGGAGAAGCTGGCCATGTTTAAGCTGACGGCTGGGGCCATGATGAAGGTTGGTCCAGACCAATAGCAGTGAATTTGTTGCCATAGTGATATGAACCATTGCCTTCTTCCACCATTGGTGCTCTCCTATTGGGTACACAAAGGCCTCACAAGAGTTTGCTGAGCTAGCCACAGACACTGAGCATCGCTGGAGCCGTGCACTCCAACAAGAGCACACCCTGCGTCTGCAGCTGCAGGACAACCTAGAGATGCTGGCCAATCAGATGCATGGCATGGAGAACCAGGCCAAGAGGGCCAACTGGACCTCTGCCAAGTCTGCTGTTGACATTATAAGTCTGGCCAGTCGTGGGTCCAGTGCCTCCTCCCCATCTGCCGAACTGAAGGATAGAAAACTTAGTACTTTGGACTTAAAGGAAGGAGATGAGAGTGGGACTGGGGAGGAGCAACGGCAAGAGGAAGTAAAGTCTGGGGAGGAGGATCCCGAACAGAAGGATGAGGATGAGGACAAGTTCTATGATGCCCCCGAGGCTGATGACGACATGGTGGCTGCAGTTAGTGACCGAACACATGCGAGGAACCAGAGCGCTGGCTCTGTCAATGACATACAGGCTATTGCTGATGTCTGCCCGGGCAGCGACTTGAGGCCTTTCAGTGCCAAAAATGTTATGATGGTATGTGAGTGGTGTGGAGTGGTGATGTAGTGGTGGTAGTGTGGTGGTGTGGAGTGAAACTGGTGATGGTGTGGAGTGATGTATGCATGTGTGGGTGGAGCCTCACCTTTGGCCCCTCCCATCAGGTACCCACCAGGGCAGCCCCTAGCTTCTTTGAGCGCATGGAGTGTACACTTCCAGTCAGGCGCACAAACATACCTCCACGCCCTAATAAGGGCATAAATCTGTGGAGCCTTATGAAGAACTGCATTGGGAAGGACCTGTCCAAGATACCTCTGCCGGTGTGTGCCTGTGTGTGTGTGCCTATGTGTGTGTGTGTCTGTGCCTGTGTGTGTGTGTGTGTGTGGGTGGTGTGTGTGTACATGTTTGTGTTATGGTTGTGGTTTGTTTGTGGTGCCTTCTGGGGAATAACTTATATATTTGACACTTTACATGACACCTTGGAGTGCTCTATGGGAAATAATGGTGGGGTTAAACCATAATTCAGCAGTCACTGCTAATACTGATCACCAGTAGAAGTTGTATGCATGCATCTCTTGTGAAATAATTATACTGATGCACCATGGTGTGCATTTTGACACTGTGCTGGTGTACATTTTGACACTGTGCTGGTGTACATTTTGACACTGTGCTGGTGTACATTTTGACATTGTGCTGGTGTACATTTTGACATTGTGCTGGTTTACATTTTGACACTGGTCCTTACTAGATGCACCAGTTCAGGTGCTTGTGGTGTCCATACACAGATCCTCACCTAAAAGCTTCCTAATACAATTTATTTTGGTTTTTGAATGCCATAATCATGGGGGGTAAGTTACCACACACACAGGGACTAAGAAGGGCTATCCATTCCATATGCTTGTAGCTATGTACATTAGCTATAGGTCAAAAGTGACTTTGAACCGTTGTTTGTATATTCCCAACCATTGTTTGTTACATAATACCACACAATGAAATATCCCCGTGTTTGATCATGAATAACTTCAGTCATATTGAGAATCAAATTAAAAATCAAGTGTCATTTCTGATCAGTTGTACCATTAAATTAGTTTAATAAACCCTCAACTACTAGAATTGTGAGCACTATGTTGTATGAAGGCATTGAGCACACCATACAGTCACTGTTCCATACCATTGCTTTCAGTCACTGTTCCATACCACTACCATAAGTCATCGTACGATACCACAGCTACTTTATTAATCCCATTTATTAATTAGACCACTCAAGCACAATTGTAATACAATGCCTCCTGTTAATAGCACTTCTGTTGTAGGTGAACGTAAACGAACCGCTGTCATTCATTCAACGATTAACTGAGGAGCTTTTGTATGCAAGTGTGCTGGAGAAGGCAGCTGCCTGCGAGGACTCTCTGGAGCAGATGGCCTATGTCACAGGGTTTGCTGCCTCTGTGTACGCCACCACCATCTACAGAGTGGGCAAACCTTTTAACCCCCTCCTGGGGGAGACGTATGAGTGTGATAGGAGAGCGGAACATGGCTGGAGGTGTTTACTAGAGCAGGTAGGTAGGGGGAGGAGACTTCAGAGGTTAGGTAGGGGGAGGAGGGTAGGTAGGGGGAGGAGACTTCAGAGGGTAGGTAGGGGGAGGAGACTTCAGAGGGTAGGTAGGGGGAGGAGACTTCAGAGGGTAGGTAGTGGGAGGAGACTTCAGAGGGTAGGTAGGGGGAGGAGACTTCAGAGGGTAGGTAGGGGGAGGAGACTTCAGAGGGTAGGTAGGGGGAGGAGACTTCAGAGGGTAGGTAGTGTGGGAGGAGACCAGAGGGTAGGTAGGGGGAGGAGGGTAGGTAGGGGGAGGAGGGTAGGTTGGGGGAGGAGACCAGAGGGTAGGTAGTGTGGGAGGAGACTTCAGAGAGTAGGTAGGGGGAGGAGGGTAGGTAGGGGGAGGAGACTTCAGAGGGTAGGTAGGGGGAGGAGACTTCAGAGGGTAGGTAGTGTGGGGGGGGAGGAGGGTAGGTAGGGGGAGGAGACTTCAGAGGGTAGGTAGGGGGAGGAGACTTCAGAGGGTAGGTAGTGTGGGAGGAGACCAGAGGGTAGGTAGGGGGAGGAGGGTAGGTAGGGGGAGGAGGTTAGGTAGGGGGAGGAGACCAGAGGGTAGGTAGTGTGGGAGGAGACTTCAGAGAGTAGGTAGGGGGAGGAGGGTAGGTAGGGGGAGGAGACTTCAGAGGGTAGGTAGTGGGAGGAGGGCAGGTAGGGCAAGGAGACTTCAGAGGGTAGGTCAACCTATCACATCTCCCCACCTCCCTCCCTCCCTCCCCCCCATAGGTCGGCCACCACCCCCCGATGTGTGCCATGTATGTGGAGCATAAAGATTGGACCTACTGGCAGGAGTACAGCGTTGCCTCTAAGTTCCGGGGGAAGTACCTCCTTGTGTACCCCATTGGCTCCACCCACCTGGTGTTCCATAAAACAGGTCACCATTACACATGGACCAAAGTCCTGGTCACTGTACATAACATCATCGTCGGCAAGCTTTGGGTGGACCAGGTAAGGGGATTTTATGTAATAGGCCTGGGGACCAGATGTTGTGTAATAGGCCTGGGGACCAGGTAAGGGGATACCTCTGTCTTTGCATACCTCAGTAGGGGGTGTTGCCTTTGTGTCTACAACTTAGGTGTTCTGCCTGCCCCAGTGTGAGGTGTGCACCAAATGGGGTTATTATAGCATTTTAAACCTGATGTTTGTGGGGGGGGGGGGGGGGTCATGTGATGTTTACTGCAGTCAGGTGATATGAAGATCACCAACCACACAACGAAGGAAGAGTGTAACCTCAAGTTCCAGGCATATAGCTACTTCTCCAGGGAGAGGCAGAGAAAGGTGAGGGAGGTGTGGTGATGGTGGTGGTGAGGAGGTGAGGGCAATCATGTCAATATATGGTGGGGACTGGATACCTGTGGATTTGGTTTGGACTGGGCACCTCCACAGATATCAGGAACAATCTTAGATGCAAATGGTTCTGCCACATATGTTGTCAATGGTTACTGGGATGACTACCTAGAGGCAGCCAAGATTATACAAGGGGATGAGAAGAACCCCATCACCGCCGCTCCAGTACAGCTCTGGAAGGCCTTCCCACCTGAGTAAGCGCTGCTCTGATTTGCAATGTTGCTGATTGACCACACCCCTTTGTAGACCTGGACACGAGCTGATCTATGGCTTCTCACAGTTTTCATGTACTCTGAATGAGATGGAAGGGGGTGTGGCTCCGACTGACTCGCGTTTCCGACCAGACCAGCGTTTGATGGAGGAAGGGGACTATGATGGTGCCAATGCAGAAAAGGTATGCGTGCACACATGCACACATCACACATCACACAGCACACATGCTCACAGCACACATCACACATGCTCACAGCAACAGCACACATGCACACAGCACACTGCACACATCACACAGCACATATGCTCATAGCACACATGCACACATCACACAGCACACTGCACACAGCACACATGCACACATCACACATGCTCACAGCACACAGCACACAGCACTCATACATATACATTGTTATGTATACAGTGTGACATACTTCTTCAATGTATTGTATACAAGGCTTCTGAAATTATTATTAGTAAATCTCTGCAAAACATTATTACTAGTTAATTAAGCCTGGTGCCCCTCCCCCAGGTGAGGCTCGAGGAGAAGCAGAGGACCAAGCGGCGCAGGAGGGAAGCCATAGCTGCCCAGGCTGCAGAGGCTGCTGCCGCGGGCAACTTAGAAGAAGCCCAGAGACTGCAGGAAGAGTCAGCATTCAGCCCCCTGTGGTTTAAGAAGGAGTGTGACCCCTTGACTGGGTCCATGCTTCACGTGTACCAGGGAGGATATTGGGAGGCCAAGATGAAAGGGGACTGGGGAAGAGAGATGCCGGATATATTCTAATACTTTTAGCAAAACTTTTATTGTTTTATGTGTTCATTTTGAGTGGCATGTCTGGTTTGAATGTTGTATGATCATGAGTTACCCAGAACCCAGTCCTAGCCTTCCCCATGGTTCATCCCTAATCCCAAATAATGCCCTCTCTCTTAACAAGACCATACAGTTGGGCAAGGTGTCACACAGTCTATTCTGGTACTACTTAAGTGAACGATAACATGTACTAGCACCATCGTAAAGGTGTCAGTACATGTAGCACCATCGTAAAGGTGTCAGTACATGTAGCACCATCGTAAAGGTGTCAGTACATGTAGCACCATCGTAAAGGTGTCAGTACATGTAGCATCATCGTAAAGGTGTCAGTACATGTAGCACCATCGTAAAGGTGTCAGTACATGTAGCACCATCGTAAAGGTGTCAGTACATGTAGCACCATCGTAAAGGTGTCAGTACATGTAGCACCATCGTAAAGGTGTCAGTACATGTAGCACCATCGTAAAGGTGTCAGTACATGTAGCACCATCGTAAAGGTGTCAGTACATGTAGCACCATCGTAAAGGTGTCAGTACATGTAGCACCATCGTAAAGGTGTCAGTACATGTAGCACCATCGTAAAGGTGTCAGTACATGTAGCACCATCGTAAAGGTGTCAGTACATGTAGCACCATCGTAAAGGTGTCAGTACATGTAGCACCATCGTAAAGGTGTCAGTACATGTAGCACCATCGTAAAGGTGTCAGTACATGTAGCACCATCGTAAAGGTGTCAGTACATGTAGCACCATCGTAAAGGTGTCAGTACATGTAGCACCATCGTAAAGGTGTCAGTACATGTAGCACCATCGTAAAGGTGTCAGTACATGTAGCACCATCCTAAAGGTGTCAGTACATGTAGCACCATCGTAAAGGTGTCAGTACATGTAGCACCATCGTAAAGGTGTCAGTACATGTAGCACCATCCTAAAGGTGTCAGTACATGTAGCACCATCCTAAAGGTGTCAGTACATGTAGCACCATCGTAAAGGTGTCAGTACATGTAGTACCATCCTAAAGGTGTCAGTACATGTAGTACCATCGTAAAGGTGTCAGTACATGTAGTACCATCCTAAAGGTGTCAGTACATGTAGCACCATCGTAAAGGTGTCAGTACATGTAGTACCATCCTAAAGGTGTCAGTACATGTAGTACCATCGTAAAGGTGTCAGTACATGTAGTACCATCCTAAAGGTGTCAGTACATGTAGCACCATCGTAAAGGTGTCAGTACATGTAGTACCATCGTAAAGGTGTCAGTACATGTAGCACCATCGTAAAGGTGTCAGTACATGTAGCACCATCGTAAAGGTGTCAGTACATGTAGCACCATCCTAAAGGTGTCAGTACATGTAGCACCATCCTAAAGGTGTCAGTACATGTAGTACCATCGTAAAGGTGTCAGTACTTGTAGTACCATCCTAAAGCTGTCAGTACATGTAGTACCATCCTAAAGGTGTCAGTACATGTAGTACCATCCTAAAGGTGTCAGTACATGTAGTACCATCATAAAGGTGTCAGTACATGTAGTACCATCGTAAAGGTGTCAGTACATGTAGTACCATCCTAAAGGTGTCAGTACATGTAGCACCATCGTAAAGGTGTCAGTACATGTAGTACCATCCTAAAGGTGTCAGTACATGTAGTACCATCCTAAAGGTGTCAGTACATGTAGTACCATCCTAAAGGTGTCAGTACATGTAGTACCATCCTAAAGGTGTCAGTACATGTAGTACCATCGGATGTTGTGCACTGGCTGCAAACCATGTTAAGGCATAAACTGATGACTACGAAAAATCTGTTTCAAAATGTGGCAGATCACACAAAAATGAGAGAAAAGAGACAGACATTACACAAGAAAGCAAAGAGACATACATTACACAAACAGGACAGGAGATGCACATGACGATGATGTAAGAATAAAGCCTTAGAACAGCTGGGGCCATGCTGCAGTTGAGCCATCTCTCCATTTGGGGTCTGTTGCAACAGGCGCTCTACACAGCGGACAAGTGCTTTGTCTGTCAAGCCACCGCAGCACACAGTCTTCACAGAATATGTGCTGGGGGGGGGGGGGGGGGGGGGGGGGGGGCAACATAATATATCATTGCAAGGCGTCATTGCCACCTTTGCCATATTCCCTCACCCTACAGCAATTCTTGTACCTTTGCCATACTCCCTCACCCTACAGCAACCTTATACTTTTTCTATTTCATATATCAAGCACTTGTCACTATCTGATAGTTTATTGACACCATTATTAAACTAACTTGAATCAATCATCTGAAAAAAGCTTCTTTCTAAAGATGCAGAACTGGGATGTCATCATTGTGGTGAATTGTATGTTAAGTCTTCTTTGTGAACAACACAATTAAATTAGCTTGTAGTAATATTTACATGGCAACCAACCAGTAATTCTCAGTATCATATCATAGATGCTTTTGAACCCCAGAACACGTTTAATGTCTCTAACCCTAACGAAGGCCTTGGATCAATCATTTAGAGCGATGGGATCACATTACTGTGCACGGATCCGAAAAAGCTCGTGATTGGGACAAGTAAAAGATCACTCCAAGCTTCCAGCGGCATATCGAAACTCAGTGAATGCAAGGATGACAGCTGCATAGCTTGAATAGTAGCTCAAATAAGCTGCACTGCCGAATCTGTTTAACAACTACATGTACACTGCTCACCCTAACAACTACATGTACACTGCTCACCCTAACAACTACATGTACACTGCTCACCCTAACAACTACATGTACACTGCTCACCCTAACAACTACATGTACACTGCTCACCCTAACAACTACATGTACACTGCTCACCCTAACAACTACATGTACACTGCTCACCCTAACAACTACATGTACACTGCTCACCCTAACAGCTACATGTACACTGCTCACCCTAACAACTACATGTACACTGCTCACCCTAACAACTACATGTACACTGCTCACCCTAACAACTACATGTACACTGCTCACCCTAACAACTACATGTACACTGCTCACCCTAACAACTACATGTACACTGCTCACCCTAACAACTACATGTACACTGCTCACCCTAACAACTACATGTACACTGCTCACCCTAACAGCTACATGTACACTGCTCACCCTAACAGCTACATGTACACTGCTCACCCTAACAGCTACATGTACACTGCTCACCCTAACAACTACATGTACACTGCTCACCCTAACAACTACATGTACACTGCTCACCCTAACAACTACATGTACACTGCTCACCCTAACAACTACATGTACACTGCTCACCCTAACAGCTACATGTACACTGCTCACCCTAACAACTACATGTACACTGCTCACCCTAACAACTACATGTACACTGCTCACCCTAACAACTACATGTACACTGCTCACCCTAACAACTACATGTACACTGCTCACCCTAACAACTACATGTACACTGCTCACCCTAACAGCTACATGTACACTGCTCACCCTAACAGCTACATGTACACTGCTCACCCTAACAACTACATGTACACTGCTCACCCTAACAACTACATGTACACTGCTCACCCTAACAACTACATGTACACTGCTCACCCTAACAACTACATGTACACTGCTCACCCTAACAACTACATGTACACTGCTCACCCTAACAGCTACATGTACACTGCTCACCCTAACAGCTACATGTACACTGCTCACCCTAACAACTACATGTACACTGCTCACCCTAACAGCTACATGTACACTGCTCACCCTAACAACTACATGTACACTGCTCACCCTAACAACTACATGTACACTGCTCACCCTAACAACTACATGTACACTGCTCACCCTAACAACTACATGTACACTGCTCACCCTAACAACTACATGTACACTGCTCACCCTAACAACTACATGTACACTGCTCACCCTAACAACTACATGTACACTGCTCACCCTAACAACTACATGTACACTGCTCACCCTAACAACTACATGTACACTGCTCACCCTAACAACTACATGTACACTGCTCACCCTAACAACTACATGTACACTGCTCACCCTAACAGCTACATGTACACTGCTCACCCTAACAGCTACATGTACACTGCTCACCCTAACAACTACATGTACACTGCTCACCCTAACAACTACATGTACACTGCTCACCCTAACAACTACATGTACACTGCTCACCCTAACAACTACATGTACACTGCTCACCCTAACAACTACATGTACACTGCTCACCCTAACAACTACATGTACACTGCTCACCCTAACAACTACATGTACACTGCTCACCCTAACAACTACATGTACACTGCTCACCCTAACAACATGTACACTGCTCACCCTAACAACTACATGTACACTGCTCACCCTAACAACTACATGTACACTGCTCACCCTAACAGCTACATGTACACTGCTCACCCTAACAACTACATGTACACTGCTCACCCTAACAGCTACATGTACACTGCTCACCCTAACAACTACATGTACACTGCTCACCCTAACAACTACATGTACACTGCTCACCCTAACAGCTACATGTACACTGCTCACCCTAACAACTACATGTACACTGCTCACCCTAACAACTACATGTACACTGCTCACCCTAACAGCTACATGTACACTGCTCACCCTAACAGCTACATGTACACTGCTCACCCTAACAGCTACATGTACACTGCTCACCCTAACAACTACATGTACACTGCTCACCCTAACAGCTACATGTACACTGCTCACCCTAACAACTACATGTACACTGCTCACCCTAACAACTACATGTACACTGCTCACCCTAACAACTACATGTACACTGCTCACCCTAACAACTACATGTACACTGCTCACCCTAACAACTACATGTACACTGCTCACCCTAACAGCTACATGTACACTGCTCACCCTAACAACTACATGTACACTGCTCACCCTAACAACTACATGTACACTGCTCACCCTAACAACTACATGTACACTGCTCACCCTAACAACTACATGTACACTGCTCACCCTAACAACTACATGTACACTGCTCACCCTAACAACTACATGTACACTGCTCACCCTAACAACTACATGTACACTGCTCACCCTAACAGCTACATGTACACTGCTCACCCTAACAGCTACATGTACACTGCTCACCCTAACAACTACATGTACACTGCTCACCCTAACAACTACATGTACACTGCTCACCCTAACAACTACATGTACACTGCTCACCCTAACAACTACATGTACACTGCTCACCCTAACAACTACATGTACACTGCTCACCCTAACAGCTACATGTACACTGCTCACCCTAACAGCTACATGTACACTGCTCACCCTAACAACTACATGTACACTGCTCACCCTAACAACTACATGTACACTGCTCACCCTAACAGCTACATGTACACTGCTCACCCTAACAACTACATGTACACTGCTCACCCTAACAGCTACATGTACACTGCTCACCCTAACAGCTACATGTACACTGCTCACCCTAACAGCTACATGTACACTGCTCACCCTAACAACTACATGTACACTGCTCACCCTAACAGCTACATGTACACTGCTCACCCTAACAACTACATGTACACTGCTCACCCTAACAACTACATGTACACTGCTCACCCTAACAACTACATGTACACTGCTCACCCTAACAACTACATGTACACTGCTCACCCTAACAACTACATGTACACTGCTCACCCTAACAACTACATGTACACTGCTCACCCTAACAACATGTACACTGCTCACCCTAACAACTACATGTACACTGCTCACCCTAACAACTACATGTACACTGCTCACCCTAACAGCTACATGTACACTGCTCACCCTAACAACATGTACACTGCTCACCCTAACAACTACATGTACACTGCTCACCCTAACAACTACATGTACACTGCTCACCCTAACAACTACATGTACACTGCTCACCCTAACAACTACATGTACACTGCTCACCCTAACAACATGTACACTGCTCACCCTAACAACTACATGTACACTGCTCACCCTAACAACTACATGTACACTGCTCACCCTAACAACTACATGTACACTGCTCACCCTAACAGCTACATGTACACTGCTCACCCTAACAACTACATGTACACTGCTCACCCTAACAACTACATGTACACTGCTCACCCTAACAGCTACATGTACACTGCTCACCCTAACAGCTACATGTACACTGCTCACCCTAACAACTACATGTACACTGCTCACCCTAACAGCTACATGTACACTGCTCACCCTAACAACTACATGTACGCTGCTCACCCTAATCTATAAAGCATATATATATTCAGTAAAACTCATGCCTTTGGCATGTCATTTTTACTCCCAAGTGATCATGTGTGCAGCTTAAATGAAATTCATATATATGAGCCTGCTGTTATCTGTATCAATAATCAACCACGGGTAAAGAATATGTTTGAATAGCAGGGCATAAACTCATTTAACGTATGTTTTATGACAACGATGCACAATAATACCGTAATGATCACTTATATTATGATTAGATTTTATCTCATTTTTAAGCACACACAGGTCACCCTGATTGTCGATGAATGTGCCCTTATTTTTTTTGCACACGAGAGCTGATTAAGCATAAGCAAGCCACTAATGTATAGAACATTGTTGCACGTTTGTGATTTGAACTCCTGATCTGTTTCATTCCATGAATAGTTATTAGCTTTTATTAAAAACCTTTGGTAGTACTTTAACAGTGATTTTTGGTTACTAGCAATCTTTGGATAAGAGCAACAACTATGCTAGTAGTCCGCTGTAGATTTGTGCAGAACAATCATTACAATCATTGGGCTGGTGATGTAGGTCCAGTTGAACCGTTTTAAATGGATTGCCTTTACCTTTCCCCCCATTATCTCGAAGGACTGTAGGTATTCTGCATAAGGAACATTGAACCAGAAGACCCCAATGGGAGAGCCACACCCCTTCCATTAATCAAATTATGTACTTATATGGTGTTTCTTTTCTCAACTCAAAAAAGCTTCCACACCACATCCTCCTATCACTTAGCCCTCAGAACTGCATGAGCACCACCCCCCATGAGCACCCCTCCCCATGAGCACCAACCCCCCATGAGCACACACCCCCCATGAGCACCAACCCCCATGAGCACCAACCCCCCATGAGCACACACCCCCATGAGCACACACACCCATGAGCACACACCCATGAGCACACACACACACCCATGAGCACACCCCTCTCCCCTTTTGAGGTTTTCCTCAGCATAAGAACCAACTATTAAAATGTGGCTGATGTGGGTGGGGCCCAGAGGGACTTACACGACATCTGAGCATCACAGGGAGTCCAACATCCTCTTGACAGATGGGACATGTTTTTCCCATTTGATGCACCTCATCTCTGGTGGGTGTGGTTCCATAAAACTAAAGGGGTGAACCAAACATCACATGGCTGTCCCCCATGATCACATGACCCCCCAACATACTGGATCCTGTAAGAAGTTCAATGCTGCTCTGTAAGTTTCTTTTATCTTGGTCAGAAGGACTATTCCCTTAACCATTACATACAGTGCTGTCACCACGGTTGCAAAAATGGCTCCGGAGCTGTGCGAATTTGAAAGATACCTGAACCACAAGGGGGTAGGAAGGAAAGTTCTGTAGAGATGAGAAGCTTGCTCAAACAACATGTAGTATTTCCCCTAGAGGGAGAAACAGTGGTCACAAAATTTAACACATGATGTGTGTGTGTGTGTGTGTGTGTGTGTGTGTGTGTGTGTGTGTGTGTGTGTGTGTGTGTGTTGTGCTTGTGCTTGTGTGTGTGTGTGTGTGTGTGTGTGTGTGTGTGTGTGTGTTGTGCTTGTGCTTGTGTGTGTGTGTGTGTGTGTGTGTGTGTGTGTGTGTGTGTTGTGCTTGTGCTTGTGTGTGTGTGTGTGTGTGTGTGTGTGTGTGTATGTGTGTGTGTGTGTGTGTGTGTGTGTGTGTGTTGTGCTTGTGTGTGTGGTGTTACCTTGCTTCTACTTGACAACAGCAAGGATGGGAGTATTGCTATCACTGCCTTCAACATCATTGTTGAAAAGCGGACAATGTAGTCTGTGGGAGAAAGACAATCAATAAGACTGCTCAAGGTGTGATCTTACTACCAAACCCCTTCAATGATAAGACTATCAAACCCCTTCAATACTACCAAACCCCTTCAATGATAAGGCTACCAAACCCCTTCAATGATAAGGCTATCAAATCCCTTCACCTTCAATCAATACATAAACCCTCCATTCCTCACCTATTATCCTGCACACGCGCGCACACACACACACACACACACACACACACACACACACACACACATACACAGGAGGGGGCTTTCTTACCAGTGACACAGATGCACCACAAAAGGTTCCATAAGTCTATGGTGAACTGGGGAACCTGAAATATGAAACTGGTGTGTGTGTGTGTGTGTGTGTGTGTGTGTGTGTGTGTGTGTGTGTGTGTGTGTGTGTGTGTGTGTATTATCCCATTGCACTCCCACAGCTATGTGGCTAGCCCATCCCCCACCATACTTACCAATTATATAAACTCTGATCTGCAAAGACATAGTACACAAAACATATATTGGCCGCCAGGAACAGAACTATCAGCAACAGCACCCTCTTCCTCCTCTTGTTCTGTTAGAGAGAAGGCAGGGTAAGGACATGGGGGTACTATGGTAAGGACATGGGGATGTAGGTCTATCAGGCTGCTTTCAGTAAGACAAGAACATGTTGCAACTCCACCCCTCTTCCCATCACAAAAAGGGGAAGCCAAGGAAATGATGTTTCCAATTGGTTATGTTAAGGACAAACATGTTTGGGCACCAGCCAGGCAGTGCTGACAAACACGCTACCACACCTCCTTCCTCCTCCCCATGCCTTCTTCCCCCCATATCTCCTCCTCCTCCCCATGCCTTCTTCACCCATACCTCCTCCTCCTCCCCATGCCTTCTCCTCCTTCTTCCCCCATACCTTCTCCTTCCCATATGCCCTCCTCCCCATGCCCTCTTCCCCCCATACCTTCTCCTTCCCATATGTTCTCCTCCCCATGCCCTCTTCCCCCCATACCTTTTCCTTCTCCCTATATGCCCTCCTGTACTACTATGCTGTATTTCGGAATGTTATCTAAATAAAGAATCAAATATGTGCCATGTACCTGTACTGTAATTTGTTAGGATGTGTGGGGACAGGATGTGTGGAGTGGCTGCTAAGCCATGGACAACAGACTGACATAGAAATTACATTGGTAATTGCAGATTTGATGCATTCTTAACAAGGACATTATGTAACAGAAGTAGCTTTTAAGTGGCATGGAAAATTACTACTAGAAAGTGGGACAAAAGGATTACTACATGTAAAACCATCCCAGGATGGGAGGGTGGTGGAGAATACTAAGGTATGCCAATGACAGAGAATACTAAGGTATGACAGAGAATACTAAGGTATGACAGAGAATACTAAGGTATGCAGGTGTAGAACTAATTATTCAGAGTGGAACTAAGTATTCATAGAGGTCAAATGGTCACATTCTTCATCTTTAGAAGTCCACACTTCAAAATGAAGTGAATCTGGTAAGGTGCCAAAGCTAAATCCCACTGAGGTGTACTGACAGATAAACCCCTAACTTCAGGTGATCGATCATACACTAGGCAACATGTTGGGGGCACAACTCAAATGAATATGGGAAAAAATTTCAGTAAAACTCTGGTGTACAAACTTTCACCCATATAATAATATTCATTTGAGTTGCACTCCTAGCCCCCAGCTACATGCAGGTGTAACAAAGGAAGAGCACAGAATGAATGACCCATCATCTAAGTGGGGCCCCAAGGACAAAAGGGCAGTACAGGTTGCCACAGTGACCCTCACCTTTAGGGATATCTGGTGACGTATGGCCTGGTTGCAGTGCAAGTAGGTGCCACACATGCCAAGAATCACCACCAGACCTAGTAAATAGCAAAGCCTTAGAGCAACACACATGCACACACACACGCAAATGCACACAGTGTGTACACAGATCACACACATGCAGGTATGTATGTGTGTACATGTATGTATGAGCATGCACATATATACATGTACACCCATTCACAACCATGCAATTGCAAATGTTCGAAAATCATGCACATCACACACACACGTACACACGCACGCACACACACACACACACACACACACACACACACACACACTTCTCCTGAAAATGTCAGTGTTGATTAAAATATGTTTATTTCTACTAGAAAGCTTGCTCTGGTCAGACTTCACACCAAAACATGTCATTTTTCTCTCTCCTCTCAAGTGCCCACACAAACCTCCACAAAGGACTCACCTGAGCGGTGAAACCAAGCAAATCTGAGAAGGAGTATCACGGCAAACACAGCGTTGTGCTCTAGCCATCTCACGCCGTCCCCCATCTCCGGTCCGACATTCTGTTCTTCTGGAAATTGGGGTTGCGCTTCGCCCGAAGGCTGAGTCTCTGTGGTCGGCGTTTCCGTGCCGAACGATGGCTGACTGTCGTAGCCTGTTGCTCGTGTAAGCGAAAGTGACACGTGCGAGGCTGCCCGACTTAGAGACTCTGGCGTCATCACGTCGCCATGGCCGAATGACGGTACCAACTCTCTAATAACAGTCGTTAGAGGGTTGAGGGCAGCCAAGCCGAGGTCAGAGGCACCTCGCCCTTGGCCCCTTGTGAAGGACCACGAAGCGCTTCGAGAATGCAACACAGCGTTTCTCGAGAGGTGGGGTGGTCTGGCGTCTTGTGAATCCATTTCTAAGCTGACGTGACCACTCATGGCACAGCCTAGACCAGACTTCATAGTATAAACCCTGATAAACAGAAACGCTATGCTTTTATCAGGGTTAAAAATGCACAGAGTACCCTGTATGAAATTGAACTTCACATCATGCATCATTACCCCGGGTACGGTTGTAGAAAAAAACTGACACCTACCTGTCACGTTTAACCGTAACACACTGTCAGACAGTGACATCCGACTACAGACTCGCGCAACTAGCACCAATACCAAAGTACCAACGTGAGTGGTCACGCCACCCTCAAAATAATGACGCAATGCAGAAAAGTGTGGTGCCGTTTCCGAAAGTTCTGTTAAAGAAAAAGATATGGTTTAGTGTTGTTGTCCTTTTTGTGCTGGTATCACTTTATTTTGGACTGCGTTTGAGGCAGGTAACCCATTTTTTTGTGCATGATTGCAGTGCAATGATGCAGGCATGCATAGGAGTGAATATTCCATATAATACTCACCTGTCCCTACATAGGCTTGGTTGAGAGTTGTTATAGATCCATAAATATAATCATTTAGATATTTACTCGCGAACTATAAATACTCCAGTCATATTTTTGTCTGACCTTTTCTTCCATCTTGCAGTCAGTTCTGCAAGATATTGTATCAACCTCTAAATCATCGTTTACATGGTTATCCATCGATAATATCACCGCTCTAGAGAGCTGTCGTAACTCACGTCAAGGACACACTTTTTATGTCGACGAATTGGGTTAAGTGCTAATGAAACCACATGAACACACACTGATACTTCATCCTCGTGCAGGTTACATTTGTCGCCTAGGTGACACTTTGCCCAATGGCTGCTGCGCGCTGGACGCGAGGGATACGGCGCGTCACGACTGTTCAAGCTGTGTGGAAGCTGGATGCTGTGCTATCTATGAACACTGTGTGTCATGCTGCCTCCACCCTGACAAGGTCACTAGTACTAGTAGTCCCCAATGTCTGTCTAACCTCCCAGCTCCCCATACCAGGAACCTCTGTTGAAAAGCATCCTCAAGCACAGAATGGGCAGTCAGCTCTACTCCACAGTTAAGGATCCATTTGAGTTCTGCTTACTTCACTGCCGTACATCATCACGTGTGAGGGGGGTGAGGGGGGGTGAGGTGTAAGAAAACCTGTGACATATACATATACTCTCATTTCTCCCCTCTCCTCCTTCTCCTCCTCCTCCTCCTCTCCTCCCCCCTCTGATCCCAGAGTGTATACCATGAGAATGCCTACAGGGATCCAAAGCTTAAATATTGCTATGGAACAGATTCATCTGCTCTAAGCAGCCCTACTGGAAATGATGGGGTATCCCTTTGAATTGGGAGGTGATGAGAGTGACTCAGATTATCGTTGTGTTGTACCTTTGCTGGAGCTGTTCCTGTGTAGTTTGAGTAGGGAGGAGCTGTGTTCTAACTGGAGTGTGTAGGGAGGAGCTGTGTTCTAACTGGAGTGTGTAGGGAGGCTACCTCAGTGTTCTAACTGGAGTGTGTGGGGAGGCTACCTCAGTGTTCTAACTGGAGTGTGTGGGGAGGCTACCTCAGTGTTCTAACTGGAGTGTGTGGGGAGGCTACCTCAGTGTTCTAACTGGAGTGTGTGGGGAGGCTACCTCAGTGTTCTAACTGGAGTGTGTGGGGAGCCTACCTCAGTGTTAGAGTGTGTGGTCTGTTGTGCTAATGATGCTGTATCCAAGGGAACAGGGTGTTTTTAAAATTGTATTTACATATGTATACCACTGCCAAGTTTATGGCAAACTAAACTGACAATTGGGGGGCGGGGCAGAGTAAATTTGCACTCATGCCCTGTGATAAATTAATTGAGGGTGTCAATTTAAGTCCAGTTGTGCATTAAAGTATCCAAACACGCCTCTTACTGCAATTGGATTGGACAAGGCCCACACCCATTGTGAATAGAATATAAAGTATCATCAAACTTTCTGATATTCTGCCCCCATATGTGTGCATCAATGCATAGGGTGCCCTACCCCCACATTTTCATACACATTCTGGAAATGCAATGACTTCCCCTTGTAGAGATATCAATGACCTCCCCCCTTGTAGAGATATCAATGCCCCCCCCCCCCCCCCCCCCCCCCCCCCCCCCCGTGTAGATATATAGATATATCAATGACCTCCCCTTGGATATTTAATTGCAGTTCTTGAATAAGTTGGGTGGAGGGACTGTGGTCATTGGGTGGAGGGACTGGTACAATTTGGCAACAGCACAGAATGGGGAGGATGCTATGGGCAGGCTCATTCCCAAGTCATGCATAAAATTATTTTTGTAGAGATGGATCACCAGCCCCACCTCACACATTGCAACCTCACAACCTTGTCAAAGTTGTCATGGTAACAACAAAGGCCAGTAAGTCATTATTATGAACTAACACATAGGTACAGCCATGTGGTGTGCTCTAACAGAGGACACCTAGGAGGGGGAGGAGCCAACCAGCAAACAACAGGACCATGTTGGGGGTGGGTGGGAGGATCCCTGCGCTGGTGGTGGTGATGGGAGGGGTGGAGACACTGGTGGTGGTGGTGGGAGGGGTGATCTGACCACCTGTTATTACATAACATAATGCTTTTTGGGAGGGCAGTTATCACATACATACCTGCAGCTGGTAGCTGAGGGAAGGTGGGTGGAGCCATCATTGAAGGACAGTGAGGTTGTATAGGGGGAGGGGACGGTGGTGATATACTTGTATCATCACCAAGCTACAATGTACCTGATAATATGGTGGACACAGCAGAGAGCCGTCATATTTAGCACCATTCACAGTAACACTGACATTGACCTGTTGGTAAACTGGTTAAGATGGGGGCAGGTATGTGTGTGTGTGTGTGTGTGTGTGTGTGTGTGTGATCTACCTGCTGCCCTGCAGCAAGACAAGAGTAGACCACACCCAGTACTCCAATTGAGACGGAACCATTAGTATACATGAACTGAGGGAGCGTGTGTGTGTGTGTGTGTGTGTGTGTGTGTGTGTGTGTGTGCATGTGTATATATATGTGTGTGTGTGAACATATTTTGTTGACATCATGCATGTCAGTTGACATGAAATATATTTAAATATGTGGCAGTGCGATTGTGACATGTGCCCCACACACCTACCTGGTAACATCCGGCTCCTGAGAGATTAGGTGTGTAGGTGGTTCCAGAGTAGGTAACTGACCATCCCTGGGAACCCTGGTTCACACATACAGAGCCAGGTCCATAGGTCTCCCCAAGATTGTTAATACCAGGAGGGTTAATGTTGTTGGTGGCATTGGTACAGACCGTCTCTCTTGTGTCACCAGAGTAAATGAAGACCTAAATGGAACATATGAGCAGGGACTTCCCCCTAAGGGAACATATGAGCAGGGTCACCTAACGAACAGGGTCTTCCCCCTAAGGGAACATATGAGCAGGGTCACCTAATGAGCAGGGTCTTCCCCCCTAAGGGAACATATGAGCAGGGTCACCTAATGAACAGGGTCTTCCCCCTAAGGGCAGGGTCACCTAATGAGCAGGGTCTTCCCCCCTAAGGGAACATATGAGCAGGGTCACCTAATGAACAGGGTCTTCCCCCTAAGGGAACATATGAGCAGGGTCACCTAATGAACAGGGTCTTCCCCCTAAGGGAACATATGAGCAGGGTCACCTAATGAGCAGGGACTTCCCCCTAAGGGAACATATGAGCAGGGTCACCTAATGAACAGGGTCTTCCCCCTAAGGGAACATATGAGCAGGGTCACCTAATGAACAGGGTCTTCCCCCTAAGGGAACATATGAGCAGGGTCACCTAATGAACAGGGTCTTCCCCCTAAGGGAACATATCAGCAGGGTCACCTAATGAGCAGGGTCTTCCCCCTAAGGGAACATATCAGCAGGGGCGTGTTGACTTACATCTTGGAATGGACAGTAGTCTGCTAGCAAATTAGCACCTCCATAATTGGAACCAAGTGCAGGGAAATACTGTAGTGAACAATGTGTATAGTGAAAGATCATGTGATGTCACATGACATCACCTGATAGTCTACAGGCAGTGTTGAGCCATATGATTTAAGGTTGCAATATGACACAGCCCCTCTGTCTATGGTACAGCCCAACTGGTCAATAGTTGCAGAGTAGTGGTTGCAGAATGGATCAATAGAGCTGCCCCTATTGGACAGAGGTAGGATGACATCATCTATTAATTAGCACAGGGTTGTCCTCACGATGCCAGTCTGCTGGCTATGTAACCTCCACAACTGCCTGATGCAAACTGGCAGCCAGCACCATTCCCCCACACCAGGGGCTGTGCCATACTGTAGTTGACCTGGTACCACCTTTGGAGGGAGGAGAGATGGACAGAGGAAGAGGATGCTTTATCCTCACAGCTAACCCTGTGTCCTGCAGAGCTGCCAATGTCAAGTTAGAGAATAGAGGGTTAAATGTTAGTATTCCAGTCATGAGTTCATTCTGATGGAGAATTAAAGTCAATCACTCAGTGGTCTGGGGACCAGTACCACCCATACCCCCAATATCCTCTTCTCCCAATGGCTGATCACAGTGGCAGCTGTTCCTTGGTTCTCTAACTCCACACCTATCAAACTTGGGCAGTTGAAGTAAATCTTGGCTGCAGCCTAGGAAGGGAGGGAGAGGGGAGGAGGGATGAAAGATGGTGGGCATTATTAGGACACATGTCGCCAACATACCACCACAGTTGGTGTGACAAGGAGGTTCACTGGGTGACTGATTGTCCCCGTGCTCACAACCCAGTTATTATAAGTTAGTGGCATCACCGTGGTATTGCTGTACTGGTATGTACTGGAGGGGGAGTGCTCACATGATACCCATACCTACCCCTTGTACCATACCAGTGACCACATGTGATGTGTTTAGCTTACCCATTAACAAGAGGAGGAAGGTTGGTAGATGCATCTCTGGGTGTTCTTGGGACACCATTCTGGTCCCTCCAGAAGGGGAACAGTCCACTGGAAAATCCCTGTTGAGAAGGACATATAAAATGTAAGAAGCTATATTGAGAGGTTGGGGGGGGGGGGGGGGTAATCCTTTGTCAAAGATAGTTGCTAATTATCTAACTTCAGGAAGAATTGCAATGTGTATATGTATATGTGTGCATGTGTGTATATGTGTGTGTGTATGTGTTGTGTATGTGTCATAGTGCAAAAAATAAGAGAATACCTTACTGAAAGCAAAACATGCACTGTGTTGATGTGGTGCAACACCTTAATTAGAGAGCAAGCTCTCACTAACTAGTGTATGCTATGGCAGCAGTCTGATTGGATGCAGGGATTAATTAGAGCTCACCAGTGCATGTTGTGCTTCATGCTTGGCCACTGCCAAAATGAAGTCATCATTAGAGGAACTAGTGAACGCACTAGGACAGAAGTTGATGTTACCAGCTATAGGCCTGGGGAAGAGAAAATGTTATTAGATGGGACAGGGAGGAGGTAGTTATTGCATGTGCATTTTCACCAGCATATAAGCAGAATATCACCAGCATATCAGCAGAATATCAGATATGGGTCTGAGGTTACAGCAGTGTCAGATTTTCAATTTCTTTTTTTTTAAACATTTGAAAGTTGTAGTGACTCTAACATAAACCATTTCAATAACAAAATTGGGATTTGGCCAACAATTGAGTTAAAAGTAAGAAAGCGGGGTATTATGACAGACAATCATGTTTGCAATGATGAATTCAAGCACATTATTTAGCAAATTGAAGAAACTATAAAGGTAACTGTAATTGCAAAATTTAATCCATTGTTTTCATACTTTTTACTCAAATGTTGCCTTAAGTACAAACTTCAAGGCATCTATCAACATTGTCACACAGGCTACCACTGGTCAGACATAGATCTATCAACATTATCACACAGGCTACCACTGGCCAGACATAGATCTATCAACATTATCACACAGGCTACCACTGGCCAGACATAGATCTATCAACATTATCACACAGGCTACCACTGGCCAGACATAACATTATCACACAGGCTACCACTGGCCAGACATAGATCTATCAACATTATCACACAGGCTACCACTGGCCAGACATAGATCTATCAACATTATCACACAGGCTACCACTGGCCAGACATAGATCTATCAACATTATCACACAGGCTACCACTGGCCAGACATAGATCTATCAACATTATCACACAGGCTACCACTGGCCAGACATAGATCTATCAACATTATCACACAGATGGGAGCTCTGTCAGTATTCTGTGTGATGATGTCTGGTCTGCAGTAAATTGCAGTTACAAATATTTGCTAAGCTATTAACTATGCAGCTCAGATGGTAGGATATATAAATATCTGCAGAGCACACTTTTACGGTTTCTGATAGCCCAATGACACTGCACATAGGAGGGGGAGGGAGAGGAGGTGGAGGGAGAGGAGGGGAGGGGGAGGAGAGGAGGGGAAGGGAGAGGAGGGGAGAGAGAGGAGGGGAGGGAGAGGAGGGGAAGGGAGAGGAGGGGAGAGAGGAGGGGAGGGAGAGGAGGGGAAGGGAGAGGAGGGGGAGGGAGAGGAGGCTGGTTTCAGTTGTGGGAGCGAGTGCATTATTTCCCTTGTCTGAGCATTCTAAGCATTAGCAGTTTCACCATAGTGTAAATGCACATGCAAAAGTCCTATTGAGTGTATAGATCAATTGAATCACAAGATGAAAGACGTCGTCAGATTGTATTATGTTCATTGCTTGCTTTTCTGCTCTCACACCAAAGCACTATATCTGAATGAATAAATTAAAGTCTCATATTACCATGTGCAGCATGAAAGATCTCTATCGTGCTGATCTGAGGGAGTCCCTAGGACATGTGCACACTACAAGTAACCAATTGCCTGATCTGGAATGCCATCAGTACAAACACACACACACACACACACACACACACACACACACACACACACACACACACACACACACACAAGTACCTATCAAGAGATGACTCAGTTTGGCAGTAGGTGGCAAAGGCTATAGTTGTTGGACTTGTAGATGTCCCAGTACCACAGGGAGAGGTACTGACAGCAGAGACATAGAAGATGTAGTCTGCATTGGGCACTCCTGTCCCATTGGTACCAGTCTGGACACAGGAGCTCTGTAGAGTTGATCCATTGCACTGTCTGCAAGCCTGGGTGAGGAAGCACACATACACACATGCACATATCAAAGATGAGCTCTCCCTTACCTGAAGGTGGCTAGTTGGTACTGTAGCTTGGCCACACATTGTGGTAGATTGACAGGTGGTGGCACAGTAGTGGAGTCCATTTATAATAGTGAATGAACCATCTGTGCAGGCTCTGTGAGGAAAGGGAGGAGGGAGGAAGAGGAGGGGAAGGGAGGAGGAATGCCCATAAGGTATATCAGCCATGACCAGCTGTACTCACCTGTCCAGCAGTATAGGCACCCCAACAGGCTTTACCTGAAGTGTCTGACTGAGGAAGGACGTCAGATTGGGCATGATGGCCTAATGAAAGGAAGTGTAGTCACGTAACGCCCACACACACACGTACACAAACCATTATTCTGCTCTGAACGGTCGCTTGACTGAAAACAAAAGGGAACGTAAATCAATACGTATACTACACACCGGAGAAGAGGGAGGGGAGGGGGAGGAGGAGGGGAGGGGAGGAGGAGGGGGAGGGGAGGAGGAGGGGGAGGGGAGGGGAGGAGGAGGGGGAGGGGGAGGAGGAGGGGAGGGGAGGAGGAGGGGGAGGAGGAGGGGGAGGGGGAGGAGGAGGGGAGGGGGAGGAGGAGGGGAGGGAGGAGGAGGGGGAGGGGAGGAGGAGGGGGAGGGGAGGAGGAGGGGGAGGGGAGGGGGAGGGGACCAGGGCACCAAAGTTTTAGTAATGGGTGCCCCTGCATTGTACCCAGACCCAAATTAAGATTATCGCTTACAGTACACCATCACGTGCACAAGGTGTCTGATAACCAAGTCAAAAGTTGTTCAGAATTCAGGCAGACCCAATCAGAATGCAGTATCATGTCATGATCAATTGCATTTATGCCATAATATAATGATGGGAAACGTCCCGATGGCATCACAATGGTCCCATGGAAGAACGGGAACCTTTTGGTTATGGGATGCCACCTGTTCTGACACCTATGCTCCATCTCACCTGGCACAGTCCACTATGGCAGCAGGTGCTGTCACCAGTCAGGCAGAGGACCGGAAAAGGTCAAATACTCATATCTGGAGGGACACCCAGGCATATGTTTCACCCCTATTGCCTATGAAACATCAGGTGTAGTTGGCCCTCTTTCCCTGATCTTCCTGAAGGAGCTAGGTCACAGGCTCTCAGCCACAACTGGTGACACAAAAGGTTACAGCTACCTGCTCCAACGTCTTTCAGTGGCTGTACAAAGGGGCAATGCTGCCTCCATAGTAGGAACACTTTTTTCTCCTTCCAGTTTTGGGGGGGGGGGGGGATTATTATTATATATGGATATGCTGTGTTTTCGCATATATTAAAAAAACAACAAAAAAAACATTGAATCCTTATGAGCAAGTTATCTCTTGCTCATGCAGCACTACAGCTGGGGAAGGCTTCGCAAAGGGTTGTATTGGCAATTAATATATTTGGTTGAAATAATAATAAATGAACCGCGTGTGTCACTAGTACCCAGGCCATGGCGGAAGTGTGTCACGCGCATGCGCTGGTCCCACCCTTGATGAAGGCGCGGGCACGAGAGTTGTTAATAGTCTACTAGTACCCAGGCCAAGACGGAAGTGTTCTTCCAACTATTCAAATGCCGACTCTGCCTACTGCACTTTAGTAGTGCCGGCAAAGCTTTTAGGCTGGTGGGGATCCGTGCATGGGGTTGTTCTGAAGATGCCATTTTAATTGAATCCTTAAGGGAACTTTTGCCGTGCGTACCAAGCAAACAAAAGGAAAGCCACCAATTAACAGACTTACAGCTGGCTGATAGAAGAGTCGTAGGAGACATTAAACCGCATGGGTTGGTTGGCGACTCTCTTGGCTACGTGCTGATGCGGTTCGAGGTAGACCCCGTGCACGGCCTGCGAAGAAAGGTCACGTCTGTATTCTATCTAGGATATTGACCCTTACATGTTCGACGTCGTCTTTGTGTTGGCAGAGCAGACCAGCCCCGCGTACAGCGGAGATGGCCGCCAGGGAAAAGAGCAGACACGTCCAACTCACTGCCATCGGTTGCATCATAGATAGTATAGTACTGCATATACAGACCTTATTCGACCGCAATATGAATATATAAATGTCACACGCTCGTCCCAATATTGGTTCAATTACATCACGCGACACGAAGTTCACTAAAGGCGAGTGAGTTCAGGAACTATCAGCGATCACTTTTCAAGGCCTAAAACTTTCACACAAGGTTGGTTCCGTTCTTTTCTATCGATTTGGTGATCCGCGTGGTGCGAGGTTATAGTTTGCCGTCCCTGTATTGAAAACAATCTTGTAATCCCTCTGGCTCTCCGTGAAAAGGGTAAAAAGGAACACCAGCGAGGTAAATAAGCTCTCTATCATACCATGGGTGTAATAGGACTGATTTGACTTCACCTCGTTTTTTGTTAATTATAACATAATCAAGACAAGGCAATTTAATGACCTCTACTGTGAGCCCATTTTTGTAAAGATAGAACACGGAACGGTAGCACCAAGCAGAATCCACGTGTAGTGATGTCTAGTGGGTGTATTGAGATATAAAGCATGTTAACACAATGTAGGGTTGTTAAGATTCTGCGCCTCAATTGCGGAGTTGAGCTGTCATGATTTACACAGCCCTTGTGATATGCCTCGAAGAAAACACTTAGTGGGCCGGCCAAACGTCTCTTGAAGTACTGTATGGGTCTGTGGTTACCCCTAGTATACCAAGCTTCTCTTTATAGCGTAACTTTCCCACCGTATCAAGCTGCTTAATCGAATCCGACAGTTCAGCCATATTCGTGCATCTCATTAACGGCGACGCCTTTTCAATATAGTATCTCATTAACGGCGACGCCTTTCCAATTATGTCACATGCATGTCTACATTAATATATTCATATTTGCGGTCGAATAAGGTCTATATAAGGGCCGGCGGAAGCTTATATAGGCTATGAATAATTAAGTAACACTATGATTAAACATGACATGCTACTGTGAATTAAACTTTCCAAAAATGGATAATCTGTGCTCTGAGCTACCCGTGGTAGGGCGCCCATTGCTGTTATGAACAAATTAGAGAATAGTGCATACCCCTTTCTCCTTCAAATGCTGCATCTGCTATGGGTTCTTCGGGCTCAGAGCAGATGGAGGACCTCTTTGTGTAACTTACGTCTATTTGTGATTAGTTGTTATGTACAATAAATGTTATTATTATTATTAAAGTACATAATATTGCTGAGGCCTGTGTTAAGGTGGAGGCAGGAAGTAACCTCACCAAAGACCATAGCCACACTCGCCCTGCAGACATCCTAGTACCCAACTGGTCTTTGGGTAAGCCAGCAGCCTTGGACCTGTCTGTGACGTCACTGCTTAACTCCAATGTTTTACTTGAAGTGGGACTAGCAGCAGGTCAGGCTGCCAGAGCTACTGAGCAGAGAAAACACGATGAAAATGATGCTAAATGCAAGGAGCTAGGGTGGGTCATAGTGGTTGAGGCATATGCGACTAGCTCCAACAGGACTAAAGCTGAGGTCCTAGCTGCCTTTTATGGCAGGCTGAACCTCAACTTAGTTAGAGCCAATGCCACAGCCATCCTCTCCAGATGCTTTGTCCCTGACTATTAGCAACAGTAGGGTGCATTTATTTATCTTACTGCTGTATTGTATTTAAATGATAAGCCTTACTATATGTATAATGTATCTTTAATTATATATATATGGTCATATAAATACAGGTACATTACACATACACATTACAAACAAAAGAGCTAATTATTATTATTATTTATATATATAACAATAATACATCAATTACACACAACACTTGCTATATATAAAACACACTACAGTTTAAGATGGGATTCTATGGAGGATGGCTCTGGCATTTGCTCTTGTTAAGCAAATGCTCAGGTTTGCAAAAAGCTCAAAAGATGTCTGTGCCTTTGGCAGAGACTTGTGAATCGCAAGCCTAGCAATGATGATGATGATTATTATTATTATATACTTTTAAATCACATATGTACACAAATGCTAACTATATATCTACCCTACATCACTTTGACCAATGCTACGGGAAAGGATGGCAATGGCATTAGCTTGTACCAGGTGAAGGTTCAGCCACCCATCATTATTAAAAATAATGTTCTTTTTTGCCCTGGCATCACCCTAGACCCACTAGGTCACCATGCAGCCTCTTGCAGACATGATGGGGATGTAGTTTCACAGCACAACAATTTGCGTGACATCTTTGCTGACATTTGTCGCCGTGCTCACCTTTCTGTGAAGGTTGAAGTGGGATATGGCTTAAGTAGGGAACATTTCAACTCCCGTCCTGCAGATGTTCTTGTTCAAAGTTGGGACAGAGGAAAGCCTGCAGCCTTTGATGTCACAGTTGCCTCACCTCTAACCCCTGCTACTCTGAATGAAGCTGGTGTATCTGCAGGGGCAGCAGCCCATGTGGCTGAAAACAGGAAGCATGCTGCGAATGATACAAAGTGCCAGGAGTTGGGGTGGTCATGTATCCCCCTGGCAGTCGAAACATATGGAAACTGGGGGAAGGAAGCACAGTATGTATTTTCCCGCTTAGCATCCCTACTTGCTGTTGGCCAGTCAAGCCCCAAACCAAAAATGGTTGCAGAAATTTATGGTCGCCTCAACCTCTCACTGGTAAGATCAGTGGCAAGGGCCATCATGGGAAGGGAGATGGCCCACGGATAGACTTATTGCAGGTGTTAAATAAGCTTTACATTGTGCTAATAGTTTCATTTGTGTATGTTTTGCTTGTAATCTGAAAAATTAATAATAATAATAATAATTTTACAACACAAAGTGGAGAAGACCATTAGGCTTATGGAAATGCTAGAACAACTTGACGACCCTCAGGTGGCATACACTTTATTGAGAACTTGTGAATTTTTGTTATTACATCAAAACAATTCCACCATCTCTGGTAAAGGAAGCAGCATTATCTTTTGATAATTGTGTGCGATCATGTTTTGAATCAATCATCTCCAGCAATCTTCCTGATTTTGATCTCAAGCATGGTGGTTTGGGTTTGAGAAAGGTCAGGGAGCATGCAAATGCTGCTTACATTGCATCAGTGATCGCCAACTCTTCCACAATCAAGGATCATATTTGCAGGAATGCGCCTTCAGGTGAATGTGCTAATCTAAGGAAAGCTGTTGAAGATTACAACCTCTTTGTTGGTCTGTCAGATGGTTTGTGCACTCCTTTTGTGGTAACACAAAAGAACGGTCATCCACCATTGATGATATGAACTATAAAACTCTTTTCCAGTCGACTCCACTTCCAGTTGACAGAGCCAAACTAACAGCAGTCTCTGCTCCACATGCTTCAGCATGGCTTTCAGTGATTCCAAATGAACAACTTGGTCTAATACTTTCACCACATGAATGGAGAGCTATAGCTAGATGGTGGTTGGGGGCAGAAGTTTTTAGTGAAGACTCCAAGTGTCCATTTTGCCATCATGACCAAGGTAGGTCTGGGCACCATGCGACTGTTTGTAAAGTGAATGGCAATCTAACCAGACGTCACAACGCTAATCGCGATACAATTTTTTGCATGGCTTCTCAGGCAGCCCTTTCACCTTATCTGGAAAAACCATACATTCTGCCTGGTATCAAGCAGAAACCGGCTGATATTTACATTCCTAACTGGTCTAGAGGTGAACCTTTAGCAATGGACATCCCTGTTGTCAGCCCTACACAGGTTCATCTCTTAGATTACCACCACACACAGTCTGAACAACTTTGTGCTGCTCATTGGAGAGAGTAACAAAAGAGGAAGAAGTATGAGCAAAGTTTAGATGCCGAACATATACTTTTTGTTCCTTTGGCTGTTGAGTCTTTTGGTGGCTGGGGCACAGCTAGTGTACCAATTTTCAAGACTCTGGCCAGAATGGTGGCCAACAGATCAGATCAGCCAGTTTCATCAGTATCTTGCTGGCTATATCAAAGGCTTGCCATTGCTTTGCAGAAGAGCAATGCCTGTGCAATGATTGCTAGGCAGCCTCTTGTTTAGTAGTGTAGTTTATTGTGTTGTTGTGTCTCATGTTTTGTGCATTTGCATGTATACATATTCATTTGTACTTCGCTTGTAACCGTTGTATTGTATTCATAATAATTAATGCAAAATATCCGTAATTCCTTGTTTCCTTACTTTTTACTCAATTGCTGTCTACAAATCCTACATCACCAATTTTATTTTTATTAAATTTTTATATCTTGTTGTTTATATACATGTACAATGCAAGACAAAAGTCACAACAGGTGAACGCTAGGAATTTAAATGCTAGCAAAATGAATGATAATTATTTTTAGATCTCCTCGGAACAGGTATTTGCCCACAAGCTGCACGTTTGTTTCATCACGGTTGGGAGTACGAGTTTATAGCATTCGCACTTTTAATACCAACGTCCAGGTGAGCCGATGCGTTCTATTTCACAGCAAGTTGGTTATGTCAACTGTGTTGATTACATGTCACTCTAGAGGATAGCCCCCTTCATGATTGCTACCATGAGTACCATCTTTTAAACAAACCAGTTGATGGTACAGCCACAACCACTGTGATGCATGTGGTGAGGATGCAATGTTGCTTTGTCAGCCCCCTGGGGGGAGACCTGTTGCTTTGTCAACCCCCTGGGGGGGAGACATGTTGCAGAAATAATCATTACACATACAAAGGACAAACATGTGTAGTACAGCAGTCTCATATGTGCCTGGTTTGTTCACAGATATGGTTGAAATTCCTAATCAAAAGGGAAAAAAGAAGATGACAACAGCCTGCATAAAACCCTCCATATGGACCTCTTGCCATCATTTGATGGACCCCAACCAACGACATCTTTGACACGATGTCACATTTGAATGCTTACATGTGCAGCTAGTGTTCAAACCGTTAAAATGAAAAGGAAGCATGTGTATATTGACTAGGTGCACATGTGCCTATGACCAGGTGCACATGTGTATATTGCCTATGACTAGGTGTACATGTGTATATTGCCTATGACCAGGTGTACATGTGTATATTGCCTAT
>OX442431.1:410000-475978 GCA_949361645.1 Spongilla lacustris
AGGGTGGTATGAGAGAGAGAAGGGTGGTATGAGAGAGAGAAGGGTGGTATGAGAGAGAGAAGGGTGGTATGAGAGAGAGAAGGGTGGTATGAGAGAGAGAGAGGGTGGTATGAGAGAGAGAAGGGTGGTATGAGAGAGAGAAGGGTGGTATGAGAGAGAGAAGGGTGGTATGAGAGAGAGAAGGGTGGTATGAGAGAGAGAAGGGTGGTATGAGAGAGAGAAGGGTGGTATGAGAGAGAGAAGGGTGGTATGAGAGAGAGAAGGGTGGTATGAGAGAGAGAAGGGTGGTATGAGAGAGAGAAGGGTGGTATGAGAGAGAGAGAGGGTGGTATGAGAGAGAGAAGGGTGGTATGAGAGAGAGAAGGGTGGTATGAGAGAGAGAAGGGTGGTATGAGAGAGAGAAGGGTGGTATGAGAGAGAGAAGGGTGGTATGAGAGAGAGAAGGGTGGTATGAGAGAGAGAAGGGTGGTATGAGAGAGAGAGAGGGTGGTATGAGAGAGAGAAGGGTGGTATGAGAGAGAGAGAAGGGTGGTATGAGAGAGAGAAGGGTGGTATGAGAGAGAGAAGGGTGGTATGAGAGAGAGAAGGGTGGTATGAGAGAGAGAAGGGTGGTATGAGAGAGAGAAGGGTGGTATGAGAGAGAGAAGGGTGGTATGAGAGAGAGAAGGGTGGTATGAGAGAGAGAAGAGTGGTATGAGAGAGAGAAGGGTGGTATGAGAGAGAGAAGAGTGGTATGAGAGAGAGAAGGGTGGTATGAGAGAGAGAAGAGTGGTATGAGAGAGAGAAGGGTGGTATGAGAGAGAGAAGGGTGGTATGAGAGAGAGAAGGGTGGTATGAGAGAGAGAAGGGTGGTATGAGAGAGAGAAGGGTGGTATGAGAGAGAGAAGGGTGGTATGAGAGAGAGAAGGGTGGTATGAGAGAGAGAAGGGTGGTATGAGAGAGAGAAGGGTGGTATGAGAGAGAGAAGGGTGGTATGAGAGAGAGAAGGGTGGTATGAGAGAGAGAAGGGTGGTATGAGAGAGAGAAGGGTGGTATGAGAGAGAGAAGGGTGGTATGAGAGAGAGAAGGGTGGTATGAGAGAGAGAAGGGTGGTATGAGAGAGAGAAGGGTGGTATGAGAGAGAGAAGGGTGGTATGAGAGAGAGAAGGGTGGTATGAGAGAGAGAAGGGTGGTATGAGAGAGAGAAGGGTGGTATGAGAGAGAGAAGGGTGGTATGAGAGAGAGAAGGGTGGTATGAGAGAGAGAAGGGTGGGAAAGAGTCATGAAGTCACAAGTCCTCACACAAACTGCTCCACCTTTAAATGAGTTGAGGCATCCTCTGCAGCCTAGCTTTCTGCAGCCCCAGTACATGTGGCAAAATGCCCTCCCACATAGCTCACCTGGGGAGACAAGGTCAGCCAAGCCTCCACACACCCATTAGCCACACCAACAATCCCTAATCACACCACACTCCAAAGTCACACCCACACACCCCAAGTCACATCCACACACCCCAAGTCACACCCACACACCCCAAGTCACATCCACACACCCCAAGTCACACCCACACACCCCAAGTCACACCCACACACCCCAAGTCACACCCTCACACCCCAAGTCACACCCACACATTCCCTAGTCACACCCTCACCCCCCTAGTCACGTGAACCTCTCCTTGTTCCAATCCAAATCACTCACATTTCTGAGGTCTAGGACAACCAGCCTCTGACCTTCTGTCTGGCATGGGCTGAGCACAACACGTACACAGTATGTGGTTCCCATCAACTGGGCACGTGTAGGTGGGTGGGGCAGGGTGGGCGGAGCCAATGAAGGGCTCACTGTATCCTGGGCATTGACGACATCGCGTGGGAGGTGGGGGCCTATACAGGTACATGCGTGAGTGCGTATGCATGTGTGTGCATTGATGTGTTGCATGCATGCATGCATACATGCATACATGCATGCATGCATGCATACATGCATGCATGTGTGTGTGTGTGTGTGTGTGTGTGTGTGTGTGTGTGTGTGTGTGTGTGTGTGTATGTATGTATGTATGTATGTATGTATGTATGTATGTATGTATGTATGTATGTATGTATGTATGTATGTATGTATGTATGTATGTATGTATGTATGTATGTATGTATGTATGTATGTATGTATGTATGTATGTATGTATACATGTGTGCATGTGTTAACAACAGTACATGGGTAGAACATACACCACAACATACATGAACATGGCAAATGGTGTAAAGGTTGTGTGTAACATAAAAGGAGGAAGGGGCCTGTCATCACTCCCATCACTGTCGTCTGGTGAGACCTCATCTGAGCCATCTTCATCTGAATCAGTGTGTGACTTCCTGGTGTGCTTTGGATAGAGCTGTGTGTGTGTGTGTGTGTGTGTGTGTGTGTGTGTGTGTGTGTGTGTGTGTGTGTGTGTGTGTGTGTGTGTGTGTGTGTGTGTATGTGTATGTGCATTTGTATGTGTAATCAGGGTAGGTGAGATGATAATTAGAAATTCAAATTATTTTAATAGATTATCCCTCATTCTATGTGGTTTATGAAGGAAAGCACCTTAGTTAAGTGCACTTGGTAATGAGTAAGAACAGCACACCTTGTTCGAACACTTATAAACAACGCTTCTGCCCACACCGTCAACATAGAGTGCTGTGGGACCACATAGGACCACATGGGACCACATAGGACCACATGGGACCACATAGGACCACATGGGACCACATAGGACCACAGATACCATCGGGCTCTTTAGTATGCAAGACTGGGGACAGGCTACTTCAGTTGCTATGACTACTAACCATGTCTTTGGTGATCTTGTTCTTCTCGTCTAGCTCCTTCAGGTACTCATCAGACCTCTTCTTGTCTGGGAAACCAAGTCACCGTCCCTCACCTTTCAGTGTCATCACACCTCACCTGACCACACCCACCCCTCACCTTTCAGTGTCATCACACCTCACCTGACCACACCCACCCCTCACCCTGCAGTGTCATCACACCTCACCTGATCACACCCACCCCTCACCCTGCAGTGTCATCACACCTCACCTGACCACACCCACCCCTCACCCTGCAGTGTCATCACACCTCACCTGATCACACCCACCCCCTCACCCTGCAGTGTCATCACACCTCACCTGATCACACCCACCCCCTCACCTTGCAGTATCATCACACCTCACCTGACCACACCCACCCCCTGTCCTCCACAACCTACCTGGGTTGGCCCTGAGGTACGCCAAGGCTAGGTTATTGACGATGTGATTCTTACTAATCCTGTCCACTGTGTTACGGCACTTGGTGGCAGAGAAACAGCATTACTACAGGGTACAGGGTTAAGGGGACTTACAGCTGGACACTTATTAGACATGGCCATCCAGTCCGAGTAACAACCAGCACAATACGAGTGCATACAAGGCTGAAGACTGTGCATGTGTGTGTGTGTGTGTTGTGTGTTGTGTGTGTTGTGTGTGTGTGTGTGTGTGTGTGTGTGTGTTGTGTGGTAGGTACATTTGAGTGTGCCATGTCTGACTATACCACTTCACCTCACACAGTCGTGTAGGATTTCCTGTACAAAGGATTCAGTATGAAGAGCAGACATGCTGTAACTGGCTATTGGATCACAGTACCTGGCATATTCCACACAACAGGGACTCTTCCATTGAGTCCCTTTTAACCAGTGCTGGCTTGGGGGGCTCAGGGGATTCTTGAAGAACCACTGGCTTAGGGGGCTCAGAGGGTTCTTGAAGAACCGCTGGCTTGGGGGGCTCAGGGGGCTCTTGAAGAACTGCTGGCTTGGGGGGCTCAGGGGGTTCTTGAAGAACTGCAGGCTTGGGGGGCTCAGGGGGCTCTTGAAGAACGGCTGGCTTGGGGGGCTCAGGGGGAAGTGTTTGCATAGTGGGAGTAGGTCCTCCAGTTAACAATGGGCCCTCTTCCCCAGACCTTCCAACTCCATCCCTCATCTGGGGGCCTCCCTCACCACTGACCACACCCTCTTCCGCTCTCCTCTTTGGTGGTGGAGTGTCGCCAGACTGGTGGGTGGAGACAATTTTTAAAAATAAAAATCCCTCCAGCAATAAACCACGCCCCTAACCTCTGCAGATCGCTTTATACTACCAACGTCTGGTGAAACAGACAAGTGAAATGCCATGACCTCATGATTACGTAAGAACTAACCGCTTTCGGTTTCGACATACTCTTGCGTCTTTTCTAGAGTAGAGGTCTCAGAAGGCATTAGGTCCACGAATCTGTACGTTACATCTGGCAGGAAACAAAAGGTGCGCACTAAAAAGGTGTGCACTAAAGAGTAACGGACGCATGCGGCCGACTTGTTTGACTTGCGCGGATACGCCCTACCTTGCCCTGGCTGGTCCCTGCGGTGTACTAGTTTGATGATGTCACCATTCTGCAGCTTCATCTACACAATGCAAACTAGCTGCATCAGACGTCAGCCGACCCGCCTAAATCGGCGCACCCACCGTTTGCTCTCGACGGAGTATACGGCTGCCGACAAGTGTCCCGTTCGTACTAAGGTCTTTAATCAACACCTCTCCTGAACTGTTTCGGAGAAGCATGCAATGCGACGATGAGACGCACCTGTTATCGACAATCATATCAGAGTCTGCAAGGTGTGCATTGGTTGGAAAAACGATTCATTATTAATAGAAAACTTGCTTTTCCCTCTGCCAATGGTAAACTCGTTTCCTACGATAGGAATGCGCTCCTCTCTGGCAAGGTTGACCGAAACAAGCTGACCCCACGGTTCCTCCAGCTCAAACGACGACATTCCCAAAACAGCGGAGTCGTGCCCAGACCTATACACATCCAGGTTTGACTGTATCATAGCAAAAAACATATTTGAAATTTTGAAACATCGATCTTAGCAAGCAGATGTGAATCAAAAATGTTTTGCTAGTAAACCCAAACCATACACATGTATTTAAATATACAGCAGTGATGATTGGGAAGAGATACTAAACAACCCTGCTCCATTGTCCATTCCAATTGCACTCCTCCATTTGGTGCAAGAGCCCCTTAGCAGAGGTTTGTCACTCTGAGAATTGCAAAAGACAGACGTGCTCTCATCCATCCCAATACCTCACTGTTTGACTTTTCCCACTTATGTGCAAGTTTCTGAGTAAGGTGTGCCACAGGAAAATGTTATAAACGTCCTGCCTAAACAAAACCCCATCCTAATCATCCTGGGGTTGAGTGTCCAACAGTGTAAAATCCATGTGGTTCTACCCTGGCTTTGTCCATGTTGAAGTATGAATATAATTGCTTCAACATGGTTTTTGTTCAACAGAACCAGGGTAGAACCACATCTATTCCCACCCTGGACGCTCAATCCCTGGAGGGTTTTTATGCCATTTCCACACTAGGAAGATGTGTTTTTGTTAAAAACCAGCCAAAAAATCCAGGCTGGACGTTTATAACTTTTCCCTGTTTGATTTTAAACTTTGCTTCTCAATCCAGGACTCTGTCAACTGACACAACAAGGGGTGTGAAGGAGGCTTGGCCAAGAGCTGCTGCTTCAGAGTACTTCTTTTTCTTTTCCTCCTCAGCTGAAGAGAGAATGGCAGTAACAGCTCATTGTGAGTGGGACAGGGCATCAGTGTATGCGACATCTACATCAAACAACGCCACGGTCTGGGGCTAGCATATTCCTCTGATAGCCTCTTGCAAACTATTGAAGCCAGGTTGCCAATAACTTTGTTATGATGTTGGGTTACCAGACAGAGTTGCAGAGGAGTGGCTCACGTCATGTGAGTCCTTATATCAGCACTAGTTGTGAAGAAGCATTTATTCCCATTTGGAACACTTTGAACCAGTATTTCTGGCCTGCCATTTTTTAAGGTACCATCTCTGCTCATGAAAAGCATCA
Source organism: Spongilla lacustris (assembly GCA_949361645.1). Classification (NCBI taxonomy): domain Eukaryota; kingdom Metazoa; phylum Porifera; class Demospongiae; order Spongillida; family Spongillidae; genus Spongilla; species Spongilla lacustris. The sequence goes on from OX442431.1 coordinate 415,882, forward strand.
TGTACAAGTGGGCGGTCATAAAACAATACTGGCTGAGTCATTTCGTTGTGCAGGCATAAGCGTTAAATTTGAAGCTGGAAGTGGGTTGAGCCATGACAACTGTCACACAGTAACTAGCTAGGCCGGCTGACATATTGGTTCCCAACTGGTTCTGCAGCAGACCAGCAACCCTTTACTTCACTGTGATTTCACTGCTTAACTCCAATGTTATTGCTGAAGCAGGATTCACATGGGGGGGGGGGGGGGGGGGGGGGGTGTCAGCAGCTGCACCTGCTGAAGTCAGAAAATGATCCAAAGTGTGAAGAACTGGATGGCTCTGTGTGCCCTTAGCAATTTAAGACTTGAACTATCCGCCAGAGGGAACTGCGAAAGCTTTTGGGTACACGTCATAGACAAGGTGAGCCACAGTATTCTACAGTGGCCGTTGCTTTGGTGGCTTCAAAAACTACTCGTGAATATACCTGTAAACTGTTGCCATGTTCTATTAAATGTGTGTATGTGTGACCAGTTTTTTTTCCTCGTCTTTTTGGCTTTTGGTGGACCAAGGGTAGTGGCAAGTTGCTAAAATTGTCCTATATGACTTTTCTGAGCCTTTCAACTTGTTACAGGGATGCCCATCCTCAGAAGAGTATTGATGTGCCTGGATAGCTTAAGCCCCTTGAGCCCCTTGCTTGCCCATAAATACCTAAACCCATCTTGGTTAATTGTCTATAGTTCTGCGGCATGGCAAAATAACACATGTAAAGGTATGAGTGTTGTGTGATAGCTCTAGTCACTGTGTTGGAATACTACCCCCCCCCCCCCCCCCCCCCCCCCCCCCTTTGTTGGAAGATTTATAATGCTTTGTTCTGTGAACATATGGTGAAGTGTAGCATACATGTACACTTGATGCAGTATGGTGGGGTCAATTGTGTGAATTGTAATCCACTGCCTTTACATCTCGTTTTCATGTCATGCATCCAGCAACCTTAGAATCATCTGTGATGTACCATGACTACCATTGAAGCCAAGATTACATGGTAGTCATGTTGGTGGATCCAGAATCCTCTGGCATGTGGCACAAAACAACATATCAGCAACAGAAACTACATGGTTTACAGACATTTGGGGGGTGTTAATTTGAAGAAATTAGTTAAGGTGGTGCAATCTGCTCAATCTGTTGGATAAAGTTCTTGGTCTGTGCTGTTTTCATGGACTGTTTTTATTTTTTTACCGTACATATTGCACTACTATATGCATGTGTAAAGCACATGGCCGATGATGACCTTCATTATGTAATGTTTACCTTTCAATTGTTGGCAGCATGCTTCAGTAGACCAGTCATAAACCTTTACCATGCATCTTGAGACCAAATTCTCTTCAATTGCCCTAATATGTACAGCAAGCTCCATTGATTGATAGCATGGTCTGTAGAAAGTTTTTGGGACACCATTTGCAGGTTATTTCATCATGTCTGTGCCAAAGGTCCTTTGCAAATTCACTGAATGCATTTAGAGCGCACTCATATACGCGTTCTGCCTTCCCTTTCCTTTCTTCATCTTGACACTACAAACTCTTCAATGACTGCTCAGATCGCACTTAGCATGATTTGTGTAGGCACAACATTCAAGTGGAGGATCGTATTGGCACAAATCGGTTCGTGTGATTTAGTGGCATAATAATTAATATGATGCCAAGAAAGCAACCGCCACCAACAGTAACATGCTTAGAAGGCTGTATCTGGACCTTCTAAAGTATGTTTTTAAATTCAGCTCGAACCCTCTGGCGGATTGGAAGCAAAAGGCCTTTCTAGTGAGTGACCCAAACGGCTGTGTTTTGCGGTACACCGTACACGGATGCGTGGGAGTTTTAATATATGAAGAGGTCACTTCTATTATGCGGGTTTGAAAGGGATAAGAATCAGACTGCTTTGTGAAAAGGTTTATATACTTTTTGTGGCATTTGGTTGTTGCGCGAAGGAGCTGGGAGCATGGATAGACAGCTCCAAATATTAATAACTCGGACGGAGAAGAAATATAAATATGACCTGAAAATTAAGTTGGACTAAGTTTAATGGTGTTGTGATAAGGCATTAAATATTTCATCGCTTAACGAGGTTGATCAGGTACTGATTGTGGTGAAAAAGGGGCGTAGGGTGGTGGGTACCCGAGGTGGGAAATCTGAGGATGGGTGTTTTTGCCCCCCCCCCCCGGCCCCCTCGTGTAACACATTACGTATACCGCATTAAATCTTTGCGTTCTAATTATACAACTTAATGTCCGCCCTCTGACACCCGTGCTTTGTACATTTTAAAATAATTAGCGGATGGTAAATTTGAATTGACCGTTTTTCTTTAATAATTAATCAAAATCATTGTACCATCCTAGCAACATGCAATAGTACGTTGCGACTTGTTCAGCTAAGGCTACTGATATTGTTCTACGGTGAGAAAGCAAGGCCGCCTCGCAGGGATTGAAACATGGGGAAGATAGAAGGTTTATGCCGCACGGTATGTTACGTTCTAGCCTCGAGCCCCGCCCACAGTTTGTGTGGACCGATCGCAAACCCCTTCCCTCCAGGTGGCTATGCCCGTGGAGGTCATAGGACTGATAGGGTGGTGCGGATATGTTATCGGATTCAGCGTGACCACCGCCAAGTAAGTTCCAACCGCGGGATCGGCGCGGGACAAGATGGGATTCGTTCTTACCTTTCACAGAAAATCAGCGTACAACATTACTGCGAACACGACCGACCTGGGCCATCGGCTGGACTACGAGTACACGTGTTACTGGTTCTTCCTGGTATCTGGTCTGTTAATGAACGTCTTCATTATTGTGCATCTACACGTTGCAAAATGGTTTACTGCTGTCATGGTACGAAAAGGAGGGGAAAGGCGCTAAGGGTGATGTATAGATTGTGAATGCGACCATTGCTATGTGTCTTTTCGTCCTTAGATGAACTTTCTTGTGGCGTTATGTCTAGCTGCGGGAGGAGCCATTATCCAATTAGATGGGACATACTTCTTCGGCCTAATTACCTCAGTAACCATCTCATCTGCCAGCCAATATTTTCAGGAACCCACAATCTGGATACTGGTGGAGTTCATCGGGGCATGTGTGTCAGTGTTGTCCCTGGTAAGTGCATTAGGGCTAGGGTGGGGTATGGTCTAAATCCACTCGCCCTCCTCACAGATAGTATACATGCTGTTGTGGCCGTGCATTTCTGACTCGACGGAGTGCTGCAACTCGTCTGTCGCACCTTCCAATGACAGTGGCGAGGTACTTCTTATCCGCAGGGGCGCGCAGCTGGCTTTCGAAGAACAGCCGCCGCCTAGAGGGAAGGGCAGCACGAACCCCACGGCTAGGCCCATGGAAGATAGCTTCGAGTTCAACGAGCTGCACAACAGCCAGGCAAGGCGTTCTGTTACCTCTAGCAGTAGGAGACAAACCCAGCCAAACACGCAACGGATGGATAGCTCCATCTACCCTGCCCTATCGCCTTCAGCCCCGCCCATGACTACCAGCGAAGACAGGTATTTGCCTAAGCCGTCTTCGTCGCCACTACCACTGCACGTCGAGACGGATAAGGAGTCAATGACAGAAGAAGCCCCAACAGAGGACACTGCTAATCTCGTGCACATGTGATGGATACGCCAGATATTAAATAGACATGCTACATGCATATAACAGTATAGTGTTTAGTGGTGTGAGTGTGATATCAGTGCATTGTTTTTACATCTATTAGAAATATGAATTTGGAAAAGACATAGAAGGTGCATGCCTGTGTCCTAAAACCGTCAGTTTAGCACACGATTGTAGCGATTCTCCTCTCCAGCATAAAAAGGCCATAAGATGAGTGCAATCCACTGAAAGGGAAACATCAAATTATCATTGCACATCATTACGGATGCATTATCTCCATGGCAATGCCCAAAATAAACAAACTATTGCCAGGTTGCTATTATGGTGACATTCATTAAGCAATTCTGATTTTAAATTTTCACAATGCAAATTCATCGGGCCGGGACTACATTACGTCACAATTATTGAATATCCGTTTATTCATCGCTAACAATTATGACCTCACCAGCATAACCACTGCTAATCCAACTCCAGCAAACTCAGCGGCGTAGTACACTCGCGTATCATGGTTCAGACCTGAGGTTCCAATGCTGTTCAACACGCCTCCTGCAGATACCAAAAAAACCGGCAGAAGTACCAGCGTCTTAGTGGGCGATGTCAAGGCATGGGCAACGTACATTCATTGCGAGGTCACACACATCCCACTTATTAAAGGATACGAGAACGGCAGATATACGGTGATTCGCCAAGAGATGAATTACATAAAACATATATAACAGCAATCCGCTAACAGCAAAGCACCAGCGACAAAACTGGTTCCATTGTAGCAGAGTACTCTTCTCGCTTTGGTGAACGGATAGTTAGGGGAGACTGATGGCACTTTAGATATAAAGATAAGCTAAGGTACCTTTGGCCTTCCATCCCCAGTCCAACGTCAAAACATATCCAGCCGATGGCCGATACCAGGATGAAGAAAAAGCTTACCTGGGAGCGCCATATTTACGCTTCTGACCTTTGAACGCTGTTATTAATATGCTAACCTTTCTCGCAACTCCCGCTGGCATTCCTTTGTTCAAAGAGATCACGTGGCAGCAGGTCCATATCAGATTCATACCTGTATCCGAGTTATATGTGGAAGCATAAGGGATCTTATAAGTGTGATGGCTATTTTAATTCTTGAGTTAGGGGCGATAATGTACACCATCATAAAGACAAACAACCTTGTAACAAAGGTTCTCTGCAGAGACCGTCCACAGAAGTCACAAAGCCAATATGAGGCAAGAACATGGTAAAGTTAAGCTTTGAAGGTGCACATGTGTAGGTTATCACAGTGTACTGGGATACAGATGGTGGTTGCAGGGAAGCATGTAACAAGCCATTCAATGGTTATGTAACATTGTGTCACTTATGAGGTTTCAACAGCTGCCTTGCTACAAAGCCGCGCCAACAGTCCTGAGAGTTGCAGTAAGGAGTCCATCCCTTCCGTGAGCCTTAAGTGAGTCATGCCAATGTCCTTCACAACACACACACATACGCACACATACACACACAGACAGTTAATGCAGTCATCACTACAGAACACACAAACCTTTATAAACTCCAGCTTCAAATACTCTGCCATCTGATGATTTTTACAAACTCGGAAGATGTTGGTGATTATGTCATGGGGGGAATACCCCTTGTCCCACAAGGACTTCAAGATCAGGTACGCATCATCGATTTTCCCTTGCACACAATGGCTAATCATCTCCTTGATCATCAGGGGGTGTGGTTCATCACACACCTACAGTGGTACCAAAACACTCAAGGATACCTAGTACAGCGTAGCAGACCCTCACGTGGACGTGGAAGGTTGCCTATTCTGGAGTTGTGCTGATTTGTTTGTGTTCATTAAAATTTATTATGTCAGGAGTATGTAAATTAATTTATATTAATCTGCGCAACTCAAGAATATGCAACCATCCAAACCCTCTGTCCATACGAGGGTCTGCTACGCTGAGTATCAAGGATGTACACATGTACACTACACATGTACACAACACACACAACACATGTACACATGTACACAACATATACGCATACATACAACACACTTCTACACAAATGTGTACACACCAACATATTCACATGTTTAATTACCCACCTTGAAGACATTCTCAGCACTCACAAAGCCAAACCCTGCATAGGTAGACTGCAAGTTGTTCAGAGCCTAGAGGTAGCCAGGGAGGTGGAAATATGGCACAGGCAACCCAGTCCCCAGTCCTACCTGCCTCATGTCTCCTTCGGCAGTGAACACTAGTGCCTCAAGACCATCATCAGAACGTGGAACCTTGGCAACAGAACATTTTGCATAACCACACCCACTGCCATTGGCCTGGGGCCCCTTACCACGCCCTACGTATGGCCTGGGGACCCTTACCATGCCCTACGTATGGTCTGGGGACCTTATCCATACCTTTTCTTTATCACAGACTGTCAGAAGCCGAGTTAAAATCTGTGCATCTGATAGGCGAGAGTACCTCAACACAGCACATCGTGACTGTATGGCCTCTGATGAAGGGGAAGCGTGTGTTAATGTATGGAGTGGCTTAGGTACCCTGGGGAGTGCCTTAGGTACCCTGGGGAGTGGCTTAGGTACCCTGGGGAGTGGCTTAGGTACCCTGGGGAGTGGCTTAGTACCCTGGGGAGTGGCTTAGGTACTCTGGGGAGTGGCTTAGGTACCCTGGGGAGTGGCTTAGGTACTCTGGGGAGTGGCTTAGGTACCCTGGGGGTAACCTGGGGAGTTGCACCTACCAATGATCTTGTCAGAGGCGTTACATGCCAGTGCAAAGCGAGTGGTCTTGGAGTATATCTCCATGGTCCTCCTCAGAGCCTGCTGGGCCCCATCTGTCATGCTGGAGAGAAAGTACGGCTATTTGAGCTCTAACACACACATACCACACACACACACACTCACATAACAGGGCAGGCTACAAGGCCCATACTCCTGACCATTCAGATTTATTCACCACCAGTGGCCCCCCCCCCCCCCCCCCCCCAAACCTTGCATAGCAGCTATCATAAAGGGTGACATGGTGACATGGTGTGGAGGTGTGGTAAGCTCAGGTGACATGATGTGGAGGTGTGGTAAGCTCAGGTGACATGGTGACATGGTGTGTTAAGCTCAGGTGACATGGTGTGGAGGTGTGGTAAGCTCAGGTGACATGGTGACATGGTGTGGAGGTGTGGTAAGCTCAGGTGACATGATGTGGGAGGTGTGGTAAGCTCAGGTGACATGGTGTGGGAGGTGTGGTAAGCTCAGGTGACATGGTGTGGAGGTGTGGTAAGCTCAGGTGACATGGTGTGGGAGGTGTGGTAAGCTCAGGTGACATGGTGTGGAGGTGTGGTAAGCTCAGGTGACATGGTGACATGGTGTGGAGGTGTGGTAAGCTCAGGTGACATGATGTGGGAGGTGTGGTAAGCTCAGGTGACATGGTGTGGAGGTGTGGTAAGCTCAGGTGACATGGTGTGGAGGTGTGGTAAGCTCAGGTGACATGGTGTGAAGGTGTGGTAAGCTCAGGTGACATGGTGTGGAGGTGTGGTAAGCTCAGGTGACATGGTGACATGGTGTGGAGGTGTGGTAAGCTCAGGTGACATGATGTGGGAGGTGTGGTAAGCTCAGGTGACAGGGTGTGGAGGTGTGGTAAGCTCAGGTGACATGGTGTGGGAGGTGTGGTAAGCTCAGGTGACATGATGTGGGAGGTGTGGTAAGCTCAGGTGACATGGTGTGGAGGTGTGGTAAGCTCAGGTGACAGGGTGTGGAGGTGTGGTAAGCTCAGGTGACAGGGTGTGGAGGTGTGGTAAGCTCAGGTGACATGGTGTGGAGGTGTGGTAAGCTCAGGTGACAGGGTGTGGAGGTGTGGTAAGCTCAGGTGACATGATGTGGGAGGTGTGGTAAGCTCAGGTGACATGATGTGGGAGGTGTGGTAAGCTCAGGTGACATGGTGACATGATGTGGGAGGTGTGGTAAGCTCAGGTGACATGATGTGGGAGGTGTGGTAAGCTCAGGTGACATGATGTGGGAGGTGTGGTAAGCTCAGGTGACATGATGTGGGAGGTGTGGTAAGCTCAGGTGACATGGTGACATGGTGTGGACAGTGGCATATCCAGTCATGTTGTACATTGCCCAGAAACCCCTCTCCCCCCTCTCACTGAATGTAATGAAATCAGTCGGGACGTTCCAATTTAACATGCAATGAATTCCAGTACATCATAAGCAATGATGTCAATTATAGCACAGATTATAGAGTATGAGTCCAGTCGATCTATTAATAATAATTCACATAATACATTAACTACACATGTAAAAGGAAACCAAACAAGAGCCACTGAAACTTTGTTTTCGCAATTGTAACAATTCCTACTCAAACGCTTTGAAAGACAATAACAATGACGTTGAAGGTGCATGTGATCTGCATGTGATCTGCATGTGATCCTGATCAAATGTCTACACCATCTGCTTCTAGCTAGCAGTATCAGCCCAAAAGTTTGTGTGGTCAATGGGAGAGCTTACAGCAATTGTCAGATGCCTGGCATAGGGTTTTGTGTGTTCTTTTTTGTTACTGATGGTTGGTACCTGGAGTGCTGCCCCCTCTGAGTATTAGAGAATCTCCTTGTGGACCCCCCCCCTCCCCCCCCCTGCATACCATGGTGTGGGAAGCTCAGGTGTGAAAGATGATTGTGCTGATATCCTTTAGCACACACAATTACCACTTTTGATAAGGGTACAATTGGTCCACCATAAATTGTAAACTCAAGCCATACATATATCTACTGAGGGGTGTGGCCATACCTGTCTGCCTCATCCAGGATCACTATCTTGTGTCGTCCAGAGGGGAGGGTCACCTTCTGGTGCGCAAACATCTTGATCTGATTGCGTACAACATCAATACCCCTAGGGGGAACAACAGACAACATCAATACCCCTGGGGGAACAACATCAATACCCCTAGGGGGAACAACATCAATACCCCTAGGGGGAACAACATCAATACCCCTAGGGGGAACAACATCAATACCCCTAGGGGGAACAACATTAATATCCCTGGGGGACAACATCAATACCCCTAGGGGGAACAATATCAATATGGGACAACAGACCACATTGATACCCTCCTCATGTCATCACTCATGTCAGCCTTTTCACCTTGTCATAAAGTTACTAATGCACACACACACACACACACACACACACACACACACACACACACACACACACACACACACACACACACACATGCACACACACCTGTCATTGGAAGCATTTAACTCAAGAACAGCATCTTTAAGGGATGGACCAAGTAAGGCTCTTGCAAGGCATAAGATGCTGGTCGTCTTGCCAGTGCCTGGAGGACCCTGGGACGAGGGAACTTTATTAAACATACGTAATCTGGAAAATAAAAAAATTGGCTGACGGAAATGATCAAGTTGGGTACATTTCCTTCCTTTGCGAAGACCTGCAGAATAGGGTAGCTTATACACCGCAGTAATGACAGGGGCTGCACCGCCTACCGCCAGTCTGCTAATGGTGTCCTCGTTACCCACGACATCTTGTAGGGTCGTTGGCCGGTATTTCTCGACCCTGAATATTTATAATATTGTGAGCTGACAACAGCGCAGATTTTCTTACCATGGTAATTCGTGCGGAATCCTGTTCTTCCCTGCCTTGTCCGGACCTCCTATCAACAAAGAGTCAGTTGTGGTCTCCTCCATTTAGCTAGTTTCCCGCCGCTTTTAACGGATGATTGTTAGTTATTAAAAATTGGCTAATTAATCATAGTTGCATGCATATATATATGGGACAGTGTCCAGCAAAATCGGGCTTGTGGGGTTATAATTTTATCACTATAAAAATTGCACGTTACACTTAACAGCACATCTTCGCAACGGTACAACCTTTTTCTTTCAAATTTCGTACACTTATTCCCACACCATTTCTCTCTGTGGAAATCGATTTTTGTAATCTACGTATTTTCCGTGCAGCGGGTACAGCATTCGTTAACCCTGCGGGTTAGAAATCCACATTTCTCGAGGTGCGAGTGTTGAAAACGCGTCAAATTCGGAACATACATAGTGAAGTCCTGTAGCTATTGATTTGTTCAGATCGTTGATTTGTATATTATCCGTTACGGTAATATGGCAGTGCAAAGTTAGTGCATATTTCCCGCTCCATTCGCGCCACCAATGTATCTTAACGCGCTTCCCGTTCTTCCGAGCACATGAATATGCAATTTATATCTGGTTCCGCCTATTCTCCGCCAGTACCACTTTTGCTTAAGTTGCTGGAAATTAAAGTGGAAACAATCTCGTTACGGCTGGCTTTGACTTTACAACTAGCGATTAGCGAAGTAAAGTTAACAAGTAATTGAGGCGATCGTGCAATGCACGTGGACTCTCGTGCCAACTCGGTACGTAATACGCACTCATAGCCACATTATAATACATCGCAGAAATCAGGAGGGTGGTGATTGATTCATTTAGGAAAAGGCTTTCCGGGGACAAGTACGATTACTAAGCCTTACTGTATACTACATGTACTATAAGTCTTGCTGCCTTCTTTGCACAACGTTAGCAACACAAACTAGTGCTATGGTGCAGTGCCAGTTATAAGAAGTGCTGTTACTGTGCTTGTAAAGTAGTGCTATGGTGTTGTGATTGTGAAGTAGTGCTATTGTGCAGTACCCGTTATGGTGCTGAAGTAGTGCTATGGTGCTGATTATGTAGTGCTATGGTGCTGATTATGTAGTGCTATGGTGCTGCATTTATGAAGCAGAGTGCCTCTGTGTGACGTAGTGCTATGGTGCAGTGCTAGTGAAGTAGTGCCATCGTTCTGTGCTTGTGAAGTAGTGCTATGGTGCTGATTGCATACTGATATGGTGCAGTGCTTGAGACGTAGAGCTATGGTGCAGTACTAGTGAAGTAGTGCCATCTTTCTGTGCTTGTGAAATAGTGCTATGGTGCTGATTGCATACTGATATGGTGCAGTGCTTGTGATGTAGTGCTATGGTGCAGTGCTTGTGACGTAGTGCTATGGTGCAGTGCTTGTGACGTAGTGCTATGGTGCAGTGCTTGTGACGTAGTGCTATGGTGCAGTGCTTGTGACGTAGTGCTATGGTGCAGTGCTTGTGACGTAGTGCTATGGTGCAGTGCTTGTGACGTAGTGCTATGGTGCAGTGCTTGTGACGTAGTGCTATGGTGCAGTGCTTGTGACGTAGTGCTATGGTGCAGTGCTTGTGACTTAGTGCTATGGTGCAGTGCTTGTGCGAGGAAGCAAGGGCCATGGGGGCCATTACCCCCATTTTATTGTCATAGGGGGGCATTGCCCCCCCCCCCCCCCCCCCCCCCTCACCTTTATTCAGTACGATCTATACACCATCCTAAAATTTATGTCAGGTCCTCAGCCTATAGACACATTTATTTGTACCCCCCACTTTTAAATACCTTACTACACACCTGATGGTGGCACCGTGCTTCTGAAGTAGTGCTATGGTGCTATGCTTGCTGTGGTGCTTATTGTGTAGTGCTATGGTGCTGCGTTTATCAAGTAGTGATATTGTGCAGTGCTAAGCAATGCTGTGGTGCTGTGTTTGTGAAGCATGTGAAGTAGTGCTATGGTGTTGTGCATGTGAAGTAGTGCCATCCCTATTATGGTGCTGAAGTAGTGCCATGGGTGAAGTATGTGTGCTGATTGTGTAGTGCTATGGTGCTGATTGTGTAGTGCTAAGGTGCTGATTGTATAGTGCTATGGTGCTGATTGTGTAGTGCTAAGGTGCTGATTGTATAGTGCTATGGTGCTGATTGTGTAGTGCTATGGTGCTGATTGTGTAGTGCTAAGGTGCTGATTGTGTAGTGCTATGGTGCTGATTGTGTAGTGCTATGGTGCTGATTGTGTAGTGCTATGGTGTTGATTGTGTAGTGCTATGGTGCTGATTGTGTAGTGCTATGGTGCTGATTGTGTAGTGCTGTGATGCTAATAGTGTAATGCTATGGTGCTGCATTTATGAAGTAGGGCTATGGTGCAGTGTTTGTGACGTAGTGCTATGGGTTATATAAATGGAGGGGGGGGGGGTGCTACACGCCATCCTAAAAGTTCTAATATAGATCAGATCTCTCCCCCTCCCCCCCCCCCCCCCCCTCGGCCTATAGACATGCTCATTTATATGCACCCCCACCTTCCTACACGCCTGATGGTGCTATACTTGTGAAGTAGTGCTATGGTGCAGTGACTGTGAAGGAGTGCTTGGTACAGTGGCTGTGATGTAGTGCTATGGTGCAGTACTTGTGCGAGGAAGCAAGGGCCATGGGGGCCATTGCCTCCATTTTATTGTTGTAGAGGGGCATTGCCCCCCCTCCCCCCTCACCTTTATTCTGTATGATGTTTAGAAGTATAAATGGAGGGGGGAGTGGGGGGGGAGTGGTATACGCCATCCTAAAATTTCTGAGTCAGGTCCTCAACCTATAGACACACTTATTTATTTGTACCCCCCACCTTTAAATACCTTCCTACACACCTGATGGTGGCACTGTGCTTCTGAAGTAGTACCATGGTGCTATGCTTGTGAAGTGGTGTTGTGGTGCTTATTGTGTAGTGCTATGGGCTGTGTTTATCAAGTAGTGCTATTGTGCAATGCTACGGTGCTGTGTTTGTGAAGCATGTGAAGTAGTGCTATAGTGTTGTGCATGTGAAGTAGTGCCATCCCTGTTTAGTGCTGAAGTAGTGCTATGGTGTTGATTGGTTAGTACTATGGTGCTGATTTTGTAGTGCTATGGTGCTGATTGTGTAGTGCTATGGTGCTGATTGTGTAGTGCTATGGTGTTGATTGTGTAGTGCTATGGTGCTGATTGTATACTGCTATGGTGCTAATAGTGTAATGCTATGGTGCTGAATTCATGAAGTAGAGCTATGGTGCAATGCTTGTGAAGTAGTGCTATGGTGCAGCGCCTGTTAAGAAGTGCTAGTCTAGTGCTGTGCTTGTGAAATAGTGCTTTTTATGGTGGACTACTACAGATCAAAGACAACTTGTTACCCAATTTGTTTCAGGAGTATTGGTAATTGCTATAGGAAGGTTAGCCCTTAATCCTCATTTGAAAAGACAACAGTTTGCACCACCCATTTTCATGTTAATTGGGAATGGGCTTGTGACTCATGTACACATCTGATGCTCCTTGAAATCTTAGCGTACTACACCTTTAATTAATGTTCATGTATAGTTTACAGCCCCCTTTTAATGGGATGCAATGCCCAAGCAATACACATGTAGCTTCCATGGCACAAGGTGCACCTTGAACTGAGGCCATGCAGGCCAGGTCACCACTTAATGGCTGCATGGGAAATATGGTCAAGGTGACTCTGATAGAAACAATAGATGTTCTTTAAGGCAAGCTACGACCACCTCGGCCATCATGCAGCTACAGTGACCACCTCAGTGTGGAGCTATGTCTCCTGACCACTCCAAAACTTGCCTAAGCTGTTATCCAACTGGTACATGGGAAAGGCAATGGCTCTAGACTTGCCCATCACTTCTCACCTCTTCATTTAACCCCCTAGCACTATTGGAAGCGAGGGTGCCCAGGTCAATACACACTGCCAATGACACCTTGTGCTCTGATCTGGGGTGTGTTTGTGTGAAGCCTAAGATACGGAGGTACCAGCTATAAGCTTGCCTCACCTCTTGCCACCACCTCTAAATTCCAAAAGCTATCCTTACCCGGACTGCCAACCCTGATGTAAATTAGTGATTGCTTTGATTGCTTGTGTGTGTTGTACATCTGTGATTGTGTGTGTGTATGTGCCTGCATATGTGTGTGTGTCTGTACGTGTGTGTGTTTGCAAATTCTAAGTGGTGCCCCTCATACATGGCCCCTATTTAATCTAGGGAGCTGTGCAACATACTCTGAATATTTGTATAGTAGCTCATATAGTACAAGAGCAGTGTTGAGATTTTTTTTTTAAGTCCAGGCTTCACAAGGGTAGAAGCTTTGGAAGCCTTGCACATGTTAGCAGTGAATATTATTGCTAACCTATCACTACAGATTATGGCAGGACTGGGCCACTGGAAAGTTTACATAGACTGTGTTCACAACCAACTAGCTTGTTATTTCTTATAGTGCAGTGCTTGTAAAGTAGTGCTATGATGCAGTAAGACTTACTGTAGTGCTATGGTGCTGTGCCTGTGAAGTGCCTTTTCACAGGCACAGCACCATAGCACTACTTCACAAGCACTGCAGTATAGCACAACTTAACAGGCACTGCACCATAGCACAACTTAACAGGCACTGCACCATAGCACAACTTAACAGGCACTGCACCATAGCACTGCTTCACAGGCACTGCAACAATAGCACTGCAAAATAGCACTTCTTGAGAAAACAGCACCATAGCAAGCACCATAGCACTACTTCATAAGCATAGCACCAAGGCACTAACAGGTGCGAAGGAAGGTATATAAAGTTGGGGGGTGCAAAAAAAGAGCTCACACAGTACAAGATCAGTCCTTCACAAAAGCAGCTTTGGAAGCCTTGCATATGGTGGCAGTGAATATTATTGTTAACCTATCACTACAGATTATGGCAGGACAGGGCCACTGGAAAGTTTACATAGACTGAATGTTCACATACCAGCTGAATGGTAAGTGTTCAGGTTCAAATATACAAATACATGTACACCAACAAATTTCCCAGCTTGAACATGTATGTTATTTAAAAAAGCACTTCACAAGCACCATAGCACTACTTCACAGGCACAGCACCATAGCACAACATCACAGGGACTGCACCATAGCACTATTTCACACTGTGGAGGGGGGGTCCCAATGGCCCCCATACTTCTTTGCCACTGACCATAGCACTATGTCATAAATGCAGCACCATAGCACTACACAATCAGCACCATAGCATTACTTAACAGGCACAGCACAATAGCACTACTTCAACACCATAGCATTACACTTTTAGCACCATAGCACTACTTCACAAGCACTGCATCATACCACTACACAATGGCACCATAGCACTATACGATCAGCACCATATCAGCACCATAGTACTGCACAATCAGCATCATAGCACCACTACACTGTACTTCACAAGCATAGCACATACCATGGCACCATAGCACTACACAATCAGCACACATAATTCACCCATGGCACTACTTCAGCACCATAACAGGGATGGCACTACTTCACATGCACAACACTATAGCACTACTTCACATGCACTGCACCACACAATCAGCACCATAGCACTACACAATCAGCACCATAACACTACACATAGCATTACACAATCAGCACCATAGCACTACACAATCAATACCCTAGCACTACACAATCAGCACCGTAGCACCACTACACTGTACTTCACAAGCATAGCACATACCATGGCACCACACAATCAGCACCATAGCACATACCATGGCACCATAGCACTACACAATCAGCACACATAGCACTACACAATCAGCACCATAGCACTACACAATCAGCACACATACTTTACCCATGGCATTACTTCAGCACCATAATAGGGATGGCACTACTTCACATGCACAACACCATAGCACTACATCACATGCTTCACAAACACAGCACCATAGCATTGCTTAGCACTGCACAATATCACTACTTGATAAGTGCAGGACCATAGCACTACACAATAAGCACCACAACACTACTTCACTAGTATAGCACCAAGCACTACTTCAGAAGGACAGCACCATCAGGTGTGTAGGAAGGTGGGGGTGCAAATAAATGAGCATGTCTATAGGCCGAGGGGGGAGGGGGGAGAGATCTGACCTATGTTTAGGATGGTGTGTGGCACCCCCCTCCCCCCTCCATTTATACTCTTATACATGGTACTGTGGAGGGGGGGGGGGGGGGGGGGGGGCTATGGTCCCAATGGCCCCCATACTTCTTATGCCATTGACCATAGCACTACTTCACAAACACTGCACCATAGCATGTCATAAATGCAACACCATAGCACTGCACAATCAGCACCAAAGCACTACTTCACAAGCACTGCACCATACCACTACACAATTGGCACCACAGCACTACACAATTAGCACCATAGCACTGCACAATCGGCACCATAGCACTGCACAATCAGCACCATAGCACTACACAATCAACACCATAACACTACACAATCAGCACCATAGCACTACACATCAGCACCATAGCACTACACAATCAGCACCATAGCACTACACAATCAGCACCATAGCACTACACAATCAGCACCATAGCATTACACAATCAGTACCATAGAACTACACAATCAGCACCATAGCACTACACAATCAGCACCATAGCACTACTTCACCCATGGCACTACATCAGCACTAAACAGGGATGGCACTACTTCACATGCTTCACAAACACAGTACCATAGCACTACACAATAAGCACCACAGCACCACTTCACAAGCATAGCACCATAGCACTACTTCAGAAGCACAGTGCCACCATCAGGTGTGTAGGAAGGTATTTAAAGGTGGGGGGTACAAATATATAAGCGTGTCTATAGGTTGAGGACCTGACTCAGAAATTTTAGGATGGTGTATAGCACTCCCCCCCCCCCCCCCCACTCCCCCCTCCATTTATACTTTTATACATCATACAGAATAAAGGTGAGGGGGGGAGGGGGGGGGCAATGCCCCCCCATGACAATAAAATGGAGGCAATGGCCCCCATGGCCCTTGCTTCCTCGCACAAGCACTGCACCATAGCACGTCACAAGCACTGCACCGTAGCACTACTTCTGAACAAACACTGCACCATAGCACTACTTCACAAACCATAGCACTACTTCATAAATGTAACACCATTGCACTACACAATAAACACCACAACACTACTTCACTAGTATAGCACCAAGGCACTACTTCAGAAGGACAGCACCATCAGGCGTGTAGGAAGGTGGGGGTGCAAATAAATGAGCATGTCTATAGGCCGAGGGAGTAGGGGGGAGAGATCGGATTTTTAGGACAGCGTGTAGCACCCCCCCTCCCCCCTCCATTTATATATGGTACTGGTGGAGGGGGGTGGAGGGGGGCTATGGCCCCAATGGTACTCATACGTCCTATGCCACTGACCCATAGCATTACATGTACTTCAAAAACACTGCACCATAGCCCTACTTCATAAATGCAGCACCATAGCACTGCATAATCAGCACCATAGCACTACACAATCAACACCCTAGCACTACACTGTACTTCACAAGCATAGCACATACCATGGCACCATAGCACCACAAAATCAGCACCATAGCACTATACAATCAGCACCATAGCACTACACAATCAGCACACATACTTCACCCATGGCACTACTTCAGCACCATAATAGGGATGGCACTACTTCACATGCACAACACCATAGCACTACTTCACATGCTTCACAAACACAGCACCATAGCATTGCTTAGCACTGCACAATATCACTACTTGATAAACGCAGCACCATAGCACTACACAATAAGCACCATAGCAAGCATAGCACCATAGCACTACTTCAGAAGCACGGTGCCACCATCAGGTGTGTAGTAAGGTATTTAAAAGTGGGGGGTACAAATAAATGTGTCTATAGGCTGAGGACCTGACATAAATTTTAGGATGGTGTATAGATCGTACTGAATAAAGGTGAGGGGGGGGGGGGGGGGGGGGCAATACCCCTCTATGACAATAAAATGAGGGTAATGGCCCCCATGTCCCTTGCTTCCTCGCACAAGCACTGCACCATAGCACTAAGTCACAAGCACTGCACCATAGCACTACGTCACAAGCACTGCACCATAGCACTACGTCACAAGCACTGCACCATAGCACTACATCACAAGCACTGCATCATAGCACTACGTCACAAGCACTGTACCATCGCACTACGTCACAAGCACTGCACCATATCAATATGCAATCAGCACCATAGCACTACTTCAAAAGCACAGAACAATGGCACTACTTCACTAGTTCATAAATGCAGAGTGCCATAGCACTACACAATCAGCACCATAGCACTACTTCACCCATGGCACTACTTCAGCACCATAACGGGTACTGCACAATAGCACTACTTCACAATCACAACACCATAGCACTACTTTACAAGCACAGTAACAGCACTTCTTATAACTGGCACTGCACCATAGCACTAGTTTGTGTTGCTAACGTTGTGCAAAGAAGGCAGCAAGACTTATAGTACATGTAGTATACAGTAAGGCTTAGCAATCGTACTTGTCCCCGGAAAGCCTTTTCCTAAATGAATCAATCACCACCCTCCTGATGTCTGCGATGTATTATAATGTGGCTATGAGTGCGTACGTACCGAGTTGGCACGAGAGTTCACGTGCATTGCACGATCGCCTCAATTACTTGTTAACTTTACTTCGCTAATCGCTAGTTGTAAAGTCAAAGCCAGCCGTAACGAGATTGTTTCCACTTTAATTTCCAGCAACTTAAGCAAAAGTGGTACTGGCGGAGAATAGGCGGAACCAGATATAAATTGCATATTCATGTGCTCGGAAGAACGGGAAGCGCGTTAAGATACATTGGTGGCGCGAATGGAGCGGGAAATATGCACTAACTTTGCACTGCCATATTACCGTAACGGATAATATACAAATCAACGATCTGAACAACTCAATAGCTACAGGACTTCACTATGTATGTTCCGAATTTGACGCGTTTTCAACACTCGCACCTCGAGAAATGTGGATTTCTAACCCGCGGGGTTAACGAATGCTGTACCCGCTGCACGGAAAATACGTAGATTACAAAAATCGATTTCCACAGAGAGAAATGGTGTGGAAACAAGTGTACGAAATTTGAAAGGAAAAGGTTGTACCGTTGCGAAGATGTGCTGTTAAGTGTAACGTGCAATTTTTATAGTGATAAAATTATAACCCCACAAGCCCGATTTTGCTGGACACTGTCCCAATTATATATATATAGCGCATGTTCATACTAGATCATCTGGGGGGATTTATTGTACAGTAGTAGAACCACATTGCAGTGCTTATAGGAGATAACGGCTGAAACTAAGCGGCGGGTAATAAAGCAGTGCTAAGGGGTGGAAGCAATCGTCCTTGCAGCTGCCAGCAATATACATTACAAGAATCTTTTTTTTCTCTTAATACTTATGTAGGCCTATGTGATTAAGAAAACAAAAAATCTTACCAAACAGCTATTTTTAAGTTTCCTTAAAGTATCATTCCTCGCTCAGGAAAGCACCCATCAAGTATCAATCAAGATTTGGCATATGGCTTTGGAATATCTGGTGCAATATTTGGTAGAATGCTGAAGAAATAGTTCCACATGGATTCTCAACACTCATCCAGTACCCTAGTCATACAGTGTTGATCCATTTTGCTTCAGAGCTGATCAGCCGAGCCTTCCTACATGGTCCCAACACAACACTGTGTACCTCATAGCCTTCCTACATGGTCCCAACACAACACTGTGTACCTCATAGCCTTCCTACATGGTCCCAACACAACACTGTGTACCTCATAGCCTTCCTACATGGTCCCAACACAACACTGTGTACCTCATAGCCTTCCTACATGGTCCCAACACAACACTGTGTACCTCATAGCCTTCCTACATGGTCCCAACACAACACTGTGTACCTCATAGCCTTCCTACATGGTCCCAACACAACACTGTGTACCTCATAGCCTTCCTACATGGTCCCAACACAACACTGTGTACCTCATAGCCTTCCTACATGGTCCCAACACAACACTGTGTACCTCATAGCCTTCCTACATGGTCCCAACACAACACTGTGTACCTCATAGCCTTCCTACATGGTCCCAACACAACACTGTGTACCTCATAGCCTTCCTACATGGTCCCAACACAACACTGTGTACCTCATAGCCTTCCTACATGGTCCCAACACAACACTGTGTACCTCATAGCCTTCCTACATGGTCCCAACACAACACTGTGTACCTCATAGCCTTCCTACATGGTCCCAACACAACACTGTGTACCTCATAGCCTTCCTACATGGTCCCAACACAACACTGTGTACCCCATAGCCTTCCTACATGGTCCCAACACAACACTGTGTACCTCAATTATAATGTAGGGTGGCCTTGAACAACTCACCCAGCTCTGTGTACAGTATTCATAGCTGTTAGTGGTGTGCTTCTTCTAGAGATACAAAACCTCGTGTAACTCATCATAGGAAGTTCAGGACTGTCATGCTGCAATGATATATACGTATGGCCGTAAAGATGGCAATGTGAACTAAATCTGCAGTCAGGTCCCCTCCATGTTATTGGTGCCTATAGTAAGCCTAGTGTGAGGGTGTGTGTGCATAGTGTGAGGGGTGTGTGTGCATAGTGTGAGGGGTGTGTGCATAGTGTGAGGGTGTGTGTGCATAGTGTGAGGAGTGTGTGTGCATAGTCTGAGGGGTATGTATGCAGTGTGAGGGGTGTGTGCATAGTGTGAGGGGTGTGTGCATAGTGTGAGGGTGTGTGTGCATAGTGAGGAAGTGTGTGCATACTGTGAGAGTGTGTGTGCATAGTGAGGGGTGTGTGTGCATAGTGTGAGGGGTGTGTATGCATGGATTGCTTGCTGTTGCTTCCCTGCCTTGTCTGGACCACCTATCAACAAAAAGACAATCCTGCCTTGGTTACCCCATTTTATCCCTGTGCATCAATAGGAGTTAGTTAGTGCACCATGTTACACCACAAACAACTGACAGGACTGTCATGGAAAATCATTTTACCTAAAGAACTCATTGTAAATTGTTTTTGCTGCAAAATGATCATTGTGATCAAACTTACATCTTCTTTGCAAATGCAGATAATGGAAATTCACGACTTTAGTTCACATGTGTGCTCTTGTTTACAGGTGTACAATTGGTGGTCAGTTTAGAATGCACTTTTTGATATGGCTTGTATCACTTTGCACACAACTCTATTTCTTAGTTAAACTTCTCCTGCTGTGTGCTTTTTCTTTTACACACATCAATGGTCAACAATATTATGACAATATAGTCTCCAGATCCGACAACCTCTATTATTCTTATCATTTCACTAAGTGTCTCCATAGACCTACTTGTTTTCAATTAGCTGGAGGACTTTGAGGGTTTTCAGTGCACACTGAACTCTTGTACTAAAACAAAAGCCACTAACATGCTATAGCAGTTCACAGGGTTAATAGCATGAGTTTAGTTAAACAACTCATTTTATTCTGTAAGATGGCGGCATGCTCAACATAAGCTCTTCACACAACCTGTTGGGAGAATTCATAGTGCCCATGTAATCGCGCCAGTTTTCCTGTTACATAACCAGCCAACATAAATCACGAGGTTAGGGTTATATTAATTAGTTATATGGGACTTCCGGCGATTATGAGGACTTTATTTCACGCTACCGTTCCAACGTAGGGAAGACTTTAGCCTCGTACCCAGACTCCCAGTCTGCCGGATTACATAATTACCTGAGAACGGGGGTGTTATTACGAGGCAATGATATATCTGTACAGTGTAAAACTAGTGGCGGCCATTCATTTATACCAGTTTTGTACAATAGATGCTTTGTATAAAATCACCAGTTGAAAACAAATACACTAAGCATGCACAGATACACAGAGATGCCGGCCGTTGCAGGGGGCCCATCCAAACAACCACGTTAATAGGTGCGAGTGACGACCGGCTCTGCCAATTTCGAGCTGCCGAGATTATGCCTCGAGACGTCGGTTGGAAATGCAATGTAAACTTATTCATTTTTCTGTGGCGGGAGGAGGATACAATAAACTATAATTAGTTCTCACGGTGGGATGGTAGCGTAACTAAACAGAGAGGTCACCTGAACACGTTATCCAAATCTGCAGTGCACCAATCGAATCGGTGCTGATCAACACTCGATCACGCGGAAGAGGCCGGACATGTGACAATCTATATAAGGCAACGGAAGGGGCGTAATACGTGCACGCGAACGTTAAAAGTTGAGCATGGCTGCGATTACCTTTCTGCTAGTATCCTGCCTCGTGGCAGCGTGCATTGCGCAACCTCCACGACCCAGCCCGCCCGAGACATTCTTCGCTGACGTAAGCAATTGGTGGTGTGTTTTCCTAGCTGCATTCACGACGATATTTCCACAGGTCTTTGTTGAACTCCATTCTGCCGACCACACTGTGTTCGGCAGAGGTACTTTGCAAATATAGCTTATCCCAATCCCAGGTATTTACCTGGCGCACTTTCCTTGCTCAGGCTACTTCGCTCAAGACGCTACCCTAGGCCACCGCGTCGAAAGTGGTACTTTTGAAGACAATACGACTCTCACTGGTATAGCTCTTTACGACAAAGGTTTTGAGTACATCTACCGCTCTGCGTAAGTGCGATGGAGTGGTCTCCTTAATCTTTATTCAATCCCACCCGCAGCCCCAATAGCCAGCCAAGTTGCCAGGTCCGACCTCTAAACGGTACCATCCCTAAGTACTGGGGATGGGTCGCCTCCGCTACTTTTGCCGGAACTCAGCCAGACCCATACATTCATGCTACCTTGAACATATGGCGCTATTCAGTAAGTGACTGCATGTACCTTTTAGGTACCCCTTTTATTTTTAAATATACTTTCAACAGCCTGGCTCTGGCTACTTGTTTGAGCTGGGAGTGGGCCAGACAACACCCAATGTTCCTGTGCTCACCAATCTCTACCAGACCTCCGGTGACACCAAGACCTACTTCAACCTGTTTTCAGCCACCACACCTGCAGCAGGGAACTTCACTGTTCCCAGTATCTGTCTGCAGTAGTGACTGTGCTGATATTGTCTAGTGTTGCCCCTCTTTTTGTTGTTGTGTAGTGTTCAATGCTATGAATGTAGTTTGCACTTATATTGGTCTCTGTTGCACCCCATCATTTTAAAGAAATTAAGGCTGGAGTGGGTGTATAATTGCATTGTATTTTATCTGGAGAAAAAAAATGAAGCAAGCAACGCAGCAATAGCCTTGCAGTGCGCACTAGTTAGTGTACTTGCTGAAAGTATACCGTATACGGAGTGTAGTAAACATTTTTCTGGAACAGCATAGTATAAAGATATACATTTATTCCGCATGACATAAAAATGCTGGTGCGCATGCGCAAGATGCGGTTGACGCCCCCTTTCCTATATGTAGTTGTATTCGCCTGCTTGCCCTCATTCTGTTACGATGTACGGAGTTGTTGCCCTTGCGTGCCTCTTCGCTCTGTGTGCGGCGCAGCCACCGCGCCCTCAAATTCCCGAAACCTTTTATGCTCAGGTAAGCGATTTTTGTACTTCTGAGTCACTGTACGAAACCTACGTGTCTCGTAACTTATGTGGTCAGGTAGCCGTTGAGCTTCACAGTGCCGAGGGAACCATTTTTGGCAGAGGTTAGCGTTTTTGTGCACATTA
Source organism: Spongilla lacustris (assembly GCA_949361645.1). NCBI lineage: Eukaryota > Metazoa > Porifera > Demospongiae > Spongillida > Spongillidae > Spongilla > Spongilla lacustris. The sequence goes on from OX442431.1 coordinate 438,877, forward strand.
TGGTAGTTCGCTCAAACTTTATTTTGCACAATGTCACGCAGGAAACTTTGCCCAGGACTTCACCGCTGGCCACCTCGCCGAGAATGCAACGACCGAGGACGGAACAGACTATCTAGGGCTGAACCTGTACGACAAGGAAGAGGCCTACGTCTACCGCTCGGCGTACGTTGACCTTTGATCACGTGGCCACGTGCAAATTAATGAAGACTTGTCACCCCATATAGTAAGGGTTCTACCCCAAGCTGCCAGTCGCGTGCATTGAGCGGCTCAATTCCATCGTACTGGTCATGGGTTGCGACTGCCACGTTCAGAGGGTATTTTCCCGACCCTTACAACCACAGGAATCTTTCCGTTTGGTACTTAGAGGTAGGCCTAAACTGCGTTTTATTCTGGTCATGAGTGCTACATACTATGTCTCGTTATAGCCCGGATTCGGTACCAGGTTCGAGCTTGGAGTTCTCGAGGAGGACGCTAATCAGCCAGTGTTCAACAACTTGTACAGGACGTCGGGAGACTCCAAGGTGTACTTCTTTGCCTTCTATGCTATTACACCAGCTGCCGGCAACTTCACGGTCCCAGCCGCGTGCCAGTGAATGCACGTGACTTGTGATCCTTTTTTTTGTGTTATAGCATTTCGGTACTGTGTAGATGTTACAGAAATTTATGCTGCAAGATACACGTGTCATACCATAGACATATAGTGTGGTCGGGTGGAGGAAGAAACATTCGCAGGGCCCAGACATCCTATAATTTTATCGTATAACGATAACACTAATAATTACGTACGTACAAGGGTCCAGTGACGTTGAGGAAACCAGATTTCTAAAGTGATACAGCATTCACACCTCGCTGCTAGTGCTAAGCGTTGCTTTCAAGCACCAAATTCTTTGAAAACACTAAAACTACTCCCATCAGTGGAATGTGGCGTGTCACCCCGAGGTAAGGTCATAGAGTCCGCATGCAAACAAACACGGAAAAACAACTGGAATGCGCACTAGGAGCATTTTCCCCGAGATGATTATGGTATACTACATCCAAATACCCGTTATCCACAGAAATATTGAGTATTGCATAAATCCGGGGAAAGCTTATATATAACTACTAGTATGAGTGGTCATGTGGGAGACCTAAGTCCCGCGCAGGATGAATCATTGCGCAAGGTAACAATAATACACATTAGCCCATGTAGTGAATAGCTCAAATCTGTATAATTCCAAAGCTGAGGGCCTCGCTGTCTGACGTCACACTGCCCGAGAACGACGACTACTACCTCCTGCGCTGGCTGCGAGGTAAGCGCGCGGTGCGATGTTTCAATCATCTATCACATTAACCAATCAGCTGTCAAGTTCGATAGCGACAAGGCAGAACAGCGTCTCAGAAAGGTACGTACGTTGGCTTCGGATGTCTGGGGAGGAGGTAACGTTGTTGTTGCAAGCATGTCGAAACGAGAAAAGAGTTTGGTGCGGACACGATACTGACCGACTGGAAGCCCCCAGAAGTGAGAGGGTTAACAGTAATATCCGTGTGCCTTCACCTCATTGGTCTGGGGACTGCACAGGTATTGGTCAAGTATTTCCCAACGGGCTTCTTTGGGGAAGATAGGGATGGGCACCCCGTCTATTATGACAATCTTGGCAACCTGGACTTCAAAGGTTGTTACTTATGACATCACAAGCTGTGGGTATGGTCTGGCCTTTTCAGGAGTGCACAGGTCGTGTACACGCGAGGACGTTGTGAGGCTGAAGGTGATGCATGCAGAGCAGTCATTGGCCAAAGGCAGGGAATTCTCAGCAAAGGTTTAACATCAGAGCTTGTGTGATGCCCCATCAATGATGGTATTTTCATGCTACACAGAAGGGGAGGAAGATAGAGACAATCACTTCTGTATTGGACCTGGAAAACCTTAGCTTCCAGAGGCACTACTACTGGCCAGGTATGGGGGCATGGCTAGAGAGGTAGGTGGGTAGCTATGGATGGCTGGTAGGGGAGGTAGCTATGGATGGCTGGTAGGAGAGCTAGCTATGGATGGCTGGTAGGGGAGGTAGCTATGGATGGCTGGTAGGTGAGGTAGCTATGGATGGCTGGTAGGGGAGGTAGCTATGGATGGCTGGTAGGTGAGGTAGCTATGGTTGGCTGGTATGTGAGGTAGCTATGGATGGCTGGTAGGTGAGGTAGCTATGGATGGCTGGTAGGGGAGGTAGCTATGGACGGAGGTTTTTTAACCTTTGAATACTTTGCAGGAATCAACCTTTTCAATGAGGTAAGTACTCGAACTGCTATGTAACACGTTGGGTGTGAGGGGAAGGTGAGCATGTGAGGGGAAGGTGAGCATGTGAGGGGAAGGTGAGCATGTGAGGGGAAGGTGAGCATGTGAGGGGAATGTGAGGGGAAGGTGAGCATGTGAGGGGGAAGGTGAGCATGTGAGGGGAAGGTGAGCATGTGAGGGGAAGGTGAGCATGTGAGGGGAAGGTGAGTATGTGAGGGGAATGTGAGAGGGGAAGGTGAGCATGTGAGGGAAAGGTGAGCATGTGAGGGATAGGTGAGCGAGCATGTGAGGAATATGAGCAGGTTTGTCAGCAGCATCTTACTATGTGTATGTGCTGTTGTACATGTGATCATGTGGTATGGGAACGTGTGAGCGTGTGGTATGGAACTTGAACCTATTTTATGGAACGTAACAAGAGGGCGTGGTAGGGGTGTGTTCTGTGTGAACTGATGTTGGTTTAATTTTTAAGGCACTTTTAAGTGAATAACATCTTACCAGTAACCAGCTCTTGTGCCCCTCCCCCCCCCCCCCCCCTAGCTGTCAGCTATGTTTCAATATCACTACCCAGAGATCATTAATCACGTCCTAGTCGTCAAAGGTTGGCACTCCTGCTTCCCATCCTCCTATAAGTGCCCACCTCCCCCATAGCTCCTAGGATATTTCCTGCAGCCTACAATATTGTGAAACGGTTTGTTGATGAAAACACAAAGTCTAAAATTGTTGTCCTTGGAGGTGAGTAAGGTAACTGTGTGTGTGCTGTCATGTGACTAGGGGGAGGAATCATGTGACCAGGGGAAGGAATCATGTGACCAGTGGAAGGAATCATGTGACCAGGGGAAGGAATCATGGAAGGGTATTCTTGTTTGCAGCAAACTGGAAGGAGGAGATACTTCAGTATATCAGTCCTGACCAGCTTCCCCAAGCTTATGGTGGAACCAGGTGTGAGCCTGATCCCGTGTGTTCAGACTTTGTAAGCCATGGGGAATATATAGGATATGCTAGAATACTGTGCCCCTCTCCCTCTCCCCCTTCCCCTCCCTCTCCCCCTTCCCCTCCCCCTCCCCCCTCTCCCTCCCCTCTCCCCCTTCCCTCTCCCTCCCTTCCCCCTCCCCCTCCACTTATAAACACAGATCAACATTGGGGGTGATGTACCACCTCAGTACTATATGACCAATCTCACTGAGACCAGCAAGGAGGATATGGAGAGTGTGGTGGTGTCCCGAGGGTCTTCATATGAGAGGGAGTTCACAGTAGAGCTGCCTGGGACGGTCATTAGGTGAGCAGGTGTTGGAGGGACTGGGGAGGAGGTCATCATTGTGTGCCTAGGTGGGAGTTCATTACAAATGACCATGACATCAGCTTTGGGTGGTACCAAAAGTCTGGGGCAAGGAAGAGGAGATTTCTTACCTCAACTGCAGAGGTGTCTGAAGTGGTATGGTGATGATGGTGGTGGTGGTGACTACTCAATGACATCATACCTTCTCCTCCCATAAGGTCCCAATGAAGCGTAGGAATAGCCATGTTATTCCAGAGAGTGGGGTACTGCAGTGTAGTGCGGCTGGAATATGTGAGAGGGATGCATGAACACCTGCACACTCCTCCAATGACCTTCTTCCCTCACCTCAGATGTGATAAAGTTTGATAACAGCTACAGCTGGACCAGGGCTAAGGAGGTCTTCTATTCTGTCAAGCTTCTGCCTCCTGATACTGAACTGAGTGTACCACAGGTGGTGGCTGGAGAGGGTGGGGAGGAGGATGAATTCTATGAATGTGGGAATAGTCCTGGGGACCAGTCCCCTCTGGAGTGTGACCAGAGCCCTGGGGACCAGACCCATCTGGAGTGTGACCAGAGACCTGGGGACCACACTGTGCAGGAGTCATCTTGACACTGTAGAACAGTATGTGGTGTGTGTTATGTATATCTCTGTACATGTATGTGATTTTAAAAGGAGAATGAATCATATCAAAGTTATGTACATGTAGCTTACTGTTCACCAGTCAGCTTATGTGTTGGCTAGTACATGGTTATATGTCATCACGTGATTTAATAAACTGCGGTCATTTCAGTGACGTCACGGCATGTGTATTGGTTACATATACATGTACACTAATGACGTAGGTAAATATTCACACCCACTAATCCGATGAGCGGGTACGTTGGAGACCTTAACCCGGTACAGGAGGGAGCCCTGAGAAAAGTAAACAGAATTAACAGCACTGTGCACTTTATTACGTATTTGATAATTAAAAGCTGAGGGCCTCGCTGTCTGACGTCACACTGCCCGAGAACGATGACTACTACCTTCTGCGCTGGCTACGAGGTAAGCCCGCGGTGCGCGCCTGCGGCACGAACAGTCTGCGTTTATACCTCGAACCGCTCAGCCGTCAAATTTGACGTCCAGAAAGCTGAAGACCGTCTGAGGAAGGTTAGCTAACTAGTCATGTGACCTTTTTATTGTGCATGCGGACGTACGACATAAGCTATTCCCCGACAGCACGTGGAATTCAGGAAGGAGTTCGGAGCAGACACAATACTGACCGACTGGACACCGCCAGAGGTGAGAACTAATCAGTTGGCACGGCTTTTCATCGCAGGGATTGGTCTGGGGACTGCACAGGTACTGCTCAGGTATTTCCCAACGGGCTTCTTTGGAGAAGATAGGGATGGGCACCCCGTCTATTATGACAGTATTGGTAATCTGGATCCCAAAGGTTGGTCCTTCATGTCCCCACATAAGCTGCCAATTATGAGATACCTACTCCTCGATCCCCTGGTCTCCTTGATCCCCCTTCCTCTCCTCCCCTTCCCTTTCCTTCCCTTCCCTCTCCTCCCCTTCCCTCTCCTTCCCTTCCCTCTCCTTCCTTCCCTCTCCTCCTCTTCCCTTTTCTCCCCTTCCCTCCTCCCCTTCCCTTTCCTCCTCTTCCCTTTTCTCCCCTTCCCTCCTCCCCTTCCCTTTCCTCCTCTTCCCTTTCCTCCCCTTTTCTCTCCTTCCCTTCCCTTTCCTCCCCTTCCTTCCCTCTCCTCCTTCCCTCTCCTTCCTTTCCCTTTCCTCCCCTTCCCTCTCCTCACCTCACTCTCCCTCCTCTACCACTTAGGGCTACACAGGGCATGCAAACGTGAGGATGTGGTCAGGCTGAAGGTGCTACACTCTGAGCAGTTTGCAGCTTATGCCAGGGAATTGACTGCTACGGTTAACATCAGAGCTTGTGTGATGCCTTATTGATGATGGCATGTACCTTTTCATTCTACACAGAAGGGGAGGAAAATAGAGGCATTCACCTCTATCGCGGACCTGGAAAACCTTAGCTTCCAGAGGCACTACTACTGGCCAGGTATGGGGCATGGCTAGAATGATGTATGGGGCGTGGCTAGAATGAGGTATGGGGCGTGGCTAGAAGGAAGTATGGGGCGTGGCTAGAATGAGGTATGGGGTGTGGCTGGAGTGGTGCAACATGAACAATGGATAAAATCTTTTCTACCAAAGGAATCAACCTTTTCAGTGAGGTAAGTATCCAAGGTGTTGAGTGCATGATTGTGTTAGAATGTGGATGTGCTTTTGTGTGAACTGTGATTGTGTTAGAATGTGTTAGAATGTGGATGTGCTTTTGTGTGAACTGTGATTGTGTTAGAATGTGTTAGAATGTGGATGTGCTTTTGTGTGAACTGTGATTGTGTTAGAATGTGTTAGAATGTGGATGTGCTTTTGTGTGAACTGTGATTGTGTTAGAATGTGTTAGAATGTGGATGTGCTTTTGTGTGAACTGTGATTGTGTTAGAATGTGTTAGAATGTGGATGTGCTTTTGTGTGAACTGTGATTGTGTTAGAATGTGTGTGAACTGTGATTGTGTTAGAATGTGTGTGAACTGTGATTGTGTTAGAATGTGGACATGCCTTTGTGTTTGCCAGTGACCTTTTGCTCCACATAGGTGGCAAATCTCTTTCAGCATCACTACCCAGAGAGGATACATCGCATTCTTATTGTCAAAGGTTTGTGCATTCTTCTTACCACTGCCATTAAACACCCACCTCCCATAGCTCCTAGAATATTCCCTGTACTCTACAATGTTGTGAAACGCTTCATCGATGAAAACACCAAGTCTAAAATTGTAGTCCTTGGAGGTGAGTTGTGGTCACCATGTTTGCCATCGTGTGATGAGAGGGAGAAGTCATGTGACCAATGCATGAAGTCATGTGACCAATGCAGTATTTTGCAGCAAACTGGAAGGAGGAGATACTTCAGTATATCAGTCCTGACCAGCTTCCCCAAGCGTATGGTGGAACCAGGTGTGAGCCTGATCCCGTGTGTTCAGACTTTGTAAGCCATGGGGAATGTAGAGGATATGCTAGAATACTGTGCCCCTCTCCCTCTCCCCCTTCCCCTCCCTCTCCCCCTTCCCCTCCCCCTCCCCCCTCTCCCTCCCCTCTCCCCCTTCCCTCTCCCTCCACTTAACACAGATCACCATTGGGGGTGATGTACCACCTCAGTATTATATGACCAATCTCACTGAGACCAGCAAGGAGGATATGGAGAGTGTGGTGGTGTCCCGAGGGTCTTCATATGAGAGGGAGTTCACAGTGGAGCTGCCTGGGACGGTCATTAGGTGAGCAGGTGGCAGAGGGACTGGGGAGGAGGTCACCATTTGCGTGTGGTGTGTGTGCCTAGGTGGGAGTTCATTACAAATGACCATGACATCAGCTTTGGGTGGTACCAAAAGTCTGGGGCAAGGAAGAGGAGATTTCTTACCTCAACTGCAGAGGTGTCTGAAGTGGTATGGTGGTGGTGGTAATGGTGACTACTCAATGACATCATACCTTCTCCCATAAGGTCCCAATGAAGCGTAGAGACAGCCATGTTGCACCAGAGAGTGGGGTACTGCAGTGTAGTGCGGCAGGAATATGTGAGAGGGATGCATGAACACCTGCACACTCCTCCAATGACCTTCCCTCACCTCAGATGTGATGAAGTTTGATAACAGCTACAGCTGGACCAGGGCTAAGGAAGTCTTCTATTCTGTCAAACTTCTGCCTCCTGATACTGAACTGAGTGTACCACAGGTGGTGACTGGAGAGGGTGGGGAGGAGGATGAATTCTATGAATGTGGGAATAGTCCTGGGGACCAGATTGCACAGGGGTGTGACCACAGCCCTGGGGACCAGACTGCACAGGGGTGTGACCACAGCCCTGGGGACCAGACTGCACAGGGGTGTGACCACAGCCCTGGGGACCAGACTGCGCAGGGGTGTGACCACAGCCCTGGGGGTCATTTTGACCCTGTAAAAGAGCAGTGATGTATTATGTGTGGTCTGTTGTTTGTTAGTCACTTTGTTCATGAGATAACCTTGAGGTGAAAAAGGCTCATAGGGTCCGTGTTACAGCCACTGCAAGGTCTAGGGTCCGTGTTATAGCCACTGCAAGGTCTAGGGTCCATGTTACAGCCACTGCAAGGTCTAGGGTCCATGTTATAGGTCTAGGGTCCATGTTATAGGTCTAGGGTCCATGTTATAGGTCTAGGGTCCATGTTATAGGTCTAGGGTCCATGTTATAGGTCTAGGGTCCATGTTATAGGTCTAGGGTCCATGTTATAGGTCTAGGGTCCATGATGTAACCACAAATGTTGAACAGTTAGTTACGTGATGTGGTCAGTGCACTACACTGTGACCAAGAACAATTGCATACCATATAAGGCCTGTGGTGTACTTAGGAAGAGGCAATGCAAAGGACATTCAAATAGGGCACACATGCAGGTTTTCTTCAAAAAATTGCAGGATTTTGGTAATAAGGTTCTTCTCATCTTACTTGCTTTTTAAATCATGATGTAATGACCTGCTTTATGCATCCCTTGGGAAATTGTATATCAGAAACAGGTGCACAGCTAGGGGACCCTGTGTGCACAGCTAGGGAACCCTGTGGGCACAGCTAGGGGACCCTGTGGGCACAGCTAGGGGACCCTGTGGGCACAGCTAGGGGACCCTGTGGGCACAGCTAGGGGACCCTGTGGGCACAGCTAGGGGACCCAGTGGGCACAGCTAGGGGACCCTGTGGGCACAGCTAGGGGACCCAGTGGGCACAGCTAGGGGACCCTGTGGGCACAGCTAGGGGACCCTGTGGGCACAGCTAGGGGACCCTGTGTGCACAGCTAGGGGACCCTGTGGGCACAGCTAGGGGACCCTGTGGGCATAGCTAGGGGACCCTGTGGGCACAGCTAGGGGACCCTGTGGGCACAGCTAGGGGACCCAGTGGGCACAGCTAGGGGACCCAGTCGGCACTCTCTGGCTTGGCATTTAGATGATAAGACTAGGCAGTTGAATAACTCTATGGGGCAAATTTAACCATCTGACATGTACTGCATAGCAAGCAATCACTTAACAAATCATTCTTCTAGGGTGTGACCAGTCTTCTAGGGTGTGACCAATCTTCTAGGGTGTGACCAGTCTTCTTTCAGCCAAAGCCACACCAAACATACCACACCACCATCCCTACAGGGCTACAAGGCAGTGTATTATAATTGGGACAACAGCCTACAAAAGGATTGTTTCCTCAAAACGTGGCCTTACTATTTTTGGCTTAGGTGCAAGCTATGTTTTCCCTTCTGTGCATCAGCCATCATGTGTATCAGCTTAGGGTTCCAAGGTCTTCTGTACCATCCTTCCTTGATTGGGGGACATTGGACAAATATCTCCCTAGAAGTGTGTTGTATTTCCCCCCCCCCCCCCCCCCCCCCCCCTTTGGAATTGTATGTATCTCATTTTGTGTGGAAGTGCAGCAATAAATAATGTATTTGACGTCACAAAAAACCTTAAAGTGTTTACATGTACAGTATGTTTAGATTATATCTCTAACTAGTACGCAGTGCGCGCGTGCTTCGCTTCTATTTATTGATTTATTAACTGCTAGAGCGCCATGAGCGGTCATGTTGGAGACCTAAGTTCTTCTCAGCAGGAAGCGTTAAGCAAGGTAATTATTGCTTCCTCTCTCCTCGTCCAAATAGTCTAGTCTTTCGTTTCAATTTGTATAATTCCAAAGCTGAGGGCCTCGCTGTCTGACGTCACACTGCCCGAGGACGACGACTACTACCTCCTGCGCTGGCTGCGAGGTAAGCGCGCGGTGCGTGGTTTCAACTCGGTTTCGATATCTGTGTTTTGAAACTTTAGCTGTCAAATTTGACTGCGAGAAGGCGGAACAACGTATAAAAAAGGTATTTGCCCTCCTCCCCCCCTCCCTCCTCGTCGATTGTGAAGTAGAGCTTTATATTAGCATGTCGAGTTGAGGCGTGTATGGGAAGCGGATACAGTACTGACCTGGGCGCCCCCAGAGGTGAGCTCTGTGTTGCGTCTGCATCACAACTATTGGTCTGGGGGGGACTGCAGGTACTGGTCAAATATGTCCCAACGGGCTTCTTTGGGGAAGATAGGGATGGGCACCCCATCTATTACGACTGTTTTGGTAATCTGGATTTCAAAGGTTGGTATGTTTATATAGACTGGCTTTGTCCTATGGACACTGCTATTCCTAGGTTTGTACAGGTCTTGTAAACAAGATGACATTCTGAAGCTGAAAATGCTGCATGCAGAGCAGTGTCTGGCTAAATTCAGAGAGTTTTCTGTTCAGGTAACATGGCAGTATTAAATTAGTCTTAGTCACCACCAGTGCTAAGGTAACATGGCTTAGTTACCACCAGTGTTAAGGTAACATGGCTTAGTTACCACCAGTATTAAGGTAACATGGCTTAGTTACCACTGCACTACTATCACACACCAGCATCATGTTATACCCTATTAGCTGCTCTGATAACCATTCTAAATATCAGGACCCAAGTAGTGGGTCCTATTGTAGGATTGGCTTCGTGGGCATAGTTTTTGATTGAGTGTTTTAAAACGGTAACGAAGCGTTGCCTTTAGTCGCCGGCTCGCATATAATCCATCACAAACATGACAGATATGCATATATAACGTGAGCTTTACTAAACAGTGCCATTTACATGGAGCAACAAGTTGGCAGCAATATTCGGCCATTTAATTTTTGTTCTCCTTCCATTCATCACGTGTAACTCGCGACAGGAACGTCGTACGAAAATGAAATTATAGCATTTAAATCCAAATCATTCTTTTCAGATCATGCAGATAAGATGTAGAATTAATTGATTCCTCTGAGTCTCGTTCACTTAAGCAGGTGGAAATCCATTATTGGTGGAAATTCTTGGTTGCCTAGCAGTATGCTGTCACACATGCGTTGTTGCCAGGCTGCACACAATTAACGTACGCAGCTGCAGACATGTTTGAAAGACACAACAGAGTGAGGCGGTTCTAATTCAGCAGAGCCAAAGAGAATGGCTCGTTAACAAGGAGAACTTAGCAGGAGCGTATCCATAGAGGTTTCCGTGTTGCCTGGAAACCCCTTGCAAAGTTCAAGGTTAAATCAATATGCAGTGACGGGAAAAGTATTGAATTCCCAGCCTGCGTCAGTCAACTCAGAAAGTATATAGTAAATGAGCACAATATTAGAGAACAAATGCTTGAAAAATTACGTGATGCATGTCAGACACGGCGAAAAGTATCCTGGGGTTGATTAGTTCTGAACAAAATTCACAAGTGACTTTCTCACCCTTGATGATTGATTTAGCCATTATCAACACGGGATCTTCACAAATGGGCTTATTCTTGTATGTAGTTCAGAGCGTGATATGTACATGTAGACGTAGACATTTACTTGTGGCCTAGGAACATAACTTGCCAAAAACCACCTAAAACCCCATACAACATTTCCACAGTAAACCGATCGGGTGCCAATATGAAGCAATTAATATAACACAATTTATTTAATGTTAAATCTCCAGGGAAAAAATCCATATTTAGTATATGATGTCATTATCCTTGAATACTTTTACATTGCATGTTTTTGCAAGTTAGATAACTATTGCCCAATTGTATACTGATTAGCCTCCATTAAAAACTTTAAATGATGTCATATGTTTAAACCAATCGCTACATCTGGCAGAGATAAAAAAAAAATAAGGGGAATAAGTAAATCAAATAGTATGTAGGATTGGTGGTGCAAAAAGCAAGGAAACAAGGTACAGTATGTTAAAGTGAGGTTTGGTAGGATCCTACAACTATATCAGCCCTACATTTGCAAATGGGCTTCTTCATTTGCAAATTCAGGACTGTTAGTTGTAGGACCCTACCAAACCTCACCATAACATACTGTACCTTGTTTCCTTGCTTTTTGCACCACCAATCCTACATACCACCAATCACTTTCTTGATAGAGAAGCTTTTGATTTATACTTGTAAACATATTATTAAAGTTATTACAGTTTGCTATCTGCTTTGGTGCATCACACTCACAGAAGGGGAGGAAGATAGAGACACTCACCACTGTCGTGGACCTGGAAAACCTTAGCTTCCAGAGGCACTACTACTGGCCAGGTATGGGGGCGTGGCTAGAGTGAGGTATGGGGGCGTGGCTAGAGTGAGGTATTGGGTCTGGCTAGAGTGAGGTATGGGGTGTGGCTAGAATAAGGTATGGGGTGTGGCTAGAATGAGGTATGGGTGTGGCTAGAATGAGGTATGGGTGTGGCTAGAATGAGTTGGGGAACTAGAATATTTTAGTGCCACTTGTGGGTGTGGCTTGAGTGTAGTGTAAGGTGTGGGTGTGGCTTGAGTGTAGTGTAAGGTGTGGGTGTGGCTTGAGTGTAGTGTAAGGTGTGGGTGTGGCTTGAGTGTAGTGTAAGGTGTGGGTGTGGCTTGAGTGTAGTGTAAGGTGTGGGTGTGGCTTGAGTGTAGTGTAAGGTGTGGGTGTGGCTTGAGTGTAGTGTAAGGTGTGGGTGTGGCTTGAGTGTAGTGTAAGGTGTGGGTGTGGCTTATATATGTTTTATCTCTATCATTTATTTTCTTAAGGAATCAACCTTATCACTGAGGTAAGAGTGGGATAATGGTTTATTTCATCACTGGGGTTATCACTGGGTTAAACATTTATTTCTAATGGCCCATTTTCGTTGCAGAATAGTACTTCATTATTTTGAAGGTATAAATCATATGCCACACCCACCTCATTGGTCAACACTGTATGGTGGTGGTATGAAACTCCATAAATTGTAACATAGCTTACAACTTTTTTTCCATACCTGAAGCTTATGACTATGACACTGTTCCATACCTGTAACTATGACTCCATTCCATACCTGACTATGACTCTGTTCCATACCTGTAGCTTATGACCCTGTTTCATCTACACTACCCTGAGATAGTCAAGCACATCCTCATTGTAAAAGGTGCTGTGAATTGTGTCCCCGCCATCCTCCTATAAGTGCCCACCTTCCCCATAGCTCCTAGGATATTTCCTGCAGCCTACAATATTGTGAAACGCTTTGTTGATGAAAACACCAAGTCTAAAATTGTAGTCCTTGGAGGTGGGTTGTGGTCACCATGTTTGCCATGTGACCAATGCAGTATTTTGCAGCAAACTGGAAGGAGGAGATACTTCAGTATATCAGTCCTGACCAGCTTCCCCAAGCGTATGGTGGAACCAGGTGTGAGCCTGATCCTGTGTGTTCAGACTTTGTAAGCCATGGGGAATATATAGGATATGCTAGAATACTATGCCCCCTCTCCTCCCCCTCTCCCTCCCACTCTCCCTCTCCCTCCCTCTCCCTCCACTTAACACAGATCACCATTGGGGGTGATGTACCACCTCAGTATTATATGACCAATCTCACTGAGACCAGCAAGGAGGATATGGAGAGTGTGGTGGTGTCCCGAGGGTCTTCATATGAGAGGGAGTTCACAGTGGAGCTGCCTGGGACGGTCATTAGGTGAGCCAGTAATGGAGGAATTGGGGAGGAGGTCATCATTTGGGTGTGGTGTGTGTGCCTAGGTGGGAGTTCATTACAAGTGACCATGATATTGGCTTTGGGTGGTACCAAAAGTCTGGGGCAAGGAAGAGGAGATTTCTTACCTCAACTGCAGAGATGTCTGAAGTGGTATGGTGGTAATGGTGACTACTCAATGACATCATACCTTCTCCCATAAGGTCCCAATGAAGCGTAGGAATAGCCATGTTATTCCAGAGAGTGGGGTACTGCAGTGTAGTGCAGCTGGAATATGTGAGAGGGATGCATGAACACCTGCACACTCCTCCAATGACCTTCCCTCGCCTCAGATGTGATGAAGTTTGATAACAGCTACAGCTGGACCAGGGCTAAGGAGGTCTTCTATTCTGTCAAGCTTCTGCCTCCTGATACTGAACTGAGTGTACCACAGGTGGTGGCTGGAGAGGGTGGGGCTGGGGAGGAGGATGAATTCTATGAATGTGACAACAGTCTTGGAACTTCTGACCCACCAGAAGGTTGTAGCTGATCTTGCGCAATAGTGTAACTGTTTTGTGAATGTTCCTCTATGTGTGTATGCATGGTTGCATCAATTATAAAACGGCAGCAGTTTTGCAACTGTATAGTGCTAGTGAATATTGGATTTCATGATGTATCAATATGATGCTATTAGGATTTATAAGGATGATGCTATTAGGATTTATAACAATACACTATTTATATCAATGTTGAGATAATATCACTGTATGACATCATCGTTTGAGTTACATGTATATTCCCTAATAGTCTCATTGTGAAACCCAATCACTAATAAGACTTGCAAACAGTTATTAAAATTAGTTTCTCTGATGCAGCCCTTCAATTTGAAATCAGTTCATATATGTTAGGATGTCCCTCATATTGTTCTTATTAGTTACCATGGCAACTAGATACAGCTTAGATATGTCAGTGCCACTCTTCATATATATGAAGAGAAAGGCAGGGAGGGAGCTAGGGTCAGTCGCAAGCCAGACCTACTTCGTTATTGACGATCGATTACAATGGCCTGGGAACCAGTAGTTGGAACTACTTATCCTGGTCCCCAGTCCATTGTATATCGATCGTTAATAACGAAGTAGCGATAGAGGTTAGCCGAATGGTTAACTGAAGTTAATGGCCGGAAAGGGCAGTGCCCGCGGCACGTGTATATAGGACGGCGCTCGTGATCATCAGCAAGCCACGTATGATAATATCGTAGTGCGCGCTAAGTTCAGCAGGAAGCGGAAGATGTCACAGACGTCTCGGGAGGATCGCCGCACCCGAACGAAAATGGCCGCAGCCTGGCAGGGGACCCATGCAATCACCGCGGTATCAGGATCAGACAGGGACGTAAAATTATAGGTGGGCCCGTTGCATATAGCTATAGTGTGCGGTGACCATGCACGGGACTCGGGAGTGCGTAGCTCCAGCCTAGTAACGGACTCGGAAGCGCGGTGCTTCAGTCGTTCATCTGGCGCATGTATGTTAGTAAGGCTAACGACAGTAGTTACGAACTGAGTTCGGGTGATGTGCCGAGAAGGGGCGCTCGTCGGCTCGGGAGCTAGCAGCTCCATGCAGTCTAGTACATGCATGGTTATACTTAACGGACTCGGAAGCGCGGTGCTTCAGTTGCTCATCTGGCGCATGTATGTTAGTAGGGCTAACGACAGTAGCTGCGAACTGGGAATGAAGAGTTCGGGTGGCGCGTCGAGAAGGGGTGCTCGTTGGCTCGGGAGCTCGCAGCTCCAGCCTAGTACAGCTATATACTTAACGGATTAGGAAGCGCGGTGCTTAACTCGCTCATCTGGCGCATGTATATGTTAGTGTAGCGGCCTTAGTATATAGGGCTAACGACAGTATAGTTATACGAATTGGGAGTTAAGAGTTCGGGCGGTGTGCCGAGAAGGGGCGCTCGTTGGCTCGGGAGCTTGCAGCTCCAGCCTAGTACATCTATAGACTTAACGGACCCGGAAGCGCGGTGCTTCAGTCGCTCGTCTGCATGCATGGCGCATGTATATGTTAGGAGTTACAAACTGGGAATTAAGCGTTCGGGTGGTGTGCTGAGAAGGGGCACTCGTCGGCAGCCTAGTATATACCTATAACGGACTTGGAAGCGCGGTGCTTCAGTCGATCATCTCGCGCATGCATGTGGGAAGCATTCGGGTGGTGGGCCGAGAGGGGCGCTCGTCGGAGCGGTTCCCCATGCCCAGGACCGGACAACGGGGCTCGGGAGTGCTCCAGTCGATTGCCACCGCACCAGTATCAAGCAGCGGGCTCGCGGGAGCGCGCGGCCCCGGCAAGTATAGAACGCTACCAAGCGGCCTATATACATGTCAGTATATCGAGCGGGTTCGGGCGCGGGAGCTCGTTGCTCCAGCCAGCGCGCCAACCTAGCGGTTTAATGGGGGAGCTGTGTACAGGAGACAGGCAGCCATGCAGCTCCCATGCAGCTGGAAGGAAAAAATTAAATAATTTTTAAAAATAAATAAATACAAAGCAAGTAACGCGTCGTTATTCTCCTTGTACTGGATAACAGCAAGATGCATGCGATCGCGATATGTGCATCTCGGTGCGGTGATCACGCAGTGGTCAAGTATCATATGCATGAAGTCTCTAGATCTGCAGAGGGACGATGCCCATGCAGTGACCAGCCGTACCCGCAGCTAGCTCTGCAGAGATGAAAACATCAGTAGGACAACGTTTGGCACGCAGTCATGCATGCATTGCATGTCTGGACTCTGGAGCATGATATCACGTTTGACCTCAAGTACCATGCACCATTGAATAAGGCCTGCATGCATGCTCATTGTTACAATACTGGTGTCGCGCTCACCTTCGACCCGCCTGCTTGCATGGGATATATCAATATTGGACCATGCGTGCGAAGAAGCCATGCATGAAGACCACTGCGGCCTTCCTGCATGTGGAGCGCTGGGCGGCGCGCTTGGCCGACCATCCGGATGAGAAGTAAGAACTATACTCGCATTATATACGCTTTAGGGCATCCGAGAGGGCTTTATAGTGTTGGATTTAAATACCGCCGTCATTAATTCAGGCCATCGTATATAGTGTGGGCGAAGCAACATGACGTCTATCCGCAACAGCCGGGAGACATGCAGTCACGCATGCATGTAATATAGGCAAGAGGAGAAAAGGCTGGGAAGAGTCGTTGTCGCGTTGGCCCGAGCTACAGCAATGTTTCTGCTTGCGTTCAGCTCAGCATCATGCATCGGCGTCGTACCAATTTAAAGTAAAGCTAGGCTATATATATATAGGGTAAATAATAGTCGTCTAATAGCCGGCTATGGATCTCTAGTGCCCATGCAGAGGGGGGCAGCGTTAACGTCAATGACGGTCTCGATTCACATGCAGATATACATGTATATGCTCTTTATACAGTATATGTCTCAGTGGACCACACACATGTGGCTCGGGTACTCAGTTGTGCGCCTCGGTCGCGATCGGCCAGCTAGGAGTTCTTTCTGTCAAAGATATATAAATACCAGAAGGGCGTATAGGGCTAGAATTGTGCCGCGGTGCATGCGAGGGCAGTTCTTCGGAGAGACTATATACGCGGTGCTGCCATTTAGACATGCAGCTCCATGCATGCAAAGATTTTATTCGCGGTGCATGCGGATGATTTTGTGGTATACTGCACTGAGGACAATATACTATATACTATATATTCTTTGGGCTATACCACCGAGGTAGACAATTTAACGCGATTCTTCTGCATGGTTTGTACAGGGAGCGTCACCCATACATGCATGCACCCGACAAGCACTGCCCGCGGAACTCCTATACAGCTGCTAGTGTTAATTCAGCCGGCCGGAATGCATGCGTCCAAAGCCTGCATGCATGGTCAAAGGTAATTGTTCACGGTTTATTTCGGCGGGTAACAGATCATGCTGATTGGAGCTGAAAATTTTTGCTTAGGATGTGCGCTGAGCTTCTGAGTCGATACTTTGCCAGTTAGTTTGTAACAAAGCTGTATCTATATAGAGGCAATGCGGCAAATCGTATACTTAGCGGCTGCGTGCGTCATGCGCAGATCGAGACTGATGGGGGTTGGGAAATCGATCCGCGTGCATATCCCATGCATGCATGCGGATATGCCCAAGCTCGAGTACGCCTGCATGGTAAAGGGGGCTGCAAGACGGCCGCGTCTACATAGCTATCGATAGGCAATGTAGTGTGGCGCGCGAAGCGGGCTGCATTGGTAAGTGCCGGATCGATGTTTATTTTTATTTTAGTGCGACCCCTTTGATGCAATGAAGGGGTTTGGACAGCACAGCAGGTGCAATATTTGACCTCGGATTCGGCGTCGGCGTAGTCGGCGCGGACCCTAATCTTTATACCTGTCTGCGCGGCCTTCGGCATGATATGAATGCATGACAAACTATAGGCAGAGCTCTGAAGCGGAGCTGGGAATTAAGTCGAGAAGCGGAGCTGTGGGCGGCTGCGTGTTTGGTTTTGTTTGCACGGACGCCTGCGCTAGGGCGAGTTGGTGGTATATATATACTTGTATATACCCTCCGCGAGTCGGCGTTTGACCCGCAATCCCACCTGTGCTTTTATTTGAAGACCTAGCGACGACGCCTCGTCCTAATTCATCCAGGCTGGTAACCCTAATGAGCACAGGTTCGGACTTTTGCCCATGCAGCCTGTGGCGGCTGTACTGAACTACAGGCATGGCGAAAGGTGGTTCAGCGCCGGGCCCCGTTGTTCAAGTTCAGCAATGGAAGATACTTGGTCCGTGACCGATTTGGGAGCCGCGCGAACAAGCTGGAGTGAATGCGACTGAGGCTGTACTCAGGCTACAGCAGCAAGGATCATCGCTGTGCGGAACGGCCTACACATTTATATTCGGACACCGCAAGAGCTGCTTTGGAGTGTAACAAGCGGTCTCTTGTCAAACGGCAACGGGCAACGGGACGATGTAGGCGTGCGGGTCAGGTAATGGGAGGGGAGGGGATACTCGTTGAGTAGTTGAATTAAGATCTGACCATGCATATATGTAGACCCATAACCCATGCATGGAATTAAGGGACCAAGGGTGCTTGGGGGAGGGTTGGCCCTCCCGGGCCGTCCCTCTGGGCGAAGCGGAGTCCCTCCTGGCTTCCTCCCCCAAGCGAGACCGGCGGTCCTGCCCCTAATCCGAACGGGCCGAGTCCCGTAAAGGGGGCGTGGTCAGCTGGTGGGGGTGGGTCGTTACGCCGCACGAAAGGAGCACGGGATCTCAACCCCAACACCCCTGCCAAACCCTAACTAGGTAGCTGGGCCGCAATGGGGGGGCAGGGTCCGTGGTCAGACCGAGATGACCTTGCATGCCCCTCCCCTTGTAGAGCCATTAAATAGAGGTTAGCCGAATGGTTAACTGAAGTTAATGGCCGGAAAGGGCAGTGCCCGCGGCACGTGTATATAGGACGGCGCTCGTGATCATCAGCAAGCCACGTATGATAATATCGTAGTGCGCGCTAAGTTCACCCTGCCCGCCCTCCCTTGCATAGAAGCGCATGTATAGCGGTAATTAAGTTCATAACTGACTCGTTAGAAAATTTCAGCCACCTAGTCCGGGTTTGTATCGTTGCTCATATCCTCCGGCCTCCGTTCTTGAACGGAGTGTCCGTGATCAGAGTGTTGGGCGAAGCGGAGTCCCTCCTGGCTTCCTCCCCCAAGCGAGACCGGCGGTCCTGCCCCTAATCCGAACGGGCCGAGTCCCGTAAAGGGGGCGTGGTCAGCTGGTGGGGGTGGGTCGTTACGCCGCACGAAAGGAGCACGGGATCTCAACCCCAACACCCCTGCCAAACCCTAACTAGGTAGCTGGGCCGCAATGGGGGGGCAGGGTCCGTGGTCAGACCGAGATGACCTTGCATGCCCCTCCCCTTGTAGAGCCATTAAACACAGTGTACAGAAATCTCACGCGCTCGCAATAAGATCATAACCTGATGGCTGAGCCCCCCCACCTCGATATTTGGGGGGGCAATAGCCCCCCCTGCCCCCCCTGCTCCGCCGCCCCTGACTTAACGCGTGTTTTACTGGTAAGAAGTGTTCGTATCGGTTAGTTGTCAATCTGTATACAACCCTACTCATTGTTAGGGCAGGTTGAACGTTGATTATAGTTCATAGACGGCTTGATGGCTTTGTGCGACTGTATCGTGAGTATGGTAAGTCGTATAGGAACCGTCTAAGCAGTTTCAGAAACTTCACTACGAAAGCTATGAGGTTGACTAACCTACATGTATCTGTAGCGTGTAGTTCCTAGCGTGTACGGTGTTAGCTGCTATATAAGGCCCACTGTTTGTGCGACTGTAACACGTTTTCATATGCACGCCTGTAAGATTAAAAGACTGAAAAGTGTAGTGCACACATCGTGGTGTAATGGTGAAGTGTATCTTTTAGCTAGTCTCGTACCCAGACCCTCAACCGCAGCTGCGGATGGATTACATAGCGGTGATGTAATCCATCCGCAGCTGCGGTTGAGGGTCTGGGTACGAGACTATCTTTTAGCTTGTCGTACTATGTATGAGCTTGTGTTAAAATTTTTGGGTAACATGTTATAATTGACTTATATACACAGCAAGGATTTGTGCGACTGTATCGTGAGTACGGTAAGTCGCATAGGAACCATCTAAGCAGTTTCTGATACTTCCCTACGAAAGCTATTAGGTTGCCAACGTACATCTGTCATATGTCTGTAGTGTGCACCTCGTAGCGTGTAGGGTGTTCGGTGCTATGTAATGCCCACTGTTGTTTGTGGGACTTTAGCACGTTTTTATATGCACGCCTGTGAATTAGAAGACTGAAAAGTGGAGTTCACACGTCGTGGTGTATGGGGATGTGCGTATTATGAGCTTGTACACGGGCAGGAATTGGATTGCGATACGGATCCGGTATCACGAGCGTTACGTCGGCGAAAAAATGATAAAATTACACCGGCGATGGGCACCGCCAAAATTATTTGGCGTACAAAGCATGGTGTATCACCGGCGTGTACGCCCTTTATACGCCAGCATTACGCCAGCAATACGCCTCAGTACCTTGTACACCCCCTATACGTCGGCGTCATAGTTTTGAATGGTTTTTATTGCTCATCTCGAATTATTTGTAAACAAAGCGTTAGACATACAATATACATTGAAGCAATATTTGTTATTGTTCCAGTTGTGTTCACACTAATCAGTTCCCTTTCCACTTGTGAGGTTGGTCCTTTTCCAGCCATCTGCAGCATGAATCACACCGATGAACAAGACATGTTGCAGGAACAAGACAGATTACATTTGTCCTCAGTCAATTTGACAAAAGCAGAGGACAATCGAAGCTGTTTCTGTTAGGCATCCACAATGGGCTCCATGTGGCGTATTACATGTGTAGAAGGTTCCAAATTCAGCTTGTAAGTGAGACATTTATATAAACAATTGTAAACAACTAAAACTTCTCTAAAGTGTAAACACAGGTCACACAGATTGATAACTTTGCCATCTGTCCCAATGACAGCCTTTGCAAGTGGCCAATATTTAAAAGGGTGATAATGAAGTAGTATTATCCAGGTCCGGAGCATTCAACACAATAGACCCCAACTCTGAAGAACCCGCGGCCGCATGCTGTAAAATGATAATACTATTATCAATGCAGGAGCAGAACTTACATATATACTGACCTTTCATAATGTATACCAGGTTGATGAATTTGCTTGTCATGCTGCACAGATGTTCCTCCAAGATAGCGTTGCACTTCCATAGAGTGATAAAGTGCTATGAGATCATCTCCACACCTATAAGAAGTAAAAAAATACATGGATATGTAGATAAGTTTAAAGAAAAGGTTTTGCAAACCTTTCAGAAGGGGAATAGCTACTTCCTGCAAATGCAAACCTGATGCTCTCCTGAAACAAAAAGCTATTAGCATGCAATATCTTTGCTAAGGCTTGCCTGTTACTGTAAATATTCCTGCACTGATCTGCGAATTGTAGCTCTCACATCTTAGGATAATAATTAATTAACACCGGTTCTGTGAGAATTTGATACTTTTTCTGTCGAACCGACTTTCTAAAAATTAGTCGGAACGCCACCAATTGTCTGGAAAAGCATATGTATAGATAGTTTAACTATCGGCTAGACATTTGGCGTTGTTGTCTGCCTTATATCTATCGTGGACACTTCCCTGTATGTGTTCAAAGTGACGCGGTTGTAGCTTTTTCGGTCAGGAAACGTTGCGAAGGACACTTTTTTCATAGGCAATCAAGAGCCACTATTAACACACTTTTAAGTGTCATTTGGAACAATTAGGAGGCCACAATGGATTCCGTGTTGGCAGATAGCTTAGTTCTTGTACAAAACGCACTTACAGTTGTTTACCTCGTTCGAGGACTTGCGTAGATAATTATAGACGATTTTTGTCTGGGTACGAGATATCCATAACCGGACGGGAACGAACAACGGGAGAAGTATTAGGCTTACGTGCTGTATATTTATAGCAACGTATTACATAAATAGCAACTACATAGTGACGTAAGTGTGTAACTGACGCTTACATGTGGCCAAATATTAGACGTTTGGGCCTGTGCACGACCAATATTTGGGTCCGGAGTCGAGAACCAAAGAGGTGTTAGTGTCTGTTTCGACGCTAGCATGATAGATGACTGCCAGAATTTTATCAAGCGCTAGCTATCCGATCCAGATGAGCATTTCTATACTATTTTTAAACTCAGAAACCTTGTCAGAAAAAAGTGTCCCGTTTCCGGTAACGGCCTTACCCTCTCGACTCTAAAAAAATGTAGGTCCTCAGAGGAAGTAGTTGCAAGGCTGGCAGCAGCTCCAAACATCGTCTAAAGAGTTGAACTACTTAGTATACCGAACTTTGTGGCTATTGGTACCGTTCCGACTAATTTTCCAAAACGTGAGTTCGACAAAATAGGCCAAAAAAGTATCAAATTCTCACGGAACCGGTGTTAATTAATGCAGAATTTTTACATGGAAATCCACAAACCTTTCTGTGTTATAAAAAGATGTCGGACCAAACATCCATATATGTTCAGGAAGATGAAGAAGCAAGTGGATTTTCGACTTCCTCCGTAAAGTAGGAAAATACCGTGTATTAGTAGCAACAAAATTATGAACAATGTTTCATAATAACCCATACTGTCTAGATTGACTCAGTCACAGTAAGCGATTTTATAAACACCTGCATGAATAAGTGTTATATAAAGAATTAGGGAATGCTCAGGTGCTTACCTTTGATAATGCTAGCCACACTTCAATCTCAACAGGAGCCAGGAATGGTGAACGGACAAAGAGAGCCATCTGTGCCAGTGCCTTAAAATTCCTACCAACAAAAGACTTGTAATACTTAGCAATGTTTCTTGAGATTCTACTGACCAGTGAAGCCAAATGCACACAAAGAGTGTGTTTTTTTTTTTTTTTTTTTTTGTTGACAACTTAGCAATCGTTGCCCACAGAAGATACTTGTATGGTCCTAGAAGAAGTGTGTGTAAAACATCAAGTGGCTAGCCGGCAGAAATAAGTATATCAATATATACTGAATGATATGCATACCTATGTAGATTCATTAGGAGGTGAAGAAGAGCATTCTCTACATCAGTAATACCATGCTGTTTCCACAGATCTTCCTTCTGCCTCTTTGTCCGAGATGATTTTATATGCTGGCTTTGCATGAGATAGAGTTGTACTTTGTTGCATACTGCTACAAATAATATTGAAGGCAACATCAGCATTGGAAAACAATGTAAAACATGTGAAAAAAAAACATGTACATGCACATCTTCCTTACATTGCATATTCTGCAGAACATATTAGAGGTACATGTATAGCCCCCATGTGACTGCACAACTGTGAACCACAAGGATTGTCACAGAGGAAGCACAAAATAGGTGCAACAGCTATCACATCACACTGCAGTAATGATATATTTCCCTATGTATTAGTATTCATTATGTACATGCAAATTACATGTTTTGTACACCATACCTATATACTCAGATGAAATGATAGGATTTCGTACAAGGTTGTTTGCTATATCAGGATTGGCTAAACACACCTTTAGCATAAATTTTATGTAATACAGAAGTGTCGTTGGATAAAATGCTTACTTTGGTTGGACTAACAAACCCTGGAACTCGACACTTCATACACGATGGCACAGATGGCACAGAAGAATGCAAACTAGAATACAAACTCAAAGTTTATTTGTACATGATGTGAATAATTATATAAGATGCCATCTAAGCTTGAACTAACCATTGGCCATGGACTGTGTGATCCGGGCGCGTGATCAGCTTCATCAACAGGCTAGGCGGGTCGGGGATGTTGTACTCGCTGAGAGTAGTCACAGTCACTTAAGATAGTTCCTCACAGTCCATGTTAAAGAGGTGCTCCCTGGTCTCTAAATGCTTACTGTACTTCGATTTAAAGGCTTGCACACACATCGATTCCGTCGCCATTTCGATTCTTTGACGTCAGAAGATCACGTGAGTAGATTGCCAAAAACTTTCAAGCGTACCCTGGACGTAAATAGGAGGCGTTACGCCTACGTAAAGATTACACCAGTTACGGTAACGTAAATCATTAACGTATCACTTCTGCTACAATGCCCGCCTCCTGTACGCCATTATAAAAGGCACCGTAACGCTGGCGTAGATAATACGCCGGCTTTACGGTAACGTAAATTCCTGGCCGTGTATATAAAAAAAAAAAAAATCGTAACAGACTTATATACACAGCTAGCTAAAACCCCAACTAACGACCACTTCCGGCGAAACTGTGACTAATGACATTCATTGCTGGGTTTCCAATCATGTATCAAATATCTATGATTATACCGAATCAAAAATTTAGGAATTGGCTATACACGGACCATGCAGGGCTATATTAAGTTAGCTAGAGATTGAACAGATCAATCCCGGCAGTAAGTTCAGACTTGTCTGCTCTAATACTTCCGCATAACCGCCAAAACTATGCTTTAATCGTGCGAGCGAAACTTCTCAGATCCGGAATGAGCAGGAGATTTTTTCAGTTAAGGTTTGATGGTGGGAACGAGTGAGTGTAATTTCTGTTGTCTGAGCTCTTTAAGCGTCGGCAGTTTTACTACATTGACGACTCTATCATATCATACGCTCACGGAAGTCCAATGGTACGCTGGGAATAGTGGGATCGCTAATCATCAGTTTCACGACACTTCTGAGTCCTATACGTACGTTATGTGTATACATGTAAGTGGTTTGGGGGGGTTTAGTATATATGCCCGACAGCCGTTGGTAAGGAAGTGTGCTGCGCGGCCTGCATGCGCCTGGACATGCATGCATACACAGCCCGCAATTGCATGCATAGTCTTTTTATTATTTCGTTCATTTATGTGCAGATACATTATATAGCATATTGCTTCAAGTTGGAACAAGTGTAGTGGTAAAGTCTTCCGTTATCATAGTTGAATAGTGTAACAGAGGATGTCAGCTGTCACTGAAGGTGTTAACAAGGTGATAGACCTGACCTTTGGGACTAGACTATTCTAGAATATTCTATAGGGTATTTAATGCATTATGTTTGTGTGTGTTGGTCTCCTTTTGTCTTGCACTGGTAACTCATTGTTGAAGTTGTTACATTGGTGGCAGCGGTGGGATCGCTCTGGCATGACGCAAGAAATACATGGGTTGACGCTACCTGAGATCAATGCAGATAGCAGGGAGGAATTTGATCGCTCGTGGAAACGCTTCGAGGTCATCGCTGCAGCCAACAAATGGGAAGGCGGCAGGGATCTTGTCATCCTCCCAGCCTTACTTCGGGGAAAGTTACTAGACATTTACATGCAACTACCCGACTCCGACAAAGCTGATCTTGCAAGGCGCTCGCAGACCGAGCAGGCTTAACGAGGGATCCACTTTTGTCGGCGAAGAGATTTGGAGAGCGGTGTCAAGAACTACGAGAGTCAGTCAGAGATTTTGAGATAGCGCTGTGCAAGCTGTTCACTGAAGCGTATCCTGACGACAATGTCAAAACAGCGAGCGTTTTGCTAGGGCGATTTGTAACAGGGTTGCGACCAGAATTGGCAAGGCAGGTTCTTCTGTGTGGCACGCCAACCAACTTGGACGATGCGGTAAAGAACGCTATCCGTGTTGAACGCGCGATGGGATTGGACGACGGGCAGCGGGTCCAAGCAGTGCAGACAGGAGGCAGAGAAGACTTACGTGAGGTACTTGATAAGCTCGTGGGGAGGATGGAGGCGCTGGAACTTCGTTTATCAGAACAGAAACCAGGTGGAGCCCAACAACCTCGTTGTTACTTATGCAACAAGAAAGGGCACATCAAACGCCACTGTCCTCGGAGAAACAGCGACGACCGACGGCACAAGAGGTGAGCAGGTTTCAAAAGTTTGTTACTGTAATAGCACGTCTCTGAGGGTTCAAGGCATGTTAGGGGTATGACATTTTGCCTCCCAGCGCAAGGTCAAGCATGAACGGAACCCCTCCTCTCACCATCGGAGCTAATGGCATTCCGTTAGATGTCCTTGGAATAGTCAACGTAATGGTAGATTTAGAGACCATTAAAGTTCACCATGACTTTGTAGTAGCACGGAAGCTTACTGTAGAGTGTTTGCTAGGGATGGACTTCCTGTCTCGGCATGGTGCAGTTATCGATTGCTCCAACTGTAAACTAACATTGGCGGTTCGCGATGAAGGAAAGGCGGGGCACGAAGGACGCGAGCATGAGGGGAACACTGCGCTAGTCGTCAACTTAGTCCAGACCACGAAAATTCCAGCGCGGTCGCATGTGTTAGTACTAGGAAGTCTTGGCGATACCAAAGGAGAAGGACTAATTGAACTAATAGTGAACATTCAACGGGGGATTCTAGTTGCACGTAGTGTCTGCAAAGTCGATGATAGCAGCCAAGTCCCACTCCAAATAGTCAACACTGGACTTACCGATGCAATCGTTTACGAGGGAACCAGAGTAGCAACGTTCACAGTGGGTAGTGCAGTCATGACGCTTGGTGACAATGACACCATCGAACCCCGAAACAACGAGATGCCAGAGGTGGATTTGACGGGCGCAGAGCTTACTGAAGCAGAAAGGGTGAAGCTCCAGCGGTTGATATGGGAGTTCCGGGGTACATTTGCGTCAGAAAACAGTGGTGAAGCACTCCATCAGAGTACAAGGGTCACCAGTCCGTCAGCCTTTGCGTCGCATACCCTACTCTCTCCAGGATTCGGTCTCCAAAGAAGTAAAGAAGATGTTACACCAGGGGGTGATTCGTGAAAGCAACAGCCCATGGTCTTCGCGCCTGTGGTAATGGTTAAGAAGAAGGACGGTTCTTGGCGTTTTTGTATCGATTTCCGGAAGCTTAACGAGAGGACGGTAAAGGATGCTTACCCGTTGCCACGAATAGACGAAACGCTGGAGGCACTCGCTGGATCTCGGTTCTTTTCCACCCTGGATCTTGCCTCGGGATACTGGCAAGTTGAAGTTGAAGAAAAGGATCGAGGAAAAACGGCATTCTCAACGCGGGAGGGCCATTACGAATTCAACGTTATGCCGTTTGGTCTGACTAACGCTCCTTCAACTTTTCAACGGCTGATGGAATGCGTTCTTGCAGGTATGACGTATGAACAATGTCTAATCTACCTGGATGACATTATTGTATTTAGCACTTCATTTGAACAACATCTTCAGCGCCTGCGGACTGTGTTTGAACTTTTAGAGAAAGCGGGGCTTAAACTAAAAGGAAAGAAGTGCCATTTTGTCCAAAGTAAGATACGGTACTTGGGGCACATTGTATTCAAAGAGGGAATACAGGCAGATCCGGAAAAGCTTTGTGCCATGCGAGAGTACCCCATCCCATGTGATATCAAGGAATTGAGGCAATTCCTAGGCCTCACCAACTATTACAGGCGTTTTATCCAAGGATACTCCAACATAGCTGCACCGCTTCATCAAAATCAGCAGGTGGATACAATTGGGATGACGACTGTCAAGCAGCATTCCAAACTTTAAAACAGAAGTTGATCAGCCCTCCAATACTGGCTTATCCTGACTTTAAGCATTCATTTACCATAGCAACAGATGCCTCTGGGTCAGCACTAGGAGCTGTATTGAGTCAAGAAGTTGAAGGAGAGGAAAAAGTCATCGCCTTTTAGAGTCGACAGCTGAACAAGGCAGAACGAAACTATTCAACTGTTGAGAGGGAGGCTTTGGCTGTGGTTGCTGCGATTAAAGAATTTTTCCCATATCTATATGGCAGGTCATTCATTTTACTTACTGACCACAATCCCTTAACATCATTGAGGGGGCTCAAGGACACGGGAGGAAGACTTACACGTTGGCTCTTATTCCTCCAACAGTTTGACATCACGATTAAGTATAGGGCAGGGAGAAACAATGGCAATGCCGATGCCATGTCAAGATGCAAGTGCGAAGTTAATGAGTCTGCCCGGCAAGCTGCAGTTGAAGATTCCAATGCAATGGTAGGAGGAATTACATACCTGGGAGACCCAGATTTTTTTTTAACAAGATAATGACTCTTTCACAAAGAGTATTCTGCAATCAATCAGAGAAGGGAGAAAGTTGCCTCTGAAAACGGAAAGATGGAGCAAGTACTTGGTCATTGATGGTGTACTGTGCCGCCAAAGTAGGAATTGTGGAACCTCAAGAACCCAAATTGTCGTACCACAGGAACTGAGATCATACATTTTGGATGAGCTGCACAACAAGTCCGGACACTTAGGTGCCTTCAAAACATTTCAAAAAATCAAAGAACGATATTTCTGGCCTGGCTACGAGCAAGAAATTCACGAGGCAGTGCAAAGATGTGACATTTGCCAACGTCGTAACCATCCAATCAGTAGCACCTACCCTTTTCAGAAGATTTCCTGGGACATTATGGGTCCTCTTCCAGTTAGCAGTCATGGATTCAGATATATATTGGTCATCACTGACTTGTTCTCCAAATGGGTAGAAACGTTCCCACTAGTGGGAACTGATAGCAATACTTTGGCCAAAATTTTGGTAGATGAAATTGCTTGTCGGTGTGGAATTCACAGCGACCAGGGGTCCAATTTTGTTAGTGAAGTCATCCAAACCTTGTGTGCAATGATGGGAGTCCAACGTACACAGACCACACCATATCACCCACAAGGGAATGGCCAAGTGGAACGTTTCAATAGGACGTTAGAAGGAATGTTGTCAAAAGTTGTCTCTGACCATCAGAGGGATTGGGATGAGCATCTACAGAAAGTCCTTTTTGCCTATAGAACAGCAATTCATGAGTCTACGGGATACTTGCCATTTTTAGTTACTTTTGGACGCTCACCAAACCTACCTGTTGACGTAGTTCTGGGGAGACCATCAACATCTACAGGTGATGTTCCTCAGTTTGTACAGAAAACACAGACGGTTTTGCATTCAGCGTTTTTACAAGTCCGCCAACATCTTCAACAAGCACATCAGAGGCAAAAGCAAGTGGCTGATGCAAGCAGTGTTGGGGAAGCCTTTCAGGTTGGGGACAGAGTATGGCTTTATGTCCCAAGAGTGAAGCAAGGGCAGAGCAAAAAGTTAATTTCACTATGGAGGGGTCCTTACACAGTCATTAGTAAAACCAGTCCCATCAACTACAGGATTCAACTCATTGGAGGGAACCAGAAAACAACAGTTCATCGAAACCGGCTTAAACTATGCCATACTGATCCCACACTTCCTCTAGTACAGCACAGAGCAAATGATACACAGAGCACTAGTTCAATCAACAGACGGAATGATGGAGGTTATGTAATCTTGGATGAGGAAGGAGGGGAAATAAATCGGATTGGCGGCCAAGAGGATGAGACAATTGGGGACGAAGTGCCAGAAAATGACGAGCTGCCAGGATATATGAACCCAACTGAGCACGAAGTAAATGATGACCAAAGGAGGTATCCTCAGAGAGCTCAACAACAACCTAATCGATATCAGGCTGGATTTTCCTGATAAACCAGGTCTTGTGAGGACAAAAGAATCTAAAGGAGGGAGCAATGTAACAGAGGATGTCAGCTGTCACCAAAGGTGTTAACAATGTGATAGACCTGACCTTTGATATTATTTAATGCATTAAGTTTGTGTGTGTTGGTCTCCTTTTGTCTTGCACTGGTAACTCATTGTTGAAGTTGTTACAATAGAACATGAAAGCAAGTGTGGTAAAGTCTTCCGTTGTCATGTAGTAAATAGGTACAGAACATGAAAGCAAGTGTGGTAAAGTCTTCCGTTATCATGTAGTAAATAGGTACAGTTGAATAGAACATGAAAGCAAGTGTGGTAAAGTCTTCCGTTGTCATGTAGTAAATAGGTATAGAACATAAAAGCAAGTCTTCCGTAAATAGGACTGTTCTATTTATCACATGATAACTTTACCACACTTGCTTCGTTACATCTATAGTGCAGGTAGAATGTCATTTTTGAACTATATGCTTTCAGACAACAGTTCTATAAATAATGAGAACAGCACGGTTGGAACGGACCTTAGTTTATGACAACCCAAACTATTCAAACCCATGCACCAGCTCTTGGTATGTATGTACTGAAGCACCTGCACCAGTTCTGACTGCCTATGGTTAATAATAGGGCACATTTAATGACTATAGTTTCTATTTTGGCCGGTATAAAATTGATTACCATGACAATGTATTAATTAATGTGTGAAGTTTATAGCTATAGGCGGGCGGCGCACCCCCAAATTTTTCGGAGGCCTTTAAAAAAAATTGGCGGTTTTCGTTGGGAAGTACAAATGTCAGCTGGCCTGTCAGGCCAGACCACGCCCCCTCGATCAACCAATATTCCACGGTAGTGTACATGTTTGGCATGAACATGATATACTTTCAATAATGGAAAATGAGTAGTAATTTGAACGTTTGCCACATTATGAATAATTAAAGGTAAAACGAAAATTAGCCTAATGTCAGGCTATCTGTATATATTATGTGCGCACGATAGAAAAGAGCTTGATTTCGCCAGCTGCATGCGTTAACGCTGTGAAATAAATTGAACTGCAACGCTGAGCTTCCGCGCTTTTTGGGGGGGGCACATCCCCCACCCACATCCTCCCCCCCCCCCCCCCCCCTGCTGATCATTTCCTATATGTAACTCCCTTTACAAAACCCAGCGTACGCCCCTGCGCACATGTATACAGATAGCAAATTTTGGGTCGGGGTTCGTGCGAAGTCTGCGAACCCCTATACAGAGATAATATCTCCTATATACCGTATATCTCTGCCCTATATAGCTCGAAGCCTCTCCCTGCAAAAATCCTTTCTCCATCATCCCATGGCAGATGATGGGATACTCTGGGCAGGTACGATGGGGAGTGCCATCTCACCATACCTGCAAAGCTCTGGGGTCGGAGCATGCACGTACTTAATTAAGGTTAACCGCTTCCGTGTCAGCTAGTATATATTTCATCCAAACACAACTTCAGTGATCATCATATTCTTGTTTCTTGAGATAGTCGACTTGACGATCGAGAATGCCGAAGGAACTGCTTCTTCTTGTGACCCTGCTGGCCTTGTTCGCTCACTTCGCTGACGCCCGTCCCCAGCCTGTAGAGGTTTGAGACCATCAATGATGCTGTGATATTAAGAGCTTCTCGCCATCGGCATGCAACCCGTAGCTAAAGGATACCGTGGAGATGAGCGATGAGGTGGATATCGAACGAAGTTGTGTAAGTATCAATGTTGTTTATCTGGCGACTGATTATTGCGTGGTCAGCCTGGAGAGTGGAGGCACGTACATATGGCAGATTTACTAAACATCATTTCAATTTTGCGGCACGTTCGCAGCTCGTTCGTAGAGAAAATAAAGTATTAAAAAAAAAAACTATCAGTGTTCATAGCAATCGATCGCGAGCTGAGAATTTTCTTTATGGTCGAGCGAAGTGGCAAGACTGCTAAACACGTACCCGCAAAAAAAAAAAGTACGAAAAAAAAAATCTGTCATGCATACGTGTCTCTAGCCTCGTCCCCAGGCCTTGTTTTCTAAAGTTTTAGTAAAACAGGGCCTGGGGACTAGGCTAACGTGTCTCCTGACTTACTATGCAACAGTCAGTCAATGGTGTTGCATTTCCCATAGCACATTTATTAACATGCCTATTTCTTTCTTGTTGACTATTATGAACAATGAAGGGTGTGAGTATCAATAATGCTGCATTTCCCATTGAACCATACCATGCCTCCTATACCCCCTGTACTGCCTTGTCCTGTGGGGATTAATGCAGTGTGTAAGTATCGATGATGTTACATTCCACATAGCACTTTAACATGCCTACTTATTCCTTAACACTGTGAATATAATAATATACATGGAACAATGCAGAAAGTAAGTATCAATGACGTTACATTTCCCATAGCACTTTAACATGCCTACTTATTCCTTAACACTGTGAATATAATAATATACATGGAACAATGCAGGGAGTAAGTATCACTGAATGATGTTACATTTCCCATAGCACCTTAACATGCCTACCTATTCTTTATGAGCAAAGAAGCCTGTAAGTATCAATGAGGTTCCCCGCATTGCTCCATACTTATTCCTCTTTATCGTGGATACTATTATGAACAATGCATACAGTGGGTAAGTATCAACAATGTTACATTTCTTAACATGACTACTTATTCTGATGTCACCATGGATACTAAATATACTGATGAACAATGCAGTGTGTAAGTAACAATTACGTTACATTTCCCATTGCTGATGCCTACTTATTCCTTGTCACCATGGATACTGTTATGAACAATGCAGATTGTAAGTATCCAGCAATGATTGCACCTTAACATGCCTACTTATTCCTTGTCACCATGGACACTATTATGAACAATGCAGATGGTAAGTATCCAGCAATGATTGCACCTTAACATGCCGGCCTACTTAATCCTTGTCACTGCATGTGAATAATGCAGGAAGTAAGTATCAATGATATTACATTTCCCATTGCACCTTAACATGCCGGCCTACTTAATCCTTGTCACTGCATGTGAATAATGCAGGAAGTAAGTATCAATGATATTACATTTCCCATTTCACCTTAACATGCCTACTTATTCCTTGTTATTGTGAATAATGTAGATTGTAATTATCAATGATGTTACATTTCCAATTGCACCTTAACATGTCTTCTTGTCACCGTGGATACTATTATGTACCATTCAGAATGTAAGTATCAATGATGTTGCATTTCATACTGTATTTCACCTTTTAACATGCTATTGTCACCATGGATACTATTATGAATAATGCAGTGTGTAAGTAATAATGATGTTACATTTCCCGTTGCACCTTAACATGCCTACTTATTCCTTGTCACACCATGGATACTATTATGAACAATGAAGACTGTAAGTATCAATCAATGCTACATTTCCTGTTGCACCTTAACATGCCTACTTATTCCTTATGAACGATGCAGTGTGTAAGTATCAATGATGTTACATTTCTCATTACACCTTAACATTCCTTGTCACTGGGGATATTATGATGAACAATTAGAATGTAAGTATCAGTGTTGTTACATTCATTTCAACTGAATTAACATGCCTACTTATTTCTTGTCACCATGGATATTATGATGAACAATTAGTCTGTAAGTATCAATGATGTTACATTCACATGCCTACTTATTCCTTGTCACCGTGGAAACTATTATAAAAAAATTGTAGTGTGTAAGTATCAATGATGCTACATTTCCCATTGCACCTTAAAACATGCCTACTTATTCCTTGTCACAATGAATACTATTATGAACACTCTGCAGTGTGTAAGTATCAATGATGCTACATTTCCCATTTCACCTTACCATGCCTACTTATTCCTTGCCCTGTGAATAATGCAGATGGTAAGTATCAATGATATTTCCCATTGCTGATGCCTACTTTTTTCCTTATCACCGTGGATACTATTATATGAACAATTCATGCAGGGAGTAAGTATCAATGATGTTACATTCATTTCAAATTAACATGCCCACTTATTCCTTGTCACCATGTATACTATTATGAACGATGCAGTTGGTAAGTATCAATAACGTTACATTTCCATTGCAACACGCCTACTTATTCCTTTTCACCATGAATACTATTATGAACACCGCATGCAGTGCTGTAAGTATCATGTCAATGATGTTATACATTTCTCAAAGCACATGGAGGCTTTAAATGATGTTTTTTCATTATACGTGTACAAATACAAGCAATGTAGAAGGTAAGTCTGATTTTGCACTATATAACATTCTCATACAATTATACACTCTTAAATTGTGTGTTCATTCTATACCTTCGTCGGTGGAATTTATACTTTAA
The DNA here is from genome assembly GCA_949361645.1 of Spongilla lacustris. NCBI lineage: Eukaryota > Metazoa > Porifera > Demospongiae > Spongillida > Spongillidae > Spongilla > Spongilla lacustris. The sequence goes on from OX442431.1 coordinate 472,318, forward strand.
CTGACATGATACCGAAGGCCGAAATCTCAAAGCTGCTGCTGCTGCTGCTTTATATAGTTATGTATAGAGACTAAGGTTTCATTAGGTCAGTGTTTTCTGCTCAATGCGCTTCTTTGCTGTTAAAAACTGCGCTGGTGCGTCTCGGTGGAACGAACATGCATGTCATCAAACTCAGGGCCCGGCAATGTTGCCGCACCAGCAGACTGACAAACTGTAAGGGTTATCATGCGGTCTTGCAAAAAGTAATATAGCAGCATTAGCAGGTCATATTTTAAAAGTGATTTACAAATCCATATCACTTTCAAAGTGATTTGACGCATATGCATGGCGGCCCCGTAGGCCGAGGATCATCGCATTGTGCACCGCGCGCGCGCACTACCGCAACTAGTGGGGGGCGCAACTGTCTCAGTACAGTAGCGGCTCACTGATAAGAACACCCGGCCTTAATAAGACCACTTAACAGTTCACCACTTCGCCACTTCGCCAACTAAGAGGGGGGCATTTTTGTGTACCTTTCTTTCCGGCTCTGAACAGGTGATCAATGAAGTGGATTCCTTAGTCCTGCCAGTAATACAGTTGGTAGCTCTTACGTACATGTAGTCTTACAACCACCATGCATTCGATTGCGGGGAAAATCGACGATCCTGTATGCACACACGAGCCAGCTCTAAGCTTGCTTCACAATTGCTCATCCGGATGTATATGGTGTGTGGGAATACCAAGGCCACAGATCCAAGCGTCTCTTTTCCCAAGGATCTGATTAGGCGAGCTACGTGGACCGAGGCTCTTCAACTTCGGAAAGAGACCTTTGGGTCAAGTATGTAGTACAAGAGTGTGCTCTAGTTGGGCGTGGCCCGCCCAACTAAGTATGCTCCAGGCATTTTCAAAATGGGGATCCCCGTAATACTCCAAGCATTTTGTTAGGGAAGCGATTGGCTTCTCCTATCAAACGAGACACAAGAGCAAAGATAGCTAAAAATAGAGAAGACCAAAGATACCAGGGATTGTACAGTATGATACCAGAGCGTGGAATTACTTCTAGTTCAGTTACTCCTGTTTTAAATGCTTCTGACACTGCTACTAAGCCAAAAGCTATTGCAGACACTACTCAGTCTGACTCTCAACTTCTGATAGCTCAGGTTGGTGAGCAACTAGAAACGAATTACACTGTACATGAGCTACCTGGACCAAGTGGAATGCAGCCTGAGGAATGTCACTTGATCAATCAAGCTCTTTTGACACGTATAGAAGTACTAGAAGAGGAGAACAAGCTTTCAGATTTGAAGAATAGTGACAAGCAACCTTTCCGCTGTATTGAACAGCTGCAACATGATGACAAGCTGGTACAATTTTATATTGGATTCTCCTCCTTTAATTGGTATGTTTTTAGCATTTTTCAGTTATACTTGGCCCCACTGTTGATCATCTAAACTCCTGGGGGTCAAAAGATAGTGTATGGAAACGTCATAGACTTAGAAAGATAGATGTAAGAAACCAGTTATTTCTTGTCCTATAGTTAAACTTAAGCTGAACTTAAAGCACAAAGATCTTGCATTTCGTTTCGATATCTCAGTAACACAGGTCTCAAGATATATCGCACCACATGGATTTCCTTCTTGCATAAGGAACTTAATGTCTATTGTCCTGATTGTCCACCCGGGGGTACAATTGTATACCCGCGGGCGGACAGCAAAAAAAAGTTTTTGCCGTTCAGTCACGGAAGGGACCTATTGCATTTAACGGTACTGGCTTATAGTACAAGTCTTTTCAGGATTGGGCCGAGATAAGCAAGGCTTAAATCCTTTTGGTACACGTAGAACGAGCCGTGCTAGCGGACCTATCTATTACGCTCCGTGCGGATAGGTCGGAGCGTAATGGATAGCACAAGTCATTTTACGAGTACTGAAAGGATTTAAGCCTTAATTATCTCGGCCCGATCCTGAAAAGACTTGTTCTGTAAGCCAGTATACCGTTCCAATCCTTCCGTGACCGAACGGCAAAAACTTTTTCTGCTGTCCACCCGCGGGTGTCCAATTGTACCCCCGGGTGGACATTCAGGACAATAGACATTAAGGAAATTGAATGGATTCCAATCTGTCGCCCAAGTATTCGGAACTCAACCTATGGAATTTCAAGAAAAATTTATGCATTATTGATGGCAGTGAGGTATTTATAGAGACATGCACCTTCAGACCTACATGCACCTCCAGTCTTCAACTTGTAGTCAGTATAAGCACCATAATACAGTTAGATTTCTGGTTGCATGCCTGTACACCAAATGGTGCTATATTCTACATCTCCCTTGTCTATGTAGGATCTATCTCAGATGTGGAGTTGACTCAACCCAATGGGTTTCTTGGAAGTTGTGAGAGGAAAAGCAGGCATTTCAGTAATGGCTGACAGAGCTATAGGCTTCATTATCAAGGAACTTCTAAATAACATTGGTGTTGAACTAAATATTCTGCCATTCATGGAGGGAAGACAACAATTACCACCACAAGAGATACAAACTGGTAGAAAAATAGTTTCGCTCCGTATTCATATTGAGAGAGTGATTGGTCGAATGAAATTATATTCTAAAAAGCACAATACTTGTATCTTTGGCTGGTTTTCAGTGAAATATGAAGTGTGTTGAGTGCATGAGTGAGAAAATGTAACTGTATAGCTTTAGTAAAATGCATGTCAGCCTTCCATAGATGACATCACTGAATATTCATAACTGGCAGACATCTGTTCTCAGTATTATGTGTATAGTAAACCAAACAAGAAACATTGCTATGCATCACAGTCACTACTTTCAGCATTATCAGAATCAGATTCTAAGTCTGAAAGTTGCCTGCATGAAGTAGAATTCTACATCACTGTCATCTGGCTCTTCTGGGAGAGGAATCAAAACTGGTTGGAAGTTAGTGAGAAAGGCACATACAAAAATGATCTGGTTAGTACGACGTTTGATATGATCATTGCTTTGACAGGTTTCTCATAGGGTGGCCTAAAGCATGCAGAGGGCTAACTATTTCAGGGGCAACACAGTTATCATAGAATGAAGTCAACTTGCATGGGCAAAAGTTCTTGATTTCAGAATGCCTCATCAAAACAGATTCTTTGTACGTGCATGGATGCCTCTTTTAGTATAGAGTACAAAGTCACATCAAGATCTTTCCCCAATCCCCATTTGTCCTTGAACTTGACAGTAGTAACTATGTTTTTAATATCGTCCTCAGTAAGAGTAACCTCACATGCAACGCCGCTCATGCTCATTTATAATTTGCTATACAACTTGCCACCAGCATAAACCCATACATACACTATATACGGTAAAACAAAGTCACTATCTCTGCAACCACTCAATCTTTTCTCGCGCTACAAACGGTACAGTATACGTGGATGGCTGTTGAGTTTATAGAACTTCTTATAATTAGAGAACGTTAGATAGGAAGCGCAGGAATTCGTAACAAGCTAGTACTTACTACTTCTTCATAGACTTCACGTTGACATAACAGCCGCCAGCCGTGACGTCACGTTAAATTAGACCGCGCCTTATGGATGGACATACCGCTATATTAACTATGGTTAATAATCACATACAGCTCCGCCCGCCTGCTTTTTTCACCCCACTCAAAGCTTTCTTAAATCGTTCCAGTATATCAGCTTCACAGGG
>OX442431.1:476178-506178 GCA_949361645.1 Spongilla lacustris
AGGGGCGGCGGAAGTAGTGGGAAGGAAGGGGGGGGGGGGGGGGCTGTTCGCGTTCGGCCTATCAACCTCCCGTCTCCATCCTGGCTACGGCCCTAATATTGCGCTTTATCAGGCTACCACTAGCCTACCAGCTGGTTAATTATCAAATCAAAAAATCATGCTCAAATCATGCTCAAGGTAAAGTTGGGGGGGGGGGTTGATACCACCCCTAACCCCCCCCCCCCCCCCGGTTCCGCCGCCGCTGCTTCAGCCATAAATGTTTTATCACATCATGACCGTGTCGCACGGACGTACGTTGCGAATCATTATCTATCTCCCGAAAAGACAATGCACGTGACCTGATTTGTCACGTGCTTTTAAAAAGTTCTAATAGAGCTAGAGAAATGGAGCGCTAGGTATACAACCTTCAACTCGATATTTGGATGTTGTTGCCGTTGGCATTTTGGTCTGGAGGAATGCTATCTTTCATTTATTGGCCATCGTGACGTGGTGTAATTGGGGGCTAAGTTCACTTGACTTGAGAGAGGTGTGGCTACGGGAGGCTGCGCCGCAACGTCTTTTGTTATAACATAAAGACAAAGTCTGAGTGCGAGTACCACAGGTCATCGATGCATACGAAAGTACACACGATATCATAAAAACGTAGCTCACGTGCGTTTGCTCCTCCCTCTCTGTTTACATTGTTCAAGTTGACAGAATGGATGACCAGTGTGAGTGTATCTGCAACTACATAAGAGGCATGGGGAGGCTTCTTTCGTGGGTAAGAAACGCTTTTTGCACACCGGCGAAGTACAGAAATATATATCTATATTTACCTAAATACGTCAGCTTCGAACTCAGAATCACTGTACGGACACAGTATGCTTCACCGAGCGTACGTAAGAAACAAGGAGCACCCCACGCCCCCTAGTTATTCATTCCTGTTGTATTGAACTAGATCCGGGCCACCAGCAGGAAGGTAACTCTCAATTGATGCAGTTCGCTGTAATAGTGGCGATATGGGTGGTAGTGGCGCTGATTTTATTCGTATTCAGGTGGGTGACCGTCTAAGGAAGCGTTTCTGAAGGAGACGCGTAGCCAGCAGCGGTGTGATTGAATTTTTCTCATTTGTAGACCAAACAGTCTGCGAGGTTCTGGCAAGCGGGCCCAATCACACGTAAGCATTTCAGATACCTTGACGACGCAGTTATTTTTAAATTTATTTTTAGGGCAGAGAACCTCCACGACCTCCAGGATTGATTTAAGCGGCTCTGATTTATGACCTTCATAATTGTAATGAATGTAACATCGCTGTCCGTGGTATTTCTAACATCAGTGCATGTACATTTAATTTGCACAGCGTGTAGTTGCTTTTTTATCAACGATACTTCGAAACTGAAACCACCATATTAGCAGAGAGATATATATATATAAGTCCATGCTGAAACCGAGGGATCTACTGATATACATGTATAATCCACAAGGACCCTGCGCTATATTAGTATATAAGGGCCCGAGGGGGTTCTAAATTACGTGGGTCTGCCGATTGTTGTTAATTTTAGACTACATGTAGGACTGATGCTCTAAGCGCTAGGCAGGCTCTGAATCCCTTAGACCTGAAGTATTGTGGCATCGCGCCTGGCTGTTCAGAGCAATGGGTCCAAGTGAAGACTCGACGGCAAGGACGTAGATAAGGGGGGGGGGGGGGGGGGGGGGGGCACGTGCCCCCCCAAAATTTCTAAAAGTGCAATACATCCCGGCGTGACAATCGCAATGTCAATATTGATATCTTCAAAGGAGGACTCCGAAGTCCCTACAAACTTCGGGTAATAAAGCTCAGCTAATACTTCACTCAAGTGCTAGTAGCGAGGCTGCAAACCGCAATGGACCTTTTCATTTAACGGCGCAAGGAATACAATTAGTGTTGATTACACGTGACGTCAACGTCCGGAGTACATTCTTCGCACGTTTGGCTATAGTGTGTGTGTATTCTCGCGTGTATTCTCGCGTGTGTTGGCTTAGTTGGCTTCAAATTTGAGGTAAGAATGATGAATGCAGTACGGAGGACCCCTCCAGGTGCATGCTGTGATCATGCTTCGCATTCTCGTTCAAAGTTTCTGAAGGATGGCGTCTAGTGAATGCATTAGTGAAAAACCCAGTACTTCGGCTGAACTAACACAAGACAATATACCCGGCGCATCACTAAATGAGTCATTTCATGGCATTCTAAAAGTGCGCACTTTCACACCTACGCAGGCAAATGGATAGGATGCTAGATTCCAGGACGCAATAGTGCTCTTCTTCTCACATAAAAAAGTATTTGTGACACGCTACCACTGTAACAAGGAACTGAAAAACGATGTACTCCGGATGTAACGTCACTTCTAATTATGACGTCACGTTGACGCGCAAACATTCCAGGGCCTTAAATGAAAAGGTCCATTGTTCCCGCAAAGTTCTCGCATAAATGTATTAGGAGTAGGGAAAATGATAACAAGCGTGCAAATAAGCAACATAGCTGCTTAGATGCAATGTTGATCGATTTTGCGGGAACCTAGCGGGAACCATCTCTATTGAGAGGCGGTACTTTAACAATTATAAAAATTACGGACCATTTACTCAATATGGCACCCGGCTTAAAACTTGGTGATCGTGTGCAAGCTGACGCAGTTGCAGTGCTTGGCGGTCGACGTGCTGGTGATGTATGTGGTCCTTGGGCACGCAAAAGGGTCCTTCATGGTTTGGTTGTCAAGGTCGTAGTACTGGTCGTCAACGGAAGTTTAAAATTAAGTGGTGATGATGAATCGGTACTTTCACCGCGTGTGCTTGAGAGAGAGGCTGTGGGCGTAGGCGCTACAGAGGGGCCTGATTCAACAGTGGAATCTGACAGCAACGATTCAGATAGAGAAGAGCTGCGGGATCCAGAAGAAGATCTCACAGAGGTAGACCTTTTGAAGCCACATGGAACAAGCTGGAATGTTCACAATGAGATTGATATCAATTTTGATCAAGGTTGGCATCCCAAGCTTTAAATTGCCTGGGTAGCTGGAACTCCTGCAATAGATCAACGAACTCCATTTCACTATTTTAAGATCATGTTTCCCATGGATGATGCCAATGACTGGATCATGAAGACCAATTCCTCATTGTCAAAACTTATTCGCAGATCACTGACGAAATGTGAATATTTTCGCTTTTGGGATTTAATACTGGCAATATCTATCGGGTCAGAACCCAATAGGCGAAACTATTGGGTTGAAGAGAGTGAAACTGATTCTAAACAACTTTTTCCACCACACTCATTTGGGTCACGATTTGGAATGGGAATCAAACGTTTTGAGGATATACTGCGGTGCATGACCTTTGGGGACAGTGATCCTAATGATCACTGGTCATTTATCCGCCCACTGCTGACAGCTATCAATAAGAGACGACAACAGTTTGTTGTTCCATCACACATCCTCATAGAAGATGAACTAATGTCATCCTGGATAAGCCGAAAGCAGGACTATACATATGATGGAATTCCACACTTGACGAAGATAATTAGAAAACCTAAAGGTGTAGGCACAGAGATAAAGTGTCTTGCAGATGGTGTTGTTGGGATAATGCTGCAGCTAGAGATTTGTGAAGGTAAGGAAGCAGAAGCTCAAAAGAAGTGGTCCCATTTGCCTGCAGGTACTGCACAAACCCTCAGACTTAGTGATCCGTGGCATGGCTCTGGAAGGATCATAGTTGCAGATTCTGCATTTTCTTCAGTTACTACAGCTATTGAGTGCAGAAAGAAAGGCCTTTTTTACAGTGGTATTGTCAAAACTGCATCTCGTGAATTTCCAAAGGATTATTTGGATGATCCTTCCAAGTATGCAGGCAGGGGAAATCACATGACATTGACAACAACAACAATTGAAAACTGCAAGCTTATAGCTTTAGGATGGAAAGACAAAACCATCAAAAAGTTCATTTCCACTTGTGGCACCACTCAGCTTGGTAAACCCCACCAAAAGTATCACTACACTCGTGATGGTGATGTGGTAGTCTCTGAAGTCCCACGTCCTCAACTTGTTTCCCAATACTTTGATGCTGCATCAAAGATTGATGTGCATAACCACCTCAGACAGGGTTTGCTGAACATTGAAGATGCATGGGGTACGCAGACATGGTGGCACCGCCTGGCTGCTACATTTATTGGTGTCATTGTCACTGATGCCTTGATTGCCTACAACTACGAACACAGTGTTTCACACACAATGCGTGATTTTGTGAATGAACTTGCTCTGTCATTGATTTTCAATGAAATGGAAGGCCATGATACAGTCAAGCAACGACGACAGTCTGGAGAATCTGTGCCCCCAACTGCCCCACCACCTGTCCCACACATGGCCATCCCATTTCATGCTCACCCCCTTAGGAAATTGTCACAGCTGTCCATGTACAAGGGCTAAGGAAGGAGCACGTCGAAAATGTGTGTCCTGTAATGCTTGTGGAGAGAAGCGCAATGCCCACTTTTATTGTGCTACATGCTCAGATGAATCTCGTGAACTAATAGTGGCAGTCTGTGGGCATGGTTCTTCTCGTGGCACAGAGTGTCATGCTTTTCACTGTGTCAACCCCATTTGATTCGGTTTTGGACATGCACATTGCTATTACATGTTAAGGAGCTAGTGATTTAGGGTTATGTAATTTTAAAACTGACCCAATGCATCTTTGCTGTATATAGAATGCATTAATTGCTGCTTTTATACATATGTGGATGGATTAAAATGCATAAGCTATATAGCTAGGAAATGGTTAGCGGGAACCGAAGGCCAAACTTTTCACAAATACTATTCGTGTTACATTCCAAATCTACGTTATGAAATGGATGTGGAGCAAATGGATAGCCTTTAGCATCAGTTGGAGTTCATGCATTATCAATCGTAGCTGCCCAAAATGAGGAACCACCCATACATGCGGTTACGCAAAAGAGGTATTTATTGCAAACCTGTCACCTTTCTTGCATTAATATCTTAGAAATGAACAAACGCAAATGCGCCTTTTTAATGGGGAAGAAACAGAACTCATACCCTAGTATACAACTTGAACATCATATATCTCATTCTATCTTTCTTGCTTGACTTATGAGCTAAAAGTGGTTCCCGCCAGGGAACCAGCGTTCCCGCGAGGTTCCCGCTGCTCGTTCGTACATTAACGCGCGCGCGCATGGTTCAAATCAAGTTGTGAAGAATTGTGCTTACATGTACTGATGTAGATATGAGATTGATATTCAGACCTATTGTGCCCCCCCAAAGTATATAAGTTATCTACGGTCCTGGACGGATCAATGCTCGAGATGTTATGCACAGTCGCGACTGCAACGGCACCAGCGATGATAATAATAAATTATTATTTTTAATGATGTTACGTTCGTACAGCACGGCTGTTTCGTACGTGCCATTAGGTTTTACAATTAGATTGTGTTAACTGAATTACAGTATATATTAAAAATGGCGTACACAAACCTCATTATGAAACCACCAACTTTGGAGGTATTTTATGCAAAAACCATGGAAGCGAAATAAAAACCATTACATGAATGGTGTCGCACACATATTCGAAATACTACGTAAATATAGGCGCAATTGAAAACAGCTTGTTACAAGATGCTACAGCTTGCGCGCATAAAGGGACTTAACGAGGGGTTGAAAATAGCAGGTTTTCTAAGCGGTGGTACTCCCAATCCTCCAGATAAATTAGGTTCAAAAACTTTGCACGAAGCAAGCCAGCTGTGGTGAGTATTTCTATGCATAAAATAAGTTACTACACGGTCTGTAACGGGTCTTAATTCCTATTCGACCGCTACGATGTAAATATGAATAATCGAACTGCACACCACAGGATCTACGGAGCCTGCAGTACACAGGTGCAAATTGAATGAGTTGCGTAGGCCTAGGGTGTGTGGGTGCGCAAAACCAGCTGCAGCTAAAAAAAAAACGATACATCTGCATGTATGCAGTTCAACAGCCATCAGATCCACCCATCAATGTTGTGCAACAGGTTGCCACCTCACCAGCTGCCTTATACAAGAAACCTTATAAATGTGGTCTGAAACCTTATTATGACTGCTATTTGGCCCTGGAAACCATATATTACAGAAATTTGAAATCCAAATTCCTCCCCTGGAAGCTGATGAGGCACAAGCCGGCCTTGTTCTAGGTCACACTAGCAGTGATTTGTCCTCTTTGCTCCTCCTGATTGGATGAGGCAGGCCATCTGATCACCATGCTCTAACATGTCATTCAGGAGGTGGCTTAGGGACACGTCACTATCGCCTCTGTGACTGTCCTGCAGAAATCTGCAGCTTGTCTGGGTACATGTATGAACTATGAAGGGAAATCCCTTTGCATGTTATACTTATAAGGGTATACCTCCAAAGGCACAATGGCCCCTAGCTGAGATATCTGGCAACACTCCAGCCCAAATTGTAGAGCACATCATGACCATAGCACCATAAAAAATTCCATTCAACCACCATTGGCCAATACACAGCTACTCTCTGCCATTAGTCAGCTGAACTGTCCAATTTGCCTCAGTGTGTTGAGGTTGCCATATGACAGACTTGTGTGTACTCGCTGTCTGGCTGAATGGATCCACCTGAGAGGTTCATTTCATCCCTGCTGCTATGACACCACTCCACTGGAGTGCACACAACTCAGTAAAGCCAGTGTCCTGGTTCAGCTGCTGCTAAATGGTGAGAGCTGTTAATTATGACACACACATACTTGCACTGAACAATCAAGGTGAACAAAGAGGAAATGCAGCTTGTGCATACCATTGTACACAGAATGGTAACTGCATTTGCATTATAACTGGAGGAACAGTAAGCTTATTTTTCTTTAACTTGCACTTACAGCCGTTGACTTTGGACTCGTGTAACAGTGCCAAAAGCGCCCATCACATAGCTGAGCAAACGCACACGTAGGCGTCGTGTGTGGCTTGAGCTCCACAGGACACGTAATGAATCTGCGTTAAAAACCAACTTATTCGACGTGCACAACTCACACACTAAATCGAGTAGTAACGTATTGACGACAAAAATTCAAAGAACAAACTCTGCTCACTAACCCTTATCGTTTTCACACAAGATCATCTGGAGGTTTAGCCAAAAACATGAAATGTTCACACGACGTCTTACGAGGATCCTCCCGTATTAATCTGTATAGCCATAGATATTAAAGTAAGATACTTTAATATCTATGGTATAGCGAAAGTCCAAAATGTTTTAATGACTAGCAAAATGCACCGACGTTTACCAACTGCTTTCTCTGTCCACCTGTCCTGTTACTTCGTGAAACCTAGCGATTAGAAGCCTAGAAAAAAGGGTTTCTTTCCAAGGTAGGCGTTGCTATGGAACAAATTAGCCATGTTGCTAGGTACTTAATTTCACAGCGGGCGTGAACCTAATGTCCACGTTTCAATGGAATTGTAACAGCCGTGACAGATCCACAGTAGTTTGCGCCTCGTTCCCCGAAATATTGAAATGATCACGTAATGACCTAGCAACGAGCCTTGCGAAACATGCATGAGACTGCTTGTTAACACGACATGTCCTGTTGCCATTTACAAGCCATACAAGGACTGTACGACTATTGTTCTATTTATTGCCCTAATCACATGGCGCAAAGATGTTTCCAAGATGTGGTATGGCTCGCGAAAAGCGGCCTACTTTTGACGGACATCTCCACTTTGAAGCGCTTATTCTATGGCCAAACTAAAAGTGGAAAACCAAAGAAGACAGAAGGTACTTACAGCGTATGGTAAGGAACTAGTGTCACATTTTTTCTTGGCGGTGGTAGATACGTCTAAAGTTGAGTGTGCGTATGGCGTATACACGTAGTCACGTACGCTTGTGGTTTGTGCAATTAAAGGTTTTACTCGTGAGGTAGGTACTTCAATATTTTTTTCAAATTTGGATTTACTTAGCAAAGTTAATATCATTAGAAAGAGTAAAATTTGTGTTACAAAACGACATATTTGATCGAATTTGCGTTGTAAATATCAGTAGTTATAACGTCTCAAACATCAATCTTTACGCGGTAGATAATGTATGCAGAATGATTGGAGCGGTAAAAAAAATTGTGATGGTTGTGCTTACCTTGCATGCATCTCACGTAACTCTGCAAATTATTGAACCAAAGTCATTTGACACATAAAAGGGACACACATAATGAATAGAATGCATCTAAAAACCTATTTCATCTACATACAAATCTCCAGTAATGAAATCTACCAAGAATGCAAAAAGTGTCATTGTAACGTCATCTCCTTCTTCAGATTCTCCAGGTTTTCAATAAAAAATTTTTTTAGTGATTTTGGACTTTGATGAACATTTTAGAGAGGTTATGTGGCCTTCATATAGCACGTTTTGTCCATTCACAAACCACATGTGTTGAAAGTAATGCCCGCTTATAGATAATCGTCATGAAGTACCGGTATATACACAAGATATAAAAAACATTCTCTCTGAGAAAGGTAGTGGTATATAGGATTTGAAAGAAATGGTGGTGTAAAAAGGAAGGGAACAAGGGATTCATGCAGAGGAGATACAATGATTATTCCTATATTTAGCAACATAATAGTAATGACGTTCTATACAGTGCTAAATATAGGAATAATCATTGTATCTCCTCTGCATGAATCCCTTGTTCCCTTCCTTTTTACACCACCATTTCTTTCAAATCCTATATACCACTACCTTTCTCAGAGAGAATGTTTTTTATATCTTGTTTCACTCATTTTTTTAAATAAGTGACTACTAGTATATAGGTATACATGTAGTACAATGTTGAATACGATTGTACGATAAAATCCAGCCGTTGTAATTCCCACGTTTATTGCCTAGCAACACAATGTTTACAGTTATGTTACATTTGTAGTTGTTCCATTAGTTCGAAACTCACGCGCCAAGCTTTCCCTCTTAGAAGCTCGTTTCTGGTCTGAGTTCAGTTCATAACGTCGCTTCTTAGAAGCTCGCACCGCAACAGAATTCTTTTCCTGTTGCCAGAAGCTCGGTTCGACTCCAGATTTGCTCTGTACATGTCACGAGCTGAGCCTCAGCAGACGCCCGCCTTTGTTCAGCATCAGCATCGTACCGGTACCGAACTCGGGAGGACTCTAACTCATAGTCTCGATGTAGGAGGTATTCCTCTAGTCGCTTAGCTTTCCTCTTTCGTAGCCGTAAACGGTAAAGGCATTTTGACAAATACAACATCGCTAGCTAAAAATGGTGAGCAAAACTAAAAACACAAACGAAACTCACACCTGTAAGTGTTCCATGCCAATCATACACAATCCACAATTCTGAAGCATTGTCATGGAAACGGTTTTAATATAGCTAACTCTCTATATTACGTGAGATTACGTACTGATATCTTGGCGCGCGAGAACAGCTGCAAATTACGTATATTGGTTATATGCTTTATTTATATATCTGATACCTGAAGATGTATTGTCAGATTTTTCTACGATTTTTGGTGTAACTGGCGCTCTTTAAAACCTTTCCTATCTCGAGTTATACTCACCCATAAAGACGACGACGACGACGACTATGGACAAATTACGGTCTGGGAACGAGAACTACGAGCTTTTTTGTTCTCTTAAAGTACACGGTCTAGCGACTTGAACAAAACATGAAAATGATCGTCTTTCCATTGTGGATCGATAGCAATAAAGAGCTACACTATCCGTTTCTCGGTTCGTGAGTTATACGCGGGACGCGTTTTTTTAATGATATTCATGATACGGCACAAATCCTATATGAGAGTTACTGCCGTAACTCTCGATACATAACTATAATTATATATTTTTAATTACATGTATGTTTGCTCAGGCTTGTAATATTAATTTCCTTCTAAAAACATTACAAGCTTTTTTTCTCTAGCCTGTCTCGAAAACTAGCATTGTTTTTCAGTTTGTGCGTGTGTGTGTGTGTGTGTGTGTGTGTGTGCGTGTGTGTGTGTGTGTGTGTATGTCTTTATCTTGCTGCTGTTTCTGCCAAACAGTCCTCATTTTGCTTGCCTGTAGAATACTATAATTATATTAATATATATCACAGTAAAAACAGATGGAAGGATTTCACTCCAAACGGCTAACTATGTCACTCCAAATCATAGCCGCTGAATTGTCCAGTAACTATTTTATCCTGTCAGTTCTTGCTTGGTTTTATTAGACAGCCAAGCTAAAGTTCTGTTAATTCTGGTTTTAACCTTTCCATCTACAAATCCAAGTTAGATCTTCTTAGATGGTGGTGAGCCAATCCAAGAGTCTTCTCTGCACTCGCAGGTCCATGCACCATCAATATAATCTCCCATTCTCCTAATAACTTCTATTGTGCTAGTTATAAGCTGCAACAAAATATCACCAAGGCATTCTTTATCGGGAAGGTGGACTGAGTGCAGTATACTTCTCAGGCTACTTAGCACCTCATCTGACGTTTCATCAATAGGCATGTACCAAATACATCACTTCTTGACTCCATGCAATATTTGCATAGAATTTTTGAACATGCAAAGATTTTTTTCAAACATAATTGAACATGTGGAATGCTGTCAAGATTGGACAATTGTTGATTGCCATACAGATATTGCCAGTCACGAATTTACCTATAAGACCTATTGCTTGCAATTGTAAGAAAAGATGGTCATATTTGATATGTTTCTGTAGGGCTGACCGTAAACTGGTTGTATTATGACAGAATGCATCCGAATTCAAAGAAAGCTTCTATCTTAAATGGTACAGCACGCCTGCTACTATGTGAAACTGATTCCCCACATATCGGGCAATAAGTCATAACGCATACGCATATAGTGGGTACTGTTCAGCCTGGGAACGAGACCCCTTTGAAAATAAGCTCTGGGAATCACCCAAGCCTAACCTCTATTTTATGCAAAGACAGGTTATCATAGGATGTGTTAATATCCACTCTGTTTATCTGCGCCTCTCTAATAATAAGGTGAGCTATATATAGAGATACTTTAAGATTAATCAATATGAAACCAAAAACACACTACTCTCACTTGATGTGACTATTTCCACTAAATTGGGCACTTCACAACACGGTGTTACTAATTTAAAGCTTTAGAGTAGCGATTTGGAAGTGTTTCGAGCCACAACACACGCCCTATTGGATACCCCTTTGGGAATCAGCGGGAAGTTATGGTATTAAACATACAGGTTTAGTTAAACCCAAAGAGCAAACACCTCATCTCTTTGATTGCGCCTTTTAATGCCAAAAGGAAATACACTAATAAACCCAAGTGACTATTTTTCTATGCGCTAACATCAACTCGATGCATTACGTCTAATTAAATTTGACAACCAAAAAAAAACTTAGTAAGATGAGTACCTTCTAAGAGGAATCCAAAAGTAATCCACAATACTATTTCACTGGCGTGAGCTGTCTTCCGATCTGTCACTATGCAATACCTGAATTCAAATTTTCGGTCACAATTGTTGTCGTGTAATATGGTCACCTGTTTTACGTGCGATATTGAAGTGCCTACGTGAGGTGGCTTCGCTTTCACATACTGTGCTGCATTGAGCATCATGATACAAGGCATGGTAGGACCTCTGCAAGTTATTAACATCTGGCGTGGTTGGACTCAGCCCCTTGCTCTCCGAGAAGGCCAAACCCTGAACGGGTACGCCTTGCCCATGGGGTGGTATGAAATGCATTTTTAGTGGTACTAGTATTGAGATGCCTGGGAATGATGCCCTAAGGTTGGTGATGTTCCATGCTTTGTTGATAGACTTCAATGTGTACCTAGTGATGCATGTGTGTAGGGTACTTCTCTTGTGCTACAGTAACCATTAATGTACACAATGTGTTGATATTTGATGGCTAGTATGCATCAGGATAGGTCTATACTTGAAGATCCTTATAAGGTTGCCTAAAAATACACCACTGAAGTGTTAGGCCTAATGTCTGACGAAGGGTGCATCATGATGGTTGAAGCCCTTATCAGTGGCTCTGGTGGTTTTGACTATTTCATTAGCCAGTTCACCTTGACAAGTTTGTGTGTGTTTCTATAGTTGACATATTGGAATCGTATCATTGCATGCTGTAGCTTCCCCTTCTCCTCAATCTGTTGAATCATTTCTATGGTGATGGACGCATACTCCCCAATCAGCTACATATATAAGCAGCTCCTCCTTTGTTGCCAGTTCACCTTGACTAGTCTGTACAGAAAGCTAAAAAGCTGAATGTGCTGGTTGTGGCCATGGGTACAAAGACCAGCTGCGGGTCACAGTTATGACAGAAAGAGTCATGAATGAAGATTCCATGGGTCATGTAGAGCCCAGGTATCCATCCTACCAGTGTAAATACACAATTGAGATACTGACCTGTGACTGCTTATGTGTCAAAGTGTGGCTCTGATATGCAATTTATTTCCATATTCCATCTAATGGCACTCCTGCATACACCTCCAGCAGCCATGAAAGACCTATGGTTAGAATGGTTAGATGTGATGGTTTCCAGTGTTCTTTCTGGAAAGCCTCCTATGCAACTAGCATTTAATCCTTATTTATTTCTGTTTAGCCATGGGACAGGAGTGATGTGGTGGTACGACCCTTTAATGAGGGCAGTTATTTTATGAGACCTGTGCCTGTGTATGCTTGTCACCTGTCTTGGGCTGATATCTGGGTAGGCTATATGTACATGCAAGCTTTCATCATGTGTCTTCCATTGATATACATTTGTGGAGCTGTAATATGGTGTAGCTCTGCTCATCACCCGTTTGTACAAATTCACAACAATAGAGGGGTGGATCTTGGTAAAGGCAATGCTGAAGACCTATTCACATGTTCAGAAAATTCTGTACACTTATATGATGGCCTTTTTCTCTTTCCTGTAGCCACTAAAAGGCTTCCGCACACTCTGCAGCGTTGCTGGACCTTATAGTTGTGTGGATCGATTCAACTACTGTGAACGGATTGAATAACAAACTATGCCGATTATTCATAAAAATACACATTCGTGATTTATGTGCTGAAAGAAAAAATGTGACACTTTCTAAACCATGTGTTTGCCTATTGTGATGCTTTTTCTCGATGATGCTACGTCCTGACTTTCTTGGGAATTTGCCTGGCGTCCGCCTCATAGGCTTGAACTTACCCCCTTCCCTACGGCAATGGTGTAAAAGTAGGATGCGCATTTAAAGGAAACGCAACAAAGCGCTTGCGCATATGGAGTACACTTACCTACGATGAACGTCAAGATCAAAGAACCATGTTTTGCACATATCTGATCTATATGAAGTATGGATATGGCTCGCTCAAAAAGTACCATTAATAATGAGGTGTGGATTATAGTTCCAAAACCATTTACGGTATTGTTCTAATTGTAACCTAGTGTCCAGTCGCAAACTACTGTGAGATACATATAAAAATGTGTTATTATATTAATTTAATACAGATTATGAAATAATTCAACAAGCTAAACAGAACTCAGAAAAGTTTACCCTGGGACCTGCTCAGGCTAGGAGCACTCTTGCATTTGAGCGGACAAGGCACAGGTTGAGCCTGCTGTAGATGTGATCAAGGGTGGTGGATATAGAGGAGTTATCCTCAACTGAGAGGTTAGATGCATTTTGGAGAAGGTGCTTGAAGCTGCTTGTTTACCCCAGGTCCCAAAGGATTCGACTACCAGGGTATACAGCTCCAACCTACAGATTTGAGAGTTTTCAAGAAGCTTGTGCTGTAAGTTTTGTGGCAGCTGCTGCTGAACCAGCCATATGTCAGGTTTAGTGGAGAGGAATGGAAAGATCAAAAGCAACCGGCTTGCCATTGATGCACCAGTTATCAACAAAAATATCAGCAGGACAAGTTCGTTGCTCTAAGACCACTACCAGCCTCCAACTTTGGGTTGAATAAGGCTTTCTTGAAGAGCTGATACACAATATCACGAAGGTGGTCATGTCATAAAATAAAAAAAACATCATTACCCCTCTTGCAAGTTAGGGCATGGTGAGCCTCAAGGGCCTTGGTGGGGCAAAGGGCACACACAGAGCCAGGCTCACACAGCTGAATGCCCAACCACCATTTTATGGTAAATTGGGTTTCGGGTGGTGTCAAATACAGGCCCAAAGGTGGTGAGGGGGTGTGGCACGCAACCAAGAGCTAGCATGTGGGGATGATATTGAAAACAGTCATGCTTGGTCGGCCAGGGCGCTGCGGGAGCGATTGTGTCCTCAAGCCTCTGTGACAAAATGTGTTGGTGGGTGTGGCTGGTGTAGAGAGGGCTTCATCAGGAGAAATAAGGGTGTTATAAATGTTGATTGCCTCGAGTACAGTGAATTGGTGCCATCAGGGAAGGTGGGCGTATATGGTGCTGGCATGGCATATGCGACAGAGCAATGGTCCAAGAGAGATCGGAGGCCCAGACCCCCGGCCGTGGGATCGGAGTAATAAGTTATCTGATGGCACCAATTCACTGTACTCGAGGCAATCAACATTTATAACACCCTTATTTCTCCTGATTGAAACCCTCCCTACACCAGCCACACCCACCAACACATTTTGTCACAGAGACTTGAGGACACAATCGCTCCCGCAGCGCCCTGGCCGACCAAGCATGACTGCTTTCAAGCAAGCGGGAAGCAAGTTTCTTGAATGTGTTAGAGGCAAGTACAATAAAGTATCGCAATATTAAAGCCAGCTTGCCTCTAACACATTCAAGAAACTTGCTTCCCGCCTTTCAGTCCAGGTTAACTCCTCCACTTCCACCACTCTGGACAGCATTTATTCCAGACTAAACCTTTCCCTTGTGCGCTCAAATGCCAGAGCATTTCTTGCAAGGGCAAGTCCCCGTGCTAAAGTCTCAGACCTCTACTTAGATGGTTGACTCATACACAGTTACATAGTTTACTAGTTAAATATTGAAATTTGTGTTCAACATGTATTGTGAGGTTTTAATTAATGAAATTAAACTCTCTGGTTTTCATAACAATAACGAATTCATTAATGTCTACTTGCCTATAAATTACCCCTCCTCCACTGCTCCGCCCTATCATTCTGGCGCATCAGGTTAAGCATTTTGCGATGTACCTTTTTATGTGTGTTCAAGCGCGTACAAAAAATCAGTAGGCTACAACACACGCGCGTTACGCCTTCTCACAGAAATCATCTACACTGTATATCCATACATCAAATTCATGACTCTCACGTGACGTGCGGGCTCTCATCTATACAAACCGTACCCTTAGGCAAAAAAATTATTGCATAATAATAATTAACCAAAATTGGAACGTAGCGTGCGGACATAAGCGGATCAACACGTGGACGTCTTATCCTTGTGTCGTGTGCTATCAATTCGGTGTCTCGAATTTTCGACGGACGAATTTAAAGAATCGCCTAGGCATTGACTTGCATTGCACCAAAAACGAACCAAAAGGCATGGAAGCGGTGAATCAAGCTTGCGTGGGTAACGGAGGTGCGAGCGAAGCGGCCCACATCTCACGGAAGGGAGACAAGGCGTGCAGCACTGCAAGATGTCCGGTCGCCCACCGACCAAATACTCCCGATTCTGGTTAGTTCTGCGTTCCCGAGTACGATGGAAGGGTCGCGTTGCAGTTAGTGCATGCAGAAAACTTGCGATAACTGTAGCTCGTGCTCGTGTCGATGTGAGGTTAGGGTTACTGTTGCCAGGTACCAATATTTATTGCCGTTATGCGCGCATCTTGGTGTGTGCAGTACGCATAACCTTCGATAACCGTAGCGTTGTACGCGGGGCGTCCATTGGAGCGGCAAAGGCATTGTAGCGGTCACCTCAGGGCTACTTTCATGCTTTGTTCAGCCTGTTAAACGTCAAATGGACTCGCGCCATTCATCTATTATGTTCCTGTTGTGTGAAATGATTTTCATTACAAAGAGGTCTTCCCATCCCACTGCCTTCATACTTTTTTCATTTGCCTCCCTGCTGTCTCCCTCCCTCTCCTTTCCCCTCCCCTCCCCTCCCTCCCTCTCCCCTCCCTCTCCTTTCCCCTCCCCTCCCTCCCTTTCCCCTCCCTCTCCCCTCCCTCTCCTTTCCCCTCCCTCCCCTCCCTCCCTCTCCCCTCCCTCTCCCCTCCCTCTCTCTCCCCTCCCTCTCCCCCTTCCTATTCTCTTTCCTCTCACCCTTACTCTTATGTGCTCTTCCCTTTCTCTCCCTCCTCCCCTCCCCTCCCTCCCTCTCCCCTCCCTCTCCTTTCCCCTCCCCTCCCCTCCCTCCCTCTCCCCTCCCCTCCCTCCCTCTCCCCTCCCCTCCCTCCCTCTCCCCTCCCTCTCCTTTCCCCTCCCCTCCCCTCCCTCCCTCCTCCCCTCCCCTCCCTCCCTCTCCCCTCCCTCTCCCCCTTCCTATTCTCTTTCCTCTCACCCTTACTCTTATGTGCTCCTCCCTCCCTCCCTCCTCCCCTCCCCTTCCCTTTCTCTCCCTCCTCCCCTCCCCTTCCTTTTCCGCTACATTGCTATCCAGACGGTACAGGCTCCAATAACAGCGAGGGAGAAGGTGTGGCTAAAGAGGGAGAAGGTGTGGCTAAAGATGTTCACGCTGCGATGCCAAAATCTGGAGTAGACGAAAAACCAACAGAAAATGGCACCAAGGAACATCAGCCAACAGATGTGAAGGGAGGGACTGGGGAAGGGACAGAGGCCAGCAAAGAGGAGGCTGCAGCTTTGGAGGAAGTGGGGGCCTTCAATGTGACCCTGGTCTTGCCTGGAGTGGCAGCGCCTGTAGAGGCCGTGGTGAGTGGCCCCACCCCCCCCCAGCCCTGGCTCTTGTCGTAGGCTCCACCCACTACTATACCCATTGCCCCGCCTACTGTAGGTCTCATTTCGGGACACTGTTCATGACCTCCTCCAATTTGCCCTGGAGAAGCCAGAGTGTTGCTACCGCACATGCCTCTCTGTGCGGCTGGATGGCAAACAGCTGGATGACTTCCTAGAGCTGGCAGCTGTAGAGAACATGCGAAATGGGGCGAGAATCGAATTGGTGGAAGGTAGGAGGAAGAGGGTGTGGTGGAAGGTAGGAGGGAGAGGGTGTGGTGGAAGGTAGGTAAGTTAATGAAATAATTATATAGTGCATCAGTGCAGAGTAGGTAAGCGCACGCGGTACACTATCAGCTACATATATATATACCGGGTATATGCATGCGTAGCGGTCCGGTGTGGTTTAAATATCACATGAGTCGACATGGCTGACCCTTTCTATTGTGTTTTAGAGCTTTTCAGTACATGCATGTGTATTTCCATTCAGGGAGGGAGGGTATGGTAGAAGGTAGGAGGGTGTAGTGGAAGGTAAGGGGGAGGGAATGGTGGAGGGAGGGGGAGAGTGGTGTCACTGTTGATCCTCATTTCACATGACCACACCCACACACCTGCAGAGCCTTACACACAGAGGGACATACGTGTGCATGTGCAGAGGCTGAAGGACCTTCTGTCAGCCAACCCTGTCAGTCAATCCTTCACCTGTACTGATGGAATGACCCTCTCGTTATTGGCTGCAATCACATTGAAAGAGCCTGAGGGTGTGTGTGTGTGTGTGTGTGTGTGTGTGTGTGTGTGTTGTGTGTTGTGCTTGTGTGGAGCTTAGCTTACTAACTTTACCATCCAGGGGGTCCCATTGGAGACAACCTCAAGGAGGATAGTCATGTGGAGGCACCTGAGTATTGCATACCACAGGGAGAGGGGTGTGCCCCTCCACTGGCACCATTCCTGCCACCAGGGCTTGATGCACACTTCAAAGTTGGTGACCCTTTCCCATCCACCCTCCCTTCCTCCCTCCTTCCCCATTCTCCCTGCCTTTCCCACCACCACCCCACCACCACCACCCCACCCCCCCACCCCCATTCTCTCTCTTTCCCACCCTCTCCTTCCTCCACCTTCCTTTCCATCATAACCCTTCAGCTAGTACCCTCTGTAGGTACCTGAATGCCTCCAGTCCCTGAGCTACAGTGCCTGGAACCCCCCTCCTCCTCACAGAAAACTGAAGGGTTTGTGGTTAAATGTCACCCTATGTTTTTTCTTAATGTCACCCTATGTTCTTTTCTTCACGTGATACCTATTGTACCTTGACCCCAAGGTGACCTGTTGTACATTGATCTGGTCACCCTTGAGGGCCAGGAGTTCCATGTCACTGCCTGTCCATCTGGCTTCTATCTGAACAAAAGCTCTGGGCCCCAGGACTTCAGTCCTGAGCCTAGGAAGTCTGCACAGACCTTTAGGCATCTTGTTGGTCTACTTCAGCAGGTAGGAGGAATCTCAGCTTTGGGTAATACATTGCTTCAAAACTGTCCCTCCTCGCCTCCTCCCATGCTGTCCTCCTCACCTCCTCATTCCCTCTATCATCATCCTCTTCCCTCCCTTATTGCCCCCTCCCTCCCTCCCTTATTGCCCCCTCCCTCCCTCTCTTTTTGCCCCCTCCCTCCCTCCCTTCTCACTCTCATCAAATCAGATAAGTCCACTGTTCAAAAAGAACTTCATTCAGCTGCAGAAGTTTGGGTGAGCGGTGTATTGAGTTGCTTGATTCTATTTAAAGCCCTATTCTGCCTTGTAGGGAAAAGCGACATCCCTTTGAGGTGTTACCAGTACCCTACCCTGGTACAGACCACTGTGCCCCCTTCTGCATATACTTTAGCTCTGCCGCCCCTCCCCCTCCCCCCTCTCCCCCAGTGGTACCATGGCTCTCACCACGCTTGGAGCACAGGCCTGTTGCCATGAGGATCGATGACAGCAGAACCCTCAAAGCTGCCCCCGATGAGCTGCTTGTGGGACAGGTAACCTGACTGCTCATCCTGTTTGCTGGTGTGTATCATCCTCTGGTTAGCTTCGTGATTGGAACGAGGAGTTCCAGGTGGCTAGGGAGTTGCCGGTGACAACGGGCTCACTGAAGATGTACAGGGATAGGACTGTTTTCAAGGTTATTAGTGAAGGGCCTGGGAAAGAGGAACAGGATAACCATACCTCTGTCCTGAGCAGATCCACTCAGACTATGTGTCAGCTGCAACAAGGGGTGCAGTGGCTGTGGTCGAGGGCTACATTCCTCCCCTTAACCCTGCGGATGATGACAAGTGGGTTGAGCTGGTCTTTGTGATGTCATATTGTGTAATGTGTACACACACACACATGCACATACACACTTTCACACACATGCATATACATTCACACATGCACACACATACACATGCACACACATACACATGCACATGCACACACATGCACACGCACATACACATGCACACACACATGCACACACATACATATGCACACACATACACATGCACACACACATACACATGCACATACACACATGCACGCACACACATGCACGCACACACATGCACACACATACACATGCACACATACACATACACACACACATGCACATACACACACACACGTGCACATACACACACACATGCACACGCACACACACATGCACGCACACACGCACACACATGCAGGTTCAGAATGTACTTGTGGAATAACATATTCTTCAGTTTGGCTTTTGATGGTCGTGACCACTTCAAGCAGTTTGGAGGAGATGAGGCAGCCCACACAGCTGCTGTGAGTGGGGGGGGGGGCAATATTTGGAAATGTGACAGTTGACAATTGACCCACATGAATTCATATGTGACTTCATAGTAAATTGATACATTTATCAACAATGTTACATTGTGGGGGTTATGTACCTGTAACCCTTCGTGGTCATAAGTGTTCTCCACTGCTGCAGAGAGCTGACCTCAATGGGGTAGCCTGTCTGGAGAGGATGGAGGAGCGAGACCTGCACACTCTTGGGACTGTCATTGTTGACTACAGAGGCTACAGAGTAGTGGCCCAGTCCATCATTCCAGGTAATCCCCCCCCCCCCCCCCCCCCCTCCCTTCCCTTACATATCCTTGTGTATCCTTGTCACATCATTGTGTACCTCAGTATATCCTTGTCACATCATTGTGTACCTCAGTATATCCTTGTCACATCATTGTGTACCTCAGTATATCCTTGTCACATCATTGCGTACCTCAGTATATCCTTGTCACATCATTGTGTACCTCAGTATATCCTTGTCACATCATTGTGTACCTCAATATATCCTTGTCACATCATTGTGTACCTCAATATATCCTTGTCACATCATTGTGTACCTCAGTATATCCTTGTCACATCATTGTGTACCTCAGTATATCCTTGTCACATCATTGTGTACCTCAATATATCCTTGTCACATCATTGTGTACCTCAATATATCCTTGTCACATCATTGTGTACCTCAGTATATCCTTGTCACATCATTGTGTACCTCAGTATATCACTGTATATCCTTGTCACATCATTGTGTACCTCAGTATATCACTGTATGTCCTTGGTCAGCATGTGCATGTTATGTTACTGTGCAGGTATTCTGCAGAGGGAGCAGGAATCATCAGCTGTCTACGGCTCCATTGATGCAGGCAAGACCATTACTACTAACAAGAAGTTTGAAGACATGGTGAGTGGGGTGTGAGGGGTGTGACTATGGTGGGTAGGGTGTGAGGGGTGTGGTTATGGTGGAGGGGTGTGGCTATGGTGGGTAGGGTGTGGCTATGGTGGGTAGATGTGAGGGTGTGTGGTCATGGGTGATTGTGGGGAGGGGGAGGGGGGACTGAGAGCCAGAGGTAGAAGATAAACTTGGCAGTGGTGATATATTACCCTTGGTTTGGAGCGCACACTGCAACATATCTAACCCATACACATACACACCACACATACACACCTCACATGCACACCTCACATGCACACCTTGCATACACACCTCACACCCTTACACAACACATGTGCAGCTGAGAAAGATTTCTGCTGAACTCCACATCAAAGAGCACAGGTGAGGGAGGTGGTGAGAGGGAGAGGGTGAGGGATGAGGGAGGTGGAGGGATGAGGGAGGTGGAGGGATGAGGGAGGTGGTGAGAGGGTGAGGGAGGTGGTGAGAGGGTGAGGGAGGTGGTGAGAGGGTGAGGGAGGTGGTGAGAGGGTGAGGGAGGTGGTGAGAGGGTGAGGGAGGTGGTGAGAGGGTGAGGGAGGTGGTGAGAGGGTGAGGGAGGTGGTGAGAGGGTGAGGGAGGTGGTGAGAGGGTGAGGGAGGTGGTGAGAGGGTGAGGGAGGTGGTGAGAGGGTGAGGGAGGTGGTGAGAGGGTGATGGTTGTGATGATGTGATGAGGTGGAGGGTGATGAGGGGAGGGCGCTATCGGGTTTACTGGCATGATATTTTCCACAGACTCATCACAGAGAAGGGTGACGAGGTTGTACTCCCCTCATCTCTTGAAGTGAAGGTGTGTAGCGTGCATAACCATTTCTCTTCTGTTTAGTGCCCACCTCTGAATCTAGGGTATCATTGGTACAGATGGTCGCCATTATGCTTTGGATCTGTTCAGGCTCCTCCCACCAGACCCTAACTACATGGGAGGTAGGATAACATGAAAGAGGGGTGGGGCTATGGGTTAATAACAGTTATTTACTCTCCTTTCAGTTTTGGCTAGTGAACCCCCCGGGGATGGAAGTGGTCCTAAAGTGCGCCATAAGCTGTCTGTATTTCGTCCAGAGCTGATTGAAAATTTTGTGAAGTAAGTCATTAATTAGTTGGGGGAGGGGGAGGGGGATAGTCTGCTCATCTCTTTCTGTAACTTTCTTCTCATTTTGTCTTTACTCTTCCCTCTCCCTACTTACATTCCCTCCCTCCCTCCCTCCCTCCCTCCCTCCCTCCCTCCCTCCCTCCCTCCCTCCCTCCCTCCCTCCCTCCCTCCCTCCCTCCCTCCCTCCCTCCCTCCCTCCCTCCCTCCCTCCCTCCCTCCCTCCCTCCCTCCCTCCCTCCCTCCCTCCCTCCCTCCCTCCCTCCCTCCCTCCCTCCCTCAGTTATCGCTACATGTTGTTTCTTCAACTGGCCAAAGAGAAGACCAGCAAGCTGAAGGTTGTGCAGGATATGCAGAAAGTAATGATTTGTTTCCATAGTAACCATGATGGATAGTACACTGCTCTATAGGAGCAGGAGCAGAAGGTGCAGGAGGCGGGGCATAAAGACGAGGAGCCCCAACAGACCACACCTCCCATTGCATCTCCTACCACTGAGGATTCTGCCCTCTCTAAGAAGGATGTCACCATGGTAACAGAAGCCAAACCTGTGGTACCTCGGACACCACTTCCAAAGCTGGCTCCTGGAATCTCCAGCTTAGCAGCACTGTCAACTTTAACAGGACCTGAGTCCTCCAACCTTCTCATCCTCTGCAATGAAGATGGCATTGCAGCAGAGTCGTTGGCCCAAGCTGTGCAAGAGCAGCTGGTCCTGGCTGATGGGGTGCCTCCTGCCTTAGCTAAGGATGTTGACACATCTCTTCCCTCTGGCGATGCTCCACTGAATGAGGATGAAAAGGCCCCTCACTCTGAGTTAAAGTGTGAGTGTGGTAGCACAGTTGCAGATAAAAATGCTGCTTGGTTTGGTACTGCTAGTCATGTGCTCTTACCTTCATGTCACATGCTCTTACCATTATGTCATGTGCTCTTACCTTTATGTCATGTGCTCTTACCTTTGTCATGTGCTCTTACCTTTATGTCACGTGCTCTTGCCATTATGGCTCTTACCTTTATGTCACGTGCTCTTACCTTTATGTCACGTGCTCTTGCCTTTATGTCATGTGCTCTTACCTTTATGTCATGTGCTCTTACCTTTATGTCATGTGCTCTTACCTTTATGTCATGTGCTCTTACCTTTATGTCATGTGCTCTTGTTGTTTTCATCACTTATGTGCATGTTTGGGTCCCCAGCCCATCCAGAGGTCATGGCTGCTCTTTACGAGGCGGCCCAGGAGGCGGGGTCATCAGTTTCCGAAGACTTTGACATCCGCTTCAACGTGGACATCCTCTCTCCTGGTGTAAGGCATGGGGACTCGCCTGAGGCTCTGGAGAAGGACCGCAAGTTGGTGGCAGACTGTGCTTCATTCCTGGTGGGTGTGGTCATCCCACGGATGATCAGGGACTGCGTGCAGCTTGTGGCTACACCCATGGATGGGGACTCATTGAAGCAAGTGTTACATGAGAGGTATGGTGTCCTGGTCAACAGGGAGGTGTGGTCGTTGACTACACCTGGTCCCCTGACCCTCCCATAGAGGCATCAACATGAGGTACCTGGGGAAGGTGGCAGAGATGGCATCATCAAGAGATGACCTTGACCACATTGTGGTATGCTTGTGTAGGAGTGGGAGATAATCACATGCACATACCCATGCTCTCCACATCACACATGCACACTCACACTGATGGTCCACACCCACCCACATCCATACCCACACACCTGCCCACACACCCACATCCATACCCACACACCCACACTGGTGATGCACCCCAGCGCCTCTGTGTTGTGGAGATGGTTGTGAGGATAGCCAGGAGACGCTACAACCAGCTACTCCAGGAGACCACTCCCCCCAAGCTCTCAGCCTGCATAGTACACTTCCTGAACTGCCTGTTTGGAGAGGTGGATCCACCTAAGGATTACCAGGAGGAGGTGCCTAGGGGGAGAATTGTAGCCGTACTGACTTTCACACACACACACACACACACACACACACACACGCACACACATTAGACTCAGACAAAGAAGAAGTCAAAGAAGAGAAAGGGACACAAATCTGTTCAAGGTGATGATGTGAGGATGTTATGTGGTGTGGATGGTGATGGTGTGAGGATGATATGTTATATGGATGGTGATGATGTGAGGATGTTATGTGGTGTGGATGTTGGTGATAGTGTCGTGTGCTGTGGTGTAGCTGGTGATGGTGTGAGGATGATGTGTGGCTGGTGATGGTGTGAGGATGATATGTGGTGTGGCTGGTGATGGTGTGAGGATGGTATGTGGTGTGGCTGGTGATAATGTGAGGATGATGTATGGCTGGTGGGGATAGTGTCGTGTGCCGTGGTGTGGCTGGTCACATGGTTGGTTGTATGGCAAGGACCTAAACTTCAATCATCCCTGTCCCTTTAGAGTCAGAGGCCTATCTTAAGCTGTCTTCTGCATCTCTCTGGGCCTCCATTGTGGATGAGATTGCCTGGCACTACAGATACAAGCTAGAGCAGTAAGTCCATTGTCTGGTCATGTGATCATCACTTGACTAGCCACACCCACCAGCCAAAACTTGTCAGCAGTCTGCACTGCTCTGCATATGCACAGAGTGTTCCTTCTACGACAGTTCTGCAAGAAAACAGGTGTGATGGTGTGATAGTTATTGTGTAATATGTGGTAAATGGTACGGTTATGAGTGTGGCATGTTGTGGGTGTGGCTGAGTAGCATAATGATGGACCATTTTTGATAAGTTCTGCAATCTCCTCTCCACACCCACACTCCTCCCCCCACACCCACACTCCTCCTCCCCACACCCACAGGGACACAGCTCTTCCTAAGGGAGTATGACTTGACCAGCAAGCTACCATTTACTGAAGACGATGTCATCAGCATGTTCCCTGTTGTTAAGCATACCAATTTTAGGGTAAGGAAAATAATTTTTAGTCCTTCATCTGAACCACACCCCTCACACACACACACACACACATACACACACACACACCACTGTTCAGCCCGCAGAGGGTGTGGCATTATTGGAGTTGGGTCAGGCCAAGCTGCGCAGTGGTAAGTAGTGTACCCTGGTGGTGGGTAGGTAGCTGAAAGGAAGGTGTGTTTGCAGGTCAAGTTCGAATAGCCCACGACTTCCTCCTTGAAGCTTTGCAGCTGTTCATTAGGATCTATGGACCCATGCACTTGGACATAGCCAACTGCTACAGGTATGATCCATGCCCTATAGTCCATCCTAGTACCACACCCCTCACCTATTGGGGATGATCACTTCCATCCTAATTATGCCACACCATCACACCATCACTACCTTCTCCACACACCAACATACCAACACTTTGTCTACTGTCACCCCAATATACCAACACACCAACATACCAATATACCAACACACCAATATACCAATATACCAACACACCAATATACCAATATACCAACACACCAATATACCAACACACCAATATACCAATATACCAACATACCAACACACCAACATACCAACACACCAATATACCAATATACCAACACACCAATATACCAATATACCAATATACCAACATACCAACACACCAACATACCAACACTTGTCTGCTGTTACCCCAAGGTCCATGGCAAAGGTATGCTACATCCTCGGGGACACACCTCTTGCCCTCGGCTATCAGCACAAGGCCACCCTCATCATGGAGAGGGTGATGGGCATCGACCATCCTAGCACTGTGGCCGCCTACATTAACCTCGCTCTCTACTGCCATGATGCCAAGCAGACGGGCGTGGCCCTGAGACTCCTCTACCGTGCCCGCTACCTGATGGTCCTGATGTATGGGGATGGGCACCCGGAGCTAGCCACATGCGATACCAACTTGGCCCTGATCCTCCACAGTCTGGGGAACCACCAGACTTCTGTCAAGTACCTCAGGAGCGCTCTTGGGGTGCACGAGAGGTGGGTTGGGTCTGGGGCTACTGTCAGTTGGGGAATGCTATCCTCTTTGCACACCACAGGTACAGTGGAAAGGACTCTCTTCAGACTGCTATAGGGTCAGTTGCCATATTGATAATGAAAGGGATGGGGAGAGGGTGGAGGGAAAAGACAGTGTACATGATTGACCTTCATGAGCTCTTGTAACCATGGCAACCATGGCTTACTCGATCCAGACACCATCTTGTTGCTCGCGCTGAGTCCTTCCTGGGAGACTTTAGGGCAGCACTGCAGCATGAGAAGGCCACACACGTCATCTACAGTTCCAAGGTGGGAGCGAGGGATGTGGAGTGGGTAGGAGGAAGGGTGGTGTGGGGGGAGGGGCTGAGGAGGTGGGGTATGATGACATCTTATATATGTAGCTTGGACCTGATCATGAGAAAACTAAGGAAAGCTCTGAGTGTTTGAAGCAGCTGACAGAGAAAGCAGTGACTGTGCAGAAAACGGTTAGATTGAAATTTGTCGCAAGTGTCAGTTCCCTTAAGGGTTAACTTTCCTCCCTTCTCCCTCCTCCCCTATGCTCAGATTAATGAGATGACAGCTAAGGGCAAGAGCAGTGGTCGTGCAATGGTGTGTGTGTGTGTGTGTGTGTGTGTGTTGCGTGATGCTCTTATCTCCAAAAGGTTGACCTTCCGGGGTCATGGAAGGATGTGGCCAGTATGCTCAATGGATCAGAAGGTACACGTTATGCCACCAAGGGTCAGAGGTGAGTGGTGGGTGTGGTGTTTGGGATGTGATATAATCCTTTTGTCACAGTGGAGTCACATGGAAGAGAGGCAAGGAGGGAAAGGTGAGGGTGGGTGGGTGGTGCCTTGATATGAGTTACCCTATTTTTCTTGCATAGCAGTCATCGGTCCCTCCCTCTGCACAACCATAGTATGCCTTACCTGATTCCAATATGGCATCTTTGTGACCAATCTAGACACACCTGTTGTTGTGGATCAGTTGTGTGTGTTGTATTTATTTTGAAGGTTGTCATGGTGATATACCACCATGTGGGTGGGTGTTTTGAATGAAAAGTTTGGTGCTGAAATTCCATAACGTTATTAACCTTTGCATTATTACCAGCTGTGTTGCAACAGCTGCATTCTTTCTTGAGATTTGGAGTTTATGAACTTCACTCAGTTGTGTACAAATGTAGATGTAGATAGCCACATAAGTGGATCACTTCCCACATAGAAATTGATTTTGAAGGCAGCAGATAAAATACTACATATACACATGATGTACTTTACACCACACCACAGACTAACTAGCTGTACAAACAATGCAAACACATCACTTGGGGTTGAGGGTAGCAAAGACAAGATATCCCGTGTGGCCGCGGATAGCCTTGCAGGGCTGTGCAAGGCGCAGCTTGAGTTCGTGCCAAATAGGCTTCTCCAGTCTCTTCTTGTGGTAGGGCCCAACACGCGTCTCCTCCCCTTCCCCTCTCTTCCTCTTCCCCAGCCTTGTCTCGTTACCCTAAGACGAGGATACATGCCTCAGCTGACAAGACAACTTCCCACTCATTTGAAATAGAACTGCGTACCGAGGGTTCCGGTAGGTCAAAGCCCAGTGCTGGAACATCCAAGTCACAGGGCTTCACACTGTATGGCCTTTGCAAACACTCCATCACTTCAACATCTACACCAACATCACGACCATGACACTAATGCTGGTATGAGTGTTGCCTGCTTACCAACAAATGATGCCTCCCTAAGTGCCTCTGCTGTCCTCTGAACCTGCTCAATGCATGGTGAGAATGAGCAAAACCTTCCTCCACTTGCCTTTCACAGGGTGGTGAGGTAGGTAGACAAAATACATCTTCTGTTAACAAATTTTTAAATAAAATGGCCTCGTACTTTGATGGACTCATGTGCTGCTTTTACTGCTTCCCAGGGGTTTGGAACATCCAGGAACACTGGGGGGGGGGAGGAGGTCACAAAGGGGCAAAGCCCATGCAACAGTCTTGATCACCTGCATCAGCTTTGTCCTTCAAGCCAAATCCATCCTTGCACACATCTCTGCATTCCAACGTCACCACCTCACTAAGGCCATGATCCAGAAACTCCTTCCTAAAATTGGAGAAAGGGGGGGGGGGGGGGGGAGGGGGTATGAAATCAACCAATGTTCTTAGATTATTTTACCTGGCTATGTCAGCTCTCTGCGGATGGAACTCGAATGTATACAGATGGCCACAGGGAGCAACAGTCCTTGCTAAGCTGTGAGACAGGGACCCGCTGCCAGTGCCTACGTGAAAAGACCACACACCCGACAAAGTGGGGGAGAAGGGGTGAACAGTTGAAGTGACTGGCAATGCATTCTTACCACACTCGCACACCACTGACCCTGGCCTCAGGCCTAGCTGCAGCGTTATCATGCTGATATCAGTGGCGTAGATGATTTGGGTGCGGTGAGGCAGAGAGGCCGTCCAAAGCTCCGGGGTGGGGTGGAGGAATGTTGCCCAGCCCCCACCATTGGACGTTGACACCTACATATGGTATGTCCCTATGAGGTGGGCCACTCTCATTTGACCAGGCTGTGTGTGTGTAACCTTTGATCCATACTCTAATCCAATCAGCTTGCTGTGCTGGATGGCACCTCGTCCCACCTGTATCACTTTACCACTTTCCACTTTGATTGGGTCCAGGTTGTCCAATCCCTTAACACACACACACACACACACACACACACACACACACACACACACACACACACACACACACACACACACACACACACACACACACACACACACACACACACACACACACACACACACACACACACACACACACACACACACACACACACACACACACACACACACACACACACACACACATAAACGACAATAGGTATATGCGTTTCGTGTTCCTCACTCTGCATACGATTACAATATCTCCCTCGCAAATGAGTGGCTTGTATACCAAGAAGCTCATCTCCGCGACCACGTGGTTAAATTAATATTCTGTGAAATGCGCACCGCAACAAAAGGCGCCAAAAACAAAAGTGAACACAAAAAGGCACGCGGATGCAGGAGGTCGACCGCTACCACGTTCTGGAGCTGATTGGGGAAGGGTCGTTCGGACGGGTGTATAAGGGTCGCAGAAAGTTCAGCAAACAGGTGTGTCACGCGACCCATCTTGCGCATCATCCACCAAGCTCATTCGCAGATCGTGGCTCTCAAGTTTATATCGAAGTTAAAACGCAGCGAAGAGGAGCTGCTGAGCCTGAAGAAGGAGGTGGAGATTATGCGAGAGTTGAGACATAACAACATTATCGCACTGTACGACTGGTTCGAGACCGACACGGATGTACGTTACCATGACTACAGACTTGCAAATTTGGTATTTTAGCTTTTACGTTTCAGATTTGTGTGGTTACTGAATTTGCTGAAGGCGACTTGTTCCAGATTTTGGAAGATGATAAGCGTCTGTCAGAGAATGAGGTATTTTGTTGTCATCGCTGTCATGCGCGTCCCCCTTAGCACGGTTACTCCGACCCTCTCCCTTTTAATTAGCTGTTCTGAAAGGTCCATTTTGTCACACTCCACATATGTAACTGTTACAAGTGTAAGCCCTCCCCCCACCCCCTCCCCACATATGAGCTACCTATTTCAGTGTGGAAGTACCTCGAATTTGTACAAAGTCACAAAGTGGCATAGCAGTGTGTGTAGTTCTCTAAGCAGCATGAACACATGCATTATTTACTATTGTGAACTTTTATATTTTAATTAAAATTTACTTTACATTAAAAATTAGTAATACCTTGTAGTCATAGTCCTGCTGTTGCAAGTTGTTTCATTAAGTTGTTTTAATATAACTTGCACTGGTTCCCTGTCATTTTGAAATCAACACCCACATATTCAAGATCCGAACATATGATTTTAATAAACATTATAATTATGGTATTTACTATTTTTAGATACTGTGTCATTAGCACCACATAACAAGTAGGTGCAACTTTAAAATTCAATTAGAGAAGTGATTCCTCTACATATTGGTATTGAGCTGATTGTTTGTAGCACACTGGTAAGGTATCCGTAACCTACCGTGAGCAAGTGGGTCGGTTACCTACAGAGACGCTCCTGTTGTCATAGATGCTATGAACAGGAAATCTGTCTACTCTCATGGGCAGTTAGACGAGTAAATATTCATGATGGATAATCTGTCATCCACTGTTAAACCATTAAAGATATACGCCAGAGTCTCCTCCTCATGGTGTATACCTAACAAATAAGGGGTATACCTAAGGAATAGTGGGTATACCTGGTGTCAGGCATTGACTGACCAAGTCTTGGGGTTATCCTCTCCCCTTCCATTCTACTCTAGATCCATCCCATTGCCTGTCAGCTGGTATCTGCACTCTTCTACCTACACTCACATCGAATTCTCCACAGGGACATGAAGCCACAGAACATTCTGATTGGGAAAAATGGAGCAATGAAGTTGTGTGACTT
>OX442431.1:511178-517192 GCA_949361645.1 Spongilla lacustris
GCCCCTAGGGCTAAACTAAATGTAAAAAACCTCATCTGGTTGTCATGGTGTTTGTGTGTCATGCACAAGACAGTAGTATCATTACACCAGGTATCATGCATGATCCATCACTTCTGATACTGCTGCTGGTTTAAATATGGATACTTTTAGAATAGTGAATGAAAAATCATATCCAGTTTGCTACAAAATGAGCAGATGATCGCAACCAATCACTGAATGGCTTTGTGTATAGCCATGTGCATTGTCAAATACACAGCAAAATGGCTGGCACAATTTGTACATTACAACTTGTCCATATATGGACTACATCTCCATGGTATCACCAATGGGCGGGGCTGTCATCAAAGAGCCACCAAACCCTAGAGGCACTCCTCCCCCAGCGACAGCTGCCGGTGGAGGCTGTTGGCGGTCTAGCTGGGGCACAAGAAACCTCAGTCGAAGCTTCAGAGGCAGCTGGAGGCTGGAGACAACCTTCTCCACCTCCTCCCTGATCTGGTCACCTATGTGCATGTACTTGATGTGGTAGCTATGGCAACAGGTAAAGGAAGCAGATGAGGGTGCCAAGATGGATGGGGGTGGTGGTGGAGGTGAGGGGTAAGTGAAGTGGAGGTGAGGATACAGGAAGTCACATATGGTGTCCGAACACTGCATCTGTCCACCTTGTTGAGCGTCTACTGCCTGTAGCATGTGGTACAACTCCAAGACAACCTGTCCCCAAAGAACACATACCAAGTGAGTACCTCCCTAACAATGAACACATACCATGTGAGTACCTCCCTAACAATGAACACATACCATGTGAGTACCTCCCTAACAATGAACACATACCATGTGAGTACCTCCCTAACAATGAACACATACCATGTGATTACCCTCCCCCCCCCCCCACACACACACCTCCAATAGTGCCTTGGGTCTCTCCGTGTACAGTCTGTTTAGAATGGGTCCTACCAGATGGCACACAAACAGCAGCTGTGTCTCATTCTGTACCAAAGGCCTGACTGTGTTATGTAACCACCTGTCAATGGGAGGGATAGAGGGAGGAGTAAAGGGATGAAGCAAACAGCACCCCACATTAACCCTTGCAGCTCCAGGAGAGGGCTGATGTTAGAGTGGTGCCAATAGGCATGGAGCATTGACAGGAGACACCCAACACGACTCCTCGGCCCAGTCACTATGTGGAGGGTGTGGTCTGAACTTGGCCCAACAGGGGGAGGTGGTGGGGGCAGTGTCCTTATGGTGGCTACCAACTCCTCCATCAGCTGGGTCTGGAATGATTTCTAATTGGGAGGAAGGAGGTAGAGGAACTGGACCGGTGACCAGAGAGAACTTACTGGTAGTGACATGTACAGTAGACCAATAGCATTGATCCATGTCAGGATAGTATCAGTACCCTTGTCGAGCGAAGAGGCAGCTCTGTGCATTTGTGGAGGGGGAAACATAGGACCAGTGAGTGTGATTGTGTGTGTGATGTGCACATGGGGGCGTGGACAGACTTGCTATACAGGGCTTCCAACAGCTGTTGGGAGGCCTGCTTGGCTGTCACTGGGAGGGACAACATCTCCACACACGTGGTGTACAGGACGAAGAGGAGAGGGCCGGAGAATTCACCAAAGTGCCAGTTGCATGTAGGAACACAGACATTGAAGGGCTGGAGGCCTGGGGAGGAGCAATGGAGGGGGAGGCGTGGACCCTGGCTGTGGGGGTCTACCTTCAACGAGCTTCTCGATGACCTTGATGTAGTATGAGGTGGTGGGCTTCCATAGGGGACCATCCCTCGGGGTGCGCAGGTGCTTACTGAGGTCAGAGGTGAAGTACCTGACCCAGGAAGGAAGGGAGGGAGGTCTGGTGGGCGGGGCTGGGCTGCATTATCAGCATCTTACCATTCAACACCTTTTTGTTGTGATCCTGTTGTGAGGAGTGGAGGAGTGAAGTGACATGAGAGGTGTGAGGAGTGGAGGTGTGAGGAGTGGCGGGTATTGGCACGTAGATAAGAACAGCTTACCTATGACTGTGAAGGTTAGTTTCTTCTTGAGGTGAGGCTTTTCAGAGAGACTACTCTCATAGTAATGCATGGTGGTGTACAGGTAAGTCATGGGGTGCTCTAATAAGAGAATTAGTAAATCATGGGGTGCTCTAATAAGAGAATTAGTAAATCATGGGGTGCTCTAATAAGAGAATAAGTAAATCATGGGTGCTCTAATAAGGGTAGTAGAGATATGTACACATGTACATGCAACACGTACTTACCATGAAATTTATACAGGTGGCCATAGCGATCCAACAGCTGCTCCAAAAACTGTGTGGTGTCGGAGAGCTCTAACAGCCTCTGCACCAGAAGGTCCAACACCTGCCATTATAACACACAACCCTTAGTGCTGAGATGGGCAGTAAATAAGGTGTACTCACTGGCAGGAACCTAAGGCAGACATTCCCTAGGGGCAGATTGAAAGGAAGGGGGAGGAGTGAGAAAGAGAAACACAGTAATGTCCTCTGTTTATCTTAGCTACCCCCAAGAGGTACAGAACAAAAGGGGGAGGGGCCCAATGGGGAGGGACATACCAAAATACATTGGCATTGTTGAGACTTTTGGTTGGGGAGAGATGCCAGTAGTGCTAGGATGGAATGTCTCAGGGTATTGCTGCAATGATAGAGAAAACAAGTCCACACACACACCACCTATTAAGTCCACACATGCACCACCTATTCAGTCCACACACACACACACACACCACCTATTAAGTCCACACACACACCACCTATTGCCCTCTCTTATTCCTAACCATTCCACCCTTCTCCCCTAACACAATAGTCCCCCATACACACCCTCAAGTAGACTGCATGTTTTTGGTCCCAGCTTGGAACCTCCCAATAGTTGGGTGGTACCTAGAAATGAGGGAAGGAGGAAGGGGAGGAGGAGGAGGAAGGGGATGAGGAGGAGGAAGAAGGGGAGGAGGAGGAAGGGGATGAGGAGGAAGGGGATGAGGAGGAAGGGGAGGAGGAAGGGGAGGAGGAAGGGGAGGAGGAGGAGGAAGAGGAGGAAGGGGAGGAGGAGGAAGGGGATGAGGAGGAGGAGGAGAAAGGGGAGGAGGAAGAGGAGGAAGGGGAGGAGGAGGAAGGGGAGGAGGAGGAGGAAGGGGAGGAGGAGGAAGGGAGGAGGAGGAG
The DNA here is from genome assembly GCA_949361645.1 of Spongilla lacustris. NCBI lineage: Eukaryota > Metazoa > Porifera > Demospongiae > Spongillida > Spongillidae > Spongilla > Spongilla lacustris. Next base: position 514,344 of record OX442431.1, read on the forward strand.
GAGGAGGAAGGGGAGGAGGAAGGGGAGGAGGAGGAAGGGGAGGAGGAAGGGGAGGAGGAAGAAGGGGAGGAGGAGGAGGAAGGGAGGAGATCCAGATGTTACAATAGGCAATGATGCAAAGGTCGAGAGATTAGAGAGAGGCAAGGTGGATGGGCATGGATGTGATAGTGTGGGCTGAAGGTGATGGTGTGTGTGTACACATATGTTGAGGCGACACATTTACAGGTAGGTGCTCTTGAAAGAAGTGGAAGAAGTGGGAGAAAGGGATGGAGGGGATGGAGGGGGATGGATAGGGATGGAGGGGGATGGATAGGGATGGAGGGGGATGGAGGGGATGGAAGGGGATGGTACACAAATGTCCCAATCTCCCTCCCCCCTTAAAAACACACCTCTCTAACAAAGAATGACACTCTTTGACTGAATTCTTGGGGCACCAGCAGGAGGTGACGAAGTATTGCAAAACAGACCTGTGCATCCTGGCCATCATATCTCCTCAGAACCTGTGGGGGGGGGCATGTGACTAAAGGGTAGGCTGGGGGGGGGGGGGGGGGCATGTGACTAAAGGGAAGGCCACAGTCATTATACTGTGGGGGGAAGGAGGTGTGGTGACACCTCACAGTGCTATCCAGTCATTATGCCACACATGTGATCCCACCACCTTCAATCATGTGATCTACATGCTCCCACACCTTCAATCGTGTGATCGACATGCTCCCACACCTTCAATCATGTGATCTACATGCTCCCACACCTTCAATCATGTGATCTACATGCTCCCACACCTTCAATCATGTGATCTACATGCTCCCACACCTTCAATCATGTGATCTACATGCTCCCACACCATCAGTCATATGATCGACATGCTCCCACACCATCAGTCACATGATCAACACGGCTGTTAGTCCAATAAGCGCAGAAGCATGGATGGACATACTCACCATACATAGCACCAGTCGGTCCAAGCATACAATGTTATACTTCCACACCAGGTCATTGAATTTTGTAGCAATCTGCAAACAGTGTTAAATGAAGAGTTAAGGGGAGGGAGGGAGAGGAGGGAGGAAGGGAGGAGGGAGGGAGGAGGAGGGAGGAGGGAGGAAGGGAGGAAGGGAGGAGGGAGGAAGGGAGGAGGGAGGAGAGGAGGGAGGAGGGGTGTGACAAGCCAGTGGGCATATTCTCACATTGTTCAGTTGGTTGTTGGAGGTATTTGTGTAAACAAAATAGTCCACCAGCTTTCTTACTTGTGCCCCTTGCTTCTTTGGAACACCAAGGAGTGCAATCCTGATGAGAACTTATTTATTAATACCAGGGGACTTAATTCCAGGTAGTCAATTTTCAATCAAATGCTCTTCCCCAGTCCTACCCAGTCAGAATTATGCTAAGGTAATGATCTTACTTCAGACAGACATTAGGAATCGATCCAGTGTCAAGGAAAACCCTCCACAGTACACTAAGGAAGAGACATCATTACACCATTACATCATCACAAGTAAGAAATGTCCACCAACCACAAAAGGATGGCCACACCCACCAGTAAAATAATGGCCACACCCATTAGTACAAGAACAGTCACACCCACCAGTAAAAGAATGCAGAAGAATCTGTTTCAGTGAACACTTGGAGTAGCTCTGTGTCATTGTTCTTAGCTGAGGGAGGGAGGGAGGGAGGGAGGGAGGGAGGGAGGGAGGGAGGGAGGGAGGGAGGGAGGGAGGGAGGGAGGGAGGGAGGGAGGGAGGGAGGGAGGGAGGGAGGGAGGGAGGGAGGGAGGGAGGGAGGGAGGGAGGGAGGGAGGGAGGGAGGGAGGGAGGGAGGGAGGGAGGGAGGGAGGGAGGGAGGGAGGGAGGGAGGGAGGGAGGGAGGGAGGGAGGGAGGGAGGGAGGGAGGGAGGGAGGGAGGGAGGGAGGGAGGGAGGGAGGGAGGGAGGGAGGGAGGGAGGGAGGGAGGGAGGGAGGGAGGGAGGGAGGGAGGGAGGGAGGAGGGAGGGAGGGAGGGAGGGAGGGAGGGAGGGAGGGAGGGAGGGAGGGAGGGAGGGAGGGAGGGAGGGAGGGAGGGAGGGAGGGAGGGAGGGAGGGAGGGAGGGAGGGAGGGAGGGAGGGAGGGAGGGAGGGAGGGAGGGAGGGAGGGAGGGAGGGAGGGAGGGAGGGAGGGAGGGAGGGAGGGAGGGAGGGAGGGAGGGAGGGAGGGAGGGAGGAGGGAGGGAGGGAGGGAGGGAGGGAGGAGGGAGGGAGGGAGGGAGGGAGGGAGGGAGGGAGGGAGGGAGGGAGGGAGGGAGGGAGGGAGGGAGGGAGGGAGGGAGGGAGGGAGGGAGGGAGGGAGGGAGGGAGGGAGGGAGGGAGGGAGGGAGGGAGGGAGGAGGGAGGGAGGGAGGGAGGGAGGGAGGGAGGGAGGGAGGGAGGGAGGGAGGGAGGGAGGGAGGGAGGGAGGGAGGGAGGGAGGGAGGGAGGGAGGGAGGGAGGGAGGGAGGGAGGGAGGGGAGGGAGGGAGGGAGGGAGGGAGGGAGGGAGGGAGGGAGGGAGGGAGGGAGGGAGGGAGGGAGGGAGGGAGGGAGGGAGGGAGGGAGGGAGGGAGGGAGGGAGGGAGGGAGGGAGGGAGGGAGGGAGGGAGGGAGGGAGGGAGGGAGGGAGGGAGGGAGGGAGGGTGGGAGGGAGGGAGGGAGGGAGGGAGGGAGGGAGGGAGGGAGGGAGGGAGGGAGGGAGGGAGGGGAGGGAGGGAGGGAGGGAGGGAGGGAGGGAGGGAGGGAGGGGAGGGAGGGTGGGAGGGAGGGAGGGAGGGAGGGAGGGAGGGAGGGAGGGAGGGAGGGAGGGAGGGGAGGGAGGGAGGGAGGGAGGGAGGGAGGGAGGGAGGGA
>OX442431.1:517392-567392 GCA_949361645.1 Spongilla lacustris
TGAGGAAAGAACTGCTGAGCGGACTCTGACCACCTGTGTGAGGGTGTGAGGGTGTGAGGGTGTGAGGGGTGTGAGGGTGTAGACCCCAGGACAATGCAAGTGGAATTATGCCAATGCAACCGAGCCCTTGTCATCAATGAGATAGACCAACCACAATATGTGTGTAATGTCATGCACTGAAGTTATTATTGCAATTAAAAATTTCCGAGATGTGATGGTGTAAGTGTAGCAGGTGAGTGAATAATGGTGTACATAGTGATGGTGTGGTATGTGCAGGCAATCTCTCACGCATGAGGGGTGGCTGTCTGCACAGCTTTCATGAAGAGGTCCAGCCAGCTAGAGGTGTCCATGTCTAGGATAAGGAGAGTCACACACCTGTCATGTGACTGTCACATGACTCACTTGCAATGTGTACAGTCTGTGCAACAATTAGAACAAAAACTTTGTTCAGTTCTTCTGAGTCTGCTGATAGCAGCTACAGAAATGGGAAAGAAGGGTAAGGGCAGAGGGGAGGGAGAGGAGGGGTGGGAGAGGAGGGGAGGGGAGGGAGAGGGGAGGGAGAGGGATGAGATAAAGGGACAAAGGAAGGGAGTGGGAAAAGCATACACGTGAGCAGCACACAAATGGATCAATATGGACTGACCAAGTACTACATTTTAAGACCTACAGTTTTGGGGTCGGTGGTACATTGCTTGGCCAGCTGGATAAGGAACTCGGGTGTGTTGAGGCCTTTGATGATCCTCAGCATAGCTGTCTCCACACTGAAGAAGAAAGACGTTCAAATACATGCAGTTCAACAAAATATACACCATGTATACGCACAGCACATACACACATACATATACGCATACATGTACAATGTACATATACACACAGCACACACATATTTACACATACACACTCCACACACACACAATCCTTATGCTACTCAACTGTGCACAAGCAATTGGAAAGTGACCTTTAAAAAAAAGAAAAGAATTTAATTACTTTTTAGGTATCACATTAACACATCTCACAAATAGCTGATTAGGAATCATGTTAACACACCTCACAAACAGCTGATTAGGAATCATGTTAACACACCTCACAAACAGCTGATTAGGAATCATGTTAACACACCTCACAAACAGCTGATTAGGAATCATGTTAACACATCTCACAAACAGCTGATTAGGAATCATGTTAACACACCTCACAAACAGCTGATTAGGAATCATGTTAACACACCTCACAAACAGCTGATTAGGAATCATGTTAACACTGGCTACAGTCTGGAACTGCTGCAGCATCTGGAACTTCATACTGAACTGCAGCTGAAGGTGGACTCCCCGATAGGTTATCAGCTCCAGCAGAGCATGTAGCACATGCCAGGACTGGGTCTTGAAGACAGCCGGTATAAGCTGAGCTGGAGGGGAGAGAAGGAGAGAGAGGAATAAAATGAGAGATACATTGTGCACAGGGAAACCAGAGATGTGTTTGTGTGTGTGTGGGAAGGGAGAGAGGGAGGGAGGGGAGAGAGAGGGGAGAGAGGGAGGGAAGAGAGGGAGGGGAGAGGGAGGGAGGGAGAGGGAGGGGAGAGGGGGAGGGGAGAGAGGGGGAGGGGAGAGAGGGAGGGGAGAGGGAGGGAGGGAGAGGGAGGGGAGGGGGAGGGGAGAGAGGGAGGGGAGAGGGAGGGAGGGAGAGGGAGGGGAGAGGGGGGAGGGAGAGAGAGGGAGGGAGAGAGGGAGGGGAGAGGGAGGGAGGGAGGGAGGGGAGAGGGAGGAGGGAGGGGAGAGGGAGGAGGAAGGGGAGAGGGAGGAGGGAGGGGAGAGGGAGGAGGGAGGGGAGAGGGAGCTCTGTGTGAGCTGTAACAAATTGCCAACTTTCTTTTAAACGCTCACTTTGTAAATTCCTGGTCCCCAGCCACACCAGGAGACGTCCATAGGACTCCAGCAAGGCTGGCACTAAAGGCTGTGGGTCAGGCTGTTTTGGCACCTCTGCTATCTTGATAAGGTGGTTCTTGAATTTGTCCATCAACCTAGGCCACAGGGGTAACATGCCAATCACATGACACAGGAAGCAGCTCACCTGACTTTGGCATGCATGATGAGAATATTGAGTGTTGCACACGCAAGTGGAATAGTAGGGGATGGGGAGGAGGTAGCCGAACCAACTGTGCTTTCCAGCAACACATTCAGCAGCTTTTCATTACTGTTATCTGCACATGTGACATGCATGTGATACACATGTGACACACATGTGACACACATGTGACATGCATGTGACATGCATGTGACACATCTTGCAAATGTACAGCACAGACTCTCACAGATGTTGAGAAGAAGGGGAAGTGTGTAGTCCTTCAGAGCAGTTGAAGCAACTGGCAACTCCTCACTCTGTTTCTCAATCCATCTGCAAATAACATACACCCATACCTCACCCACATACCCCACCAGCCCACACCCATAGGTGAGTTACATTACACATGAATTTACATGCATCACCTCCACCATAACTGCCATCATCACCCCCACATGACCACCATCACCCCCACATGACCACCATCACCCCCACATGACCACCATCACCCCCACATGACCACCATCACATCCCACATGACCACCATCACCCCCACATGACCACCATCACTCCCACATGACCACCATCACCCCCACATGACCACCATCCCCCCCACATGACCACCATCACCCCCACATGACCACCATCACCCCCACATGACCACCATCACCATCCCACATGACCACCATCACTACCCACATCATCACAATTTAACAACCCACTCAATCTGTTTTCTGAGCAGGCAGGGGGTGGTTCTGGGGAGGGTGACCTTCTCTGCTTCTGCCTGCTCAAACATGATGCAGTTATGAGGCCCTTAAGCACCCCAAATAAAGCACACCTTTTTGGTATAGGAGATCCAGAGACTAGCCATTGAAACATCAAAAACGCAAGAAGGTTTGGAGGTATCCGGGACAGGTAGAGGCTGCAACCATAGGCAGGGAGGGACAAGATTCCATGGCAACGGAGGGAATTATAATATCCTGTAGAGCCTCACCTCCTTGTCCTGGTAGAGGAGATCGAACACACTCATCATGGGAAGGAACTCTTTCTGGATCCACGAGTTGCTAGGCTGTCGTCAAGTGAACATCATCACATGACAGGCACCTGACATACAAGTGCAGACCTGTGGAGCCTTCGCTGAAGCACTGGTGCTGGTGCTAGTGGTGTACTGGAGGATGGTCCACATCAGGTAGCCACGCCCCTTACGATAATGCAGCGGGTACAACTGAAAGAGTAAGATCACACCCACCATGATACACACACACACACTCCCATACATACACACACACACACATACATACACACACATACACAAACGCATGCACACACAACGCACACACAGGCACACCCGCACAAGCGCACATACACATGCACGCACTCATGCATGCACACATACACACACATACACAAACGCATGCACACACAACGCACACACAGGCACACCCGCACAAGCGCACACACACACATGCATGCACTCACGCATGCACACACACACACAGACATACATACACACACACATACACAAACGCATGCACACATACACACATGCATACACAGGCACACAAGCACAAGCACACACACACATGCCCTTCTTTCGCACGTCCTAAACCTCCACTGCCACCTTCCAGGACAATCAAACGATGGGCAAGACAGGCAGTGAGTGTACGTACAGCTAATACACATCCATGACAGGCAGTGGAGTGTACGTACAGCTAATACATATCCATGACAGGCAGTGGAGTGTACGTACAGCTAACACACATCCATGACAGGCAGTGGAGTGTACGTACAGCTAACACACATCCATGAAAGGCAGTGGAGTGTACGTACAGCTAATACACATCCATGACAGGCAGTGGAGTGTACGTACAGCTAATACATATCCATGACAGGCAGTGGAGTGTACGTACAGCTAATACATATCCATGACAGGCAGTGGAGTGTACGTACAGCTAATACATATCCATGACAGGCAGTCTGATTTTCAACACATATCATATCCCAGAGCAAGAAAAATGTGAGACAAGGGTACTAGCAGTCCACCACCTTAAGGGCCTTATACACCATCCTCACACTACACACCATCCTCACACCACACACCATCCTCACACCACACACCATCCTCACACCACACACCATCCTCACACCACACACCATCCTCACACCACACACCATCCTCACACCACACACCATCCTCACACTATACACCATCCTCACACCACACCATCCTCACACTACACACCATCCTCACACCACACACCATCCTCACACCACACACCATCCTCACACTACACACCATCCTCACACTATACACCATCCTCACACTACACACCATCCTCACACCACACACCACTATACACCATCCTCACACCACACCACCCTCACACCACACCATCCTCACACTACACACCATCCTCACACCACACACCATCCTCACACCACACACCATCCTCACACCACACACCATCCTCACACCACACACCATCCTCACACCACACACCATCCTCACACTATACACCATCCTCACACTACACACCATCCTCACACCACACACCATCTTCACACTACACACAATCCTCACACCACACCATCCTCACACTACACACCATCCTCACACCACACACCATCCTCACACCACACACCATCCTCACACTACACACCATCCTCACACTATACACCATCCTCACACTACACACCATCCTCACACCACACACCACTATACACCATCCTCACACCACACCATCCTCACACTACACACCATCCTCACACTACACACCATCCTCACACTACACACCATCCTCACACCACACACCATCCTCACACTACACACAATCCTCACACCACACACCATCCTCACACCACACACCATCCTCACACCACACACCATCCTCACACCACACACCATCCTCACACCACACACCATCCTCACACTACACACCATCCTCACACCACACACCATCCTCACACCACACACCATCCTCACACCACACACCATCCTCACACCACACACCATCCTCACACTACACACCATCCTCACACCACACACCATCCTCACACCACACACCATCCTCACACCACACACCATCCTCACACCACACACCATCCTCACACCACACACCATCCTCACACTACACACCATCCTCACACCACACACCATCCTCACACCACACACCATCCTCACACTACACACCATCCTCACACCACACACCATCCTCACACTATACACCATCCTCACACCACACACCATCCTCACACCACACACCATCCTCACACCACACACCATCCTCACACCACACACCATCCTCACACCACACACCATCCTCACACCACACACCATCCTCACACCACACACCATCCTCACACCACACACCATCCTCACACTACACACCATCCTCACACTACACACCATCCTCACACTACACACCATCCTCACACCACACACCTTATCTCTCAGCCTCTCCAGAACAGATCCAAATGGGGCTAGCTGCAGATAGCTATAGAAGATGAGAATGTTGGCCATTTGGTTCCACACTTCAAACAGTCTCTGGGCTTCTTGATTGTGTTCAGACAGCTCCATGGCAACCACACCAAGGCGTGCAATGGCTTCCTCAACAAACTGACTAGGCTGAGAGCTCTAAGTGACAAGACATTTTAGAAAGAGGACTGGGGAGGAGGTCACCTTCATGTACCTGTCTGGCCAGGTTGAGGATAGAACCAATCACATCCTTGGAGTTGGGCTGTATCACCACATAATAGATCAGGTCTTCCTGCGGCTTCAACAGGATCTGAAAATGAATGTTGTGATGATGGTACACATGTGATGATGGTACACGTGTGATGATGGTACATGTGTGATGATGGTACACATGTGATGATGGTACACGTGTGATGATGGTACACGTGTGATGATGGTACACGTGTGATGGTGGTACACATGTGATGATGGTACATGTGTGATGATGGTACACATGTGATGATGGTACACGTGTGATGACGGTACACGTGTGATGACGGTACACGTGTGATGATGGTACACATGGAGCACTAAACACAAATGTATTAGGATGCGAGTGCACTATGGGATGGTGTGAAGTGGTGTCATTACGAAGGTGTGCCACAAAGTACACAATTTCATAGGTTAAAATGTGGCCACACCCACCTCCTTGTAGGGCAGGAGGCCCTTCAATGTGTAGCAACACTGCCGTGCGGGGCTTGGGTCAAGCCTCCAGGCGTTCACAGGCATATAGGTGGTGGAGACACCGAGCACAGGCCGCAGGAATGGCAGGACTGGGGAGGAGAGGGGGACCTGTACAACACTCAGACATTGTGTGTGTCATGGTGCTACCCTATCCTCTAGCATGACACCTAAGGTTGTGGTGCTACCACGACACCCTTGCCATGGTGCTACACCTTGTGACATATTGCATTACTACCTAGTATGACACCACCAATGCCTGGACATTACACCCCACTCCCTGGACATTACACCCCACTCCCTGGACATTACACCCCACTCCCTGGACATTACACCCCACTGCCTGGACATACCTATCCCAGACACCATCTCAGCTGTAGTGACCATCCCACTACGCAGTTTGCCGATGACATCCTTACAAATCTAGTGGGATGGAAGGGTGCCAATGTTGGGAGGGGCCAGGGGTATCAAGGAGGCTAATGTTGGGAGGGGCTAGGGGTATCAAGGGGGCTAATGTTGGGAGGGGCTAGGGGTATCAAGGGAGCTAATGTTGGGAGGGGCCAGGGGTATCAAGGGAGCTAATGTTGGGAGGGAGTAAGGAGGTTACCCAGTGTGGTGTGTGGTTCTTGTCTGGGTACTGCCTTTGGATCTACACACACACGAGCACACACACACACAAGCACACACACACATCACACACACAAGCACACACACACACACACAAGCACACACACACACACAAGCACACACACACCACACACACAAGCACACACACACACACACAAGCACACACACACACACCACACACACATCATAATAAAGCACATTGTAAGCACAGTAGATGCCATACCTCATCATGTGCGAAGTATGCTGGCATAAGGGCTGAGTTCCTATTGAGAATGTACGTGAGAAGCTTCATATAGAATAAGGAGGGTAAGTTGAGGGAGAGAGAGGGGATGGAAGGTGTGTGGAGAGATGAGGAAGATAAGGGAAGGGAGGAGGAGGTTACAACAAGATGACAACACACATGTGTGTAGCTTATACCTCCTGTCCTTGCAGCAAAGCAGGAATATGGTACTCTGGCACTACCGGTGGTAGTTGGTCAAACTTCTGCAACAGTAGTTTTGTCAAATCTCTGCATCCCTAAGCACAGAGAAGGGAGAGGAGATAGGAGGGGCACCAGAGGAGATAGGAGGGGCACCAGAGGAGAGAGGAGGGGCACCAGAGGAGAGAGGAGGGGCACCAGAGGAGATAGGAGGGGCACCAGAGGAGAGAGGAGGGGCAGATAGGAGGGGCACGAGAGGAGATAGGAGGGGCACCAGAGGTTATAGGAGGGGCACAGGAGGAGATAGGAGGGGCACCAGAGGAGATAGGAGGGGCACCAGAGGAGATAGGAGGGGCACGAGAGGAGAGAGGAGGGGCACCAGAGGAGATAGGAGGGGCACCAGAGGAGAGAGGAGGGGCACCAGAGGAGATAGGAGGGGCACCAGAGGAGAGAGGAGGGGCACCAGAGGAGATAGGAGGGGCACCAGAGGAGATAGGAGGGGCACCAGAGGAGATAGGAGGGGCACGGGAGGAGAGAGGAGGGGCACGGGAGGAGACAGGAGGGGCACCAGAGGAGATAGGAGGGGATAGGAGGGGCACGAGAGGAGATAGGAGGGGCACCAGAGGAGAGAGGAGGGGCACCAGAGGAGATAGGAGGGGCACCAGAGGAGATAGGAGGGGCACCAGAGGAGATAGGAGGGGCACCAGAGGAGATAGGAGGGGCACCAGAGGAGAGAGGAGGGGCACCAGAGGAGATAGGAGGGGCACCAGAGGTTATAGGAGGGGCACAGGAGGAGATAGGAGGGGCACAAGAGGAGAGAGGAGGGGCACGGGAGGAGATAGGAGGGGCACCAGAGGAGATAGGAGGGGCACCAGAGGAGAGAGGAGGGGCACCAGAGGAGATAGGAGGGGCACCAGAGGAGAGAGGAGGGGCACCAGAGGAGAGAGGAGGGGCACCAGAGGAGAGAGGAGGGGCACCAGAGGAGATAGGAGGGGCACGAGATATAACACAAGACAAACCTTGTAATCAACACCTCCAATAATATCCTTGATAAATTTCAGTGATTCCCTCCAAACTAGCTCTTTGTTCAGGTCAAGGGAACGTAACACCACTTCACACGCCACACTTTGGACAAATGAAATGTAATTTTCAAATCCCATGCTGATCACAGCACAATGGGCGGGGTGGGGGTGGGGCTTCTGAGCACAACAGTTGCATGCAATACACTGTATAACCCACCGAGGTTGTAGTGTTCCCATGGAGACCAAGCTAGACACTACCTTCAACAGGTGGATGACCCGTAGATGGTTCACTTGATTGGCTACAAAGAGAATGTACTGGTCCAGATAAAGACGGTGTGTGTCCTGAAAGTAAAGTGAAAGGGAGCATTAATTAGATATACAATTACACAGAAACATTTGACAAGTGTTAGTATAAAGCTTATGTTTGAAGATGATAAGTTATACACTAGGGGTAAGTTGAATACGACAAAATACATACACAACACACACACGCGCGCTACACACTGGTGGGGTCGAGTTGAACAATATCTTCATAGTTTCCAGCAGGTCCTCCTGAGGCTTGGGGCTCGGGATTAGAACCCTCTTGATGCAGCTGTTGCATTTTAGCTCATTTTCATTCCTAACAAGTTCTCTGTGCACACATTTGCTTACCCGTGAAATAAGGACTCCAATGAGCTCTCAATCTACAAACAGAACCTGTCCACCGCATATGTATCTTTCACTGGCGCGCACTTACCGTGGATGCCTCAAGGATGGCGCTCATGTTAAAGCGCTGCTGGCTGCTCGGAGTCATTCCCCCATTTGGCAGCTCCGATGTTGTCATTATTTTTAAATTTGTTTGGTTGAGTCTGGCGCGCTGCTTTGGCGCGGCCAAGCTCCTGAAGGGTTAATCTATATATAATATCTATCTGGTGTATGTCAATTAAATAACGAGCGGAAGCATGCAGCAGGTCCCATCCATTATATCATTGTTCATGGTACATGTGCATGTAATTTGTCCTCAATGGTGCTTTACAAAAATTCATAATATCTGATCTGATCTGCATGATCTGGTGTATATCAATTAAGTTATTAACCTAAACATAACACCCATCCATGATATCATTGTTCATGATACACGTAATTTCCATTGTCCTCAATGGTGCTTTATAAAAATTCATTTCAGTAGGCCTTACATGTACAGTGGATAGAACCATAGATTAAAGACCTCGCGTTGCACTCCAGAATAAAACCAATTAATAAATGACTGGCTCAAAGACTGTTTCAACTGATGATGCTGCAAAGGGAAGCCATCGTCAAAACCCAGGCCACTCCTCCACTTCGCTCTGGAGCAGGCTCGCGCGCTGGCTGCTCACCCGAACAATGGCAAATGAAATCCATCCCTCTGAGTCTGACTGATCAGAGATAATCTCTGGACTGATATACATGTACCCACAATCATAAGGTTTCTGCAGAGTCTGCCACTTGCTCGCAATACTCGTCGCGATGTAGAAGCCTAAATGTGTAACGGCCTCGACCCCTTGTTTGTATATCCTCTATTTTTTTCTTGAGCACCTGTTTAAGAACAGACTCTGATGTACGATTACTGATCGGCGTAGGATGGGACATATCGTACCTTTTTGTTAAACAGTGTGTCCAAACCCTGTGCACTGAGCAATGTCACCAATACAGTTCATTGTCTCTGGATAACAAGGTCACCGACATGTTGCAGTGTTAAGTGTGTGGCCACACTTGCGCACGTAATTTATCCGCCCGGCCATGTACAATACATCACGGCCGTTTCAATACATTGAAAAGTTGGACATTAGGCCTCCGCCCGTGATGAAATTAACTACCTAGTTACGTACTAATTATCGACCTGGCAACCACGTGCGAATGGAATTCGCTTTGCTACTAGTCTTTGGTTGTAGTGATGCACATAACTAACGAACGGATGGATAGTGTAATCTCTCCTGATGAGAACAGTGCAAGTCCTGTCTTGGCAGCACTCTCCTACGCAACACTGTAATTGCGGAAGCTACCATACCCGTGTCGAATAGGGTACGAACACGAGGCTTGTTTGCACCAACTGCCACAGAGATGTGAAAATCCCTTATACTCGGTATAGTGGACAGATGGGTGTATAAATGTATAGCGTGTTCTAAGATGGACGCTTTTTCTGATGGCTATACTAAAGCCCTTGAATATGGCATTTTCCAAGATGGCGTTTACAGGTTAAAATAAACGGCTGAGTGTAAAGTAATAAAAGGTCGCTTTGATGGTGGTTTTCCGGCTTCCAGTGTAGGACAAACGCTTAAAAAGCATTATGCCTTTCAGCCTTTCAACTTTGTCCTTGCATTTCGTGTACATCATGCACCAAATATGTACTGGGTGGTGGACACTGTAATTTCAAATTGTCAACATGGACACTACTTGGCCAACATGTATTTATTTATATAGAAATCCACTGTGCACCATAGCATGCACTGCATTCTTGACTACAGACCCATGACCCCGCCAACTGCTTTACTGTACTTGGTCACATATGGAAAGTCACTTTGAGCTTGCTTGACCATGGTACAGTAGTACTCTCAATTACTCTTGTATTACTGTATAATTGAGATTGGCATGTCCAAGTGAATTTTGCAAAGCATGTGGCCATCTGGCTGTGCAGGAGCATACCATCTACAAAGACCACACCTTAAAGATGCATGATCTAGACGTATGACAGACTCAAAATTCATCATCGAGGTATATATACATTCACTGACCACATTTTAGCAAATACACTCTCAGCATGCTGAAGCCATTGCACCATAAAAATGTTATGACCTTTATGACCAACCAGCTATTAATTGAAGGGGGAGCCATTATGCATACAGCCATGCATGGCTACTGCAAAGGAGGCCTAGGCCAGGTACCGTACAAGTTAGTTTACATGTACACTGGGTGCAAATACAGGTTTAATTGCACACTACATGATCAGTGCTTATGGTTCCAAAGCGAAATAGAAGATTTTTTTATAAGCACAAGGTACAGACAGTTCCAGGATCGTCAAATCCTATATATTGCCATGCACGTAGTACTCGCGCGGATGATTTATTGATGTCAACAGTTTTGCGAAGGTAACAATTTCTCACAGAAAAAGCGTCCAGAGAGAGACTATTCACATACTGCGAGAACTACACTTGGACGCTAGCGTGGTAAGAATTGGGGCTCTAGAATGTGGCAGTTGTGGCGTACTAGACGAGTGAATCGAACATAGTTTGTAAATAAAATACGATCCAAATAATGCGCAATCAATATATACGTCGATCCATAGGGGTATAAAATGCAATGGATTTTTTTATAAGGAGGAGATACCCTGGGAAACCTCGTGTTATAGTTTTTAAATTTTTGTCACCGTCTGGATGGGAATAAAAAATCGCCAAACAAATGGCTTCTTTTGTGCATGTTTTGTGCCGATATACCGTAATGTTTACGATCATTCTCTAATTACAAACCTAATGTCCATTACGGAACGGCCGTGACATGTACATTCAGACTGAACTCAAACGCGCATGCGCAACATTTGCGCTTCTTTCAAGTTTCCATAACGGCAAAATTGTACAGAATGGAAATCACTTGTAGCGAAACTCCAGAAAGCAATGTTGATCCGCAATGGGACTATGAACTGCTTCACGGGCGTCAACATTTTGAAGGAAAACGTTCACACTTGACCGCTTTTGCCTTGCAAACTCAGGGACACAGAAGAAAGTTACGACAAGAACAATATCTTCTCAACAGCCTGCCGCTGGATCTGTTAGCTAAGGAATGGCTGGATCACAGCAGTGTAAACTTGTCAACACGTGCCTATTTGGCGTCTCGCCTGCTGCCAACCCTTATAATGGGGTTGGATAACCTTCTCGTTGAAGTCAGTAAGCAAGGATTGCACGATGTAGACAGCGAGCCCCATCACAATTTTAACCCCGTCAACTTTTTGGCTCGGTACCTGATGAGGAACAATCCAAAGTACTGCAGCAATCTTCCGGAGGCATCGCCCTACAGTAGAAGCATGCAACGAGTCGCAGACGAACTGAATGCTTTGTTCCGCTCAGCAGAGGACAGCGAAATAGTCAAATTAAAGACAGAGTCCAAACTACGTACCCAACAGAGACTTCAGCAGCAGGAAGATGAGCAGCGAGAAGAGAACAGAAGGACAACAAGGCTTGATAAAGTGTTCAAGCACTGGGAGCTCGGAACGGGAGAAGGTATTCCCGCCAGTCAGGTATTTCCTCGCGTGGACATTACCAATCTCGCAACTATACATGTATAAATAAATAATACTATTTTCCGGTCAGGTAGCACAAGCACTTCGCGCGTGGACGGAGGAGAACGGCAATGGTAAGCCGAGATGAACACTTGCGTGCTTCCAGTTAATTGCTATTCGCAGACAATTGCTATGCGAAATTTTTTGGGGCCGACAATTCAGTTCTATTACAGTCCGAGTTTGTCAATGTAAGTAAACTTCTGTATACTGTTTTAAAACAAATCACTCTTATGTACATCAGGAAATGATGAAGACAACACAAATCCTATCTCCAGATACTTTCGATATGCTCGCAGAATATTTGCATGTCTGTGGAAATGAGCGAGCTCTGAGCAAGATTAAGAGAGACAGAGTGTAAGCAGACTTGAATTTATCGCACACACACGACACTCACAGATGATGTGGCTAGTGTGCAGTGCAAGTCATGTGTGTGTGCGTGTGTGTGTGTGTGTGTGTGTGCGTGTGTGTGTGTGTGTGTGTGTGTGTGTGTGCATGTGTGTGTATGTGTGCATGTGTGTGTGTACATCCAGGGGCATCTTTGCTGACACATTCAATCAATGTGCCTCCCACAAGGTACGACTGTTCCTCCCATAGGCACCCTGACCTGTTCCTAAATGCTCACTGGTCCCCACCCACACCTCCTTCCCTTCACCTCTCCACCCCCACCCCCACCCAATCAGGACAGTGCACTTGACAGGGTTCGAGTACTCTACCTAATGGCAAGGTTCTATGGAGCCACACCCCCAGAGGTGCAGGAGAAGTTAAGAAATCCACGCCGATGTATGAGCTGGGTGGGACTGGGGAGGAGGGTACCAGAGACAGGGAAGGCTATATATGTGTGCACATGCAGAGGAGCATGGAGTGGGGAGGGGGGAGGTGGGTATGGAGTATTGGGGTGGGGGAGGTGAGTATGGAGTATTGGGGTGGGGGAGGTGAGTATGGAGTATTGGGGTGAGGGAGGGTGGGTATGGAGTATTGGGGTGGGGGAGGTGGGTATGGAGTATTGAGGTGGGGGAGGGTGGGTATGGAGTATTGGGGTGGGGGAGGTGAGTATGGAGTATTGGGGTGAGGGAGGGTGGCCTGGGTATGGAGTATTGGGGTGGGGGAGGTGGGTATGGAGTATTGGGGTGAGGGAGGGTGGGTATGGAGTATAGGGGTGAGGGAGGGTGGGTATGGAGGTGCATATTGACCTCATCCCCTCATAATAGGGCCTTTGGCAGAGCCAGTTGAAGGGGAGGAGTGGGAGGAGGAAGATGAGATCCTCACCCCCACCACTCTGTCTGATCAGGATTCCTTGGATGCCCACACTGCCCCCAACCTCCTGGGGAACATAGATGAAGAAGGCGCCAGCCACCATGATCTGCAGGACGTGGCTCTTGCTGGTGGAGGTGTGGCCAAGGTGAAGTCCATCCACAGTGCCCATCAGATGCACGATAGGAAGAGTGCCCATCAGATGCACGATAGGGGGAGTGCTCAAGGTGATGATCACGGCAGCAAACCATCTTCCCAGCCGGATAAACCTGTTTCTCCAAACAAGTCTGGTCAACATTCGGCTAATGAAAAGCCAAGATGCTCTCGTGCATTTGCAGCTTCTTCATACTGCTGCAAAGACTCACCAATCAGTCGTATGGTGACAGCTAGTAGAAGGACTACCTCCATCCTCAAAGCCAGGCTCCTCTCTGGTAGTGTAACCTCCTTTTGCTGTCCATTTAACCTTCAGCCAACCTGTTTGCAGGAATGACATCACAGCCAGTCACTCCCACTGGGCCTGGCAGTGCGTGGAACCACAGCACACTGACACAGCAACAGTTTGTGCACCTTGTTGACCTGTTCCTGGGGGAAGAGACCCCAAAGTAAGCCACACCCACCACTACTCTCACAGCACTCTCCTGCCTTGGGCAGGTCTCTTGTGAACGAGCTTGCTGTCTACTTAAAGGACAACTACATGGAGACAGAGGAAGAAAAGGCAGAGAGATTGCAAATGGTGAAGCTGTCCTCCCCATGGTCACCCCTGCACTGCCCCTCCCTCCATCACCCCTGCACTGACCCTCCTCCCCATGGTCACCCTTGCACTGACCCTCCCTCCATCACCCCTGCACTGACCCTCCTCCCCATGGTCACCCCTGCACAGCCCCTTCCTCCATCACCCCGTCATCCTTGCACTGCCCCTCCCTCCATCACCCCTGCACTGACCCTCCTCCCCATGGTCACCCTTGCACTGCCCCTCCCTCCATCACCCTTGCACTGCCCCTCCCTCCATCACCCCTGCACTGACCCTCCTCCCCATGGTCACCCTTGCACTGCCCCTCCCTCCATCACCCCTGCACTGACCCTCCTCCCCATGGTCACCCTTGCACTGCCCCTCCCTCCATCACCCCTGCACTGACCCTCCTCCCCATGGTCACCCTTGCACTGCCCCTCCCTCCATCACCCCTGCACTGACCCTCCTCCCCATGGTCACCCTTGCACTGCCCCTCCCTCCATCACCCCTGCACTGACCCTCCTCCCCATGGTCACCCCTGCACTGACCCTCCCTCCATCACCCCGTCATCCTTGCACTGCCCCTCCCTCCATCACCCCTGCACTGACCCTCCTCCCCATGGTCACCCTTGCACTGACCCTCCCTCCATCACCCCTGCACTGACCCTCCTCCCCATGGTCACCCTTGCACTGCCCCTCCCTCCATCACCCTTGCACTGCCCCTCCCTCCATCACCCCTGCACTGACCCTCCTCCCCATGGTCACCCTTGCACTGCCCCTCCCTCCATCACCCCTGCACTGCCCCTCCTACCCATGGTCACCCTTGCACTGCCCCTCCCTCTCCAAGGTCACTCTCCCTCTCCCCTCCCTCCATCACCTCTGCACTACACTTAGGCACAGCAGTACACAGCTAGCCTGCACAGACGTCACCAGGTGGAGGCCATCTTTGCCTTATGGGACAGTGACCACTCAGGCTATATTGAGTACCAGGAGCTGGAGGTGGTGTTGGGGAGATGGAAGGGGGCGTCGGCCGAGCAAGCCCAGGAAGAAGGTGGATGGGTTGAGGATAATGTATGGATTATGGGTGGAGGAGGGTGTGTTGACTGTGGGTGTTATGGGTGGAGGAGGGTGTACTGACTGTGGGTGGAGGAGGGTGTGTTGACTGTGGGTGGAGGAGGGTATGGAGACTGTGGGTGTGATGCTATTTTTGGGAGTGGCGCAACTGTTAATTGGAGGTGGTTTGTTACCATAGCTACAAGGATCATGGCTTCCTTTGATGCCCCACATGGGAGGTTGAGCAGGGGACAGTTCTACCTCTACATCGAGCAGCTCACAGCAAACCTTCCCCAGAGCAAGGCTGAGGAATTCTTGGAACTGCTGAATGCCAGTGTGAAGGTGTGGTGCCAATGTGAAGGTGTGGTGCCAGTGTGAAGGTGTGGTGCCAGTGTGAAGGTGTGGTGCCAGTGTGAAGGTGTGGTGCCAGTGTGAAGGTGTGGTGCCAGTGTGAAGGTGTGGTGCCATATTGACCATCAGACTATACTTAAGCGCATGTGTGCACACATACACATGCACACATGTACACATATACACACATGCACACATGCACACACACATACACATGCACATTCAGCTGACATTTGAGGAGCTGCATCGAGGCAAAGAGAGACAGAGGCTGCTTGAAAAAATCTTGCTATTGGGTAGGACAGGAGGTCTGTCCCCTGGAGCAGCCATGTCCGCTGCCATCACTGCTATACAGGAGGTGAGGGTATTGAGGTGATGGTGAGGGAGGGAGGTGATGATGAGGGTATGGAGGTGATGTTGAGAGTGGGGTGATAGTGAGGGGAGGAGATAGTGATGAAAGGAGAGAGAAGGGGTGGTAGGGAGGGATAGTGATTGGCCTACATAAGATTCCTTCTCTATTCTAAAACAGCTTCATAGCAAATAACATTTCATGGATAATTTAAACAAGTTTTCATTTCCTTATGTTAACAGGATGCTTTAATGTTTGGAGGTGCTAAGAGGGTGGGAGTGGCTATTGCCCTGCTGAACAACTCTGATGTGCCCCTCCTCTGCTTCAAAGCTGCCTCTGATGAGTGCAGAGAGTGGGTTGTTGGTAGAAAGCTGAGCTGCCACAAGGCTCAGGTCAGTATATTTTGGGGAGGGGCAGTTGAAACATGCACCCTTCACCACCCTCCCTCCACCACCCTCCCTCAGGTCAGCTTCCAGGCAGTAGACACAGCCCACCCTGTGCATGTGCCAGACATCAGGAAACATGGAGCTGTATTCTTCTTCTGTCCAGAGCACGAGTCATCTGATGAGGTAACAACTTTATATCCTTCATCGAGGATAAGTTATGATCCCTCCCTCCCTCCCTCCCTCCCTCCCTCCCTCCCTCCCTCCCTCCCTCCCTCCCTCCCTCCCTCCCTCCCTCCCTCCCTCCCTCCCTCCCTCCCTCCCTCCCTCCCTCCCTCCCTCCCTCCCTCCCTCCCTCCCTCCCTCCCTCCCTCCCTCCCTCCCTCCCTCCCTCCCTCCCTCCCTCCCTCCCTCCCTCCCTCCCTCCCTCCCTCCCTCCCTCCCTCCCTCCCTCCCTCCCTCCCTCCCTCCCTCCCTCCCTCCCTCCCTCCCTCCCTCCCTCCCTCCCTCCCTCCCTCCCTCCCTCCCTCCCTCCCTCCCTCCCTCCCTCCCAGTACAATGGGTCACTTGTGGTGGTCCCTATCATCAGTCCTCGTCAACAAGTCATTGGAACATTCAGTGTGGACACCCTCACTGATGATGACAACATGGACATCAGCTTCAGGCGCCATGAGCTCCACTTCTACCAGGTGAGCACACCAATGAACCTCACACCTTTGACTCCTGCACCCTTCCCCCACAGGGGGTGGGCTCCTGCCTGGGAGAGGTCCTTAGCTGGATAGACGTGCGACAGAAGCTGGTGCATGTGTCCATGTCTGCTCTTAGCTGGGTACATCTCAGGTGCCCCAAAGTGTCCATGTCAGATGTGTACTTGGTGGAGCCTTCAGAGGTAAGCATGACCAATGGTGGGTGTGGCCTTCAGAGGTAAGCATGACCAATGGTGGGTGTGGCCTTCAGAGGTAAGCATGACCAATGGTGGGTGTGGCCTTCAGAGTTAAGCATGACCAATGGTGGGTGTGGCCTTTGGAAGTAAGCATGACCTATGGTGGGTGTGGCCTTCATACCATGTTCTCCTAGGTACAGGGCAAGTGCTCTCTTCGTAAGGTGTTGGCCGCAGGTTCAGAAGGGGTTAAAAGGGTGGACAGCTGCAGCAAGAGCTTTAAACTGGACGATGATCTGTTCCGGTTTGTTCACACTTGGGTGTTGGCTGATCAATCAGTTGACTATCTTTACCACAGGGAGTACTTGTTTCAGTGCGTGGAACAGTCAGAGTGTACATCTTCTTATGCCTATGGGTGGCGCCACATAGCGCACCCTTTGAGGGACCACACGGGGTGTGCTGTGGCCTTGGTTGACCTTGCCATGCCTTCCACCTCCCCCCTTGGTGCCCACCAGACCAGCGAGGTGGCCAGAGCTCTGAAGATGCTCACAGCAGCCTTCCATAAACTGTCTGCAACTGGAAGTGAAGGTGTGTGTGTGTGTGAAGGTGTGTGTGTATGTGTGTGAAGGTGTGTGTATGTGTGTGAAGGTGTGTATGTGTGTGAAGGTGTGTGTATGGTATGTGTGTATGTGTGTGAAGGTGTGTGTATGGTATGTGTGTATGTGTGTGAAGGTGTGTGTATGGTATGTGTGTATGTGTGTGAAGGTGTGTGTGTATGTGTGTGTGTGTGCCCCAGCCATCTGTGTTGTGTTACTTGCTACAGTTAAAGTGTGAAGTATTCCTATTGCAGAGGGGGTACAAAGTGTTGATGTCTTATTTACCAGACTGATGCTAGCGGAACTCAAGGAATGTGTTGTCCGACTTGATAACAGGTTGCTTGTTAGCAGTAGAAGTGAAAATGTTCATAGTTCTAACCATGTACACCTTCTGTCCCCACCACACCCTCCCTCCCTCCCTCCCTCCCTCCCTCCCTCCCTCCCTCCCTCCCTCCCTCCCTCCCTCCCTCCCTCCCTCCCTCCCTCCCTCCCTCCCTCCCTCCCTCCCTCCCTCCCTCCCTCCCTCCCTCCCTCCCTCCCTCCCTACTTTGCAGGATATTAGCTGAGCTCCGCAGCTATACTGACCCTCCACAGCTGGTGCAGAAGGTGGTACACGCCCTCTTGTGCATCCTGCACCCTCACATCCAGCACAGTGGGGTGTGGGGGGATTCCAAGCAGGTGGGTGAACAAACAAACCGTTTAGTAATCTCCTTGATTCACGCTTGCACACAGTACATCACCTCTGAGCTGCTAAAGACCCTGAATGACTACAACCCATTCAGTGAATCAAGTCACCCTTGCCTTCAAGCCATCAAAGAGATCCTTGGAAGTTAGTCCATATAA
This sequence comes from Spongilla lacustris, assembly GCA_949361645.1. NCBI lineage: Eukaryota > Metazoa > Porifera > Demospongiae > Spongillida > Spongillidae > Spongilla > Spongilla lacustris. The sequence continues at coordinate 536,433 of OX442431.1, forward strand.
AGTGATAACTTACCCTTAGCAACTAACCCCTCCCTCTAAAGCATAGGCATAAAGTTGTCCCCCCCCCCCCCCCCCCCCTTCTTACAATCACACTCTACAGGCCTCACTCCTCAAGAGATTGACCAACATGGATCCATTCCTGCAAAATACATTTATAGCTGGACCAGTGTGTGTCTCTCGCTATTGGAGCACCACTCTGCCTCAAAGGGTCACATGGATCAGGAACCTGGCAGCCATAGCTTGAGCTCCGGCCCTACCCCTACAAGTACCAGCTCTGACATGTGAAGGATACAATCACCTCTCAGTACATACATGTAATATGACACATAGCATGTATTTTTACATGTACTACATACATGTTACATACATTGTTAGCTTATCACTACAATACAGTACATGTCATGACAGCACACAAGCCTAATAGCTCAGCTGGATAGCCTGAGCATTCTCCCTGGTCAGACACTTTATTATAATTTTTATAAAACAATTTCTCACTTGAAAGACCAAATTGGGGTACTCAGTCCCACCCAAGGACCATAAATACAAAGGAAGAGCAATTTTTGAATGAGGTGACATGATTTTGGACTGACCATAAATCATTAGGTCCTTTTCTGTTCCAAACGGCACCAAGCTTATGTTATGCATGTAGACTTATCAATATGCGTGTATTGCCTCTCGGGTTTAAAATTAAACGCTCTAGTTATTTCATTTCTAATAATTCTAAATATAAATAAGTGCAGAGAAACTTTGGAAGTGTAGTAATTTTGCCATCAGTAGTAGTCGCCAACTCGCCACCCGCACTTTTAAGAATGACTAACCTTTCATCTCCAGACGTTATAGTTTCACAGCTGCGTATGGATTACATTACATCACCGCTACGTGAAAAGTCCTATGCTCAATTCTGTCCAGTGATTATATAATATTATATAATACGTCGCGAGGAATGTACTTGGGCTTTTTCTTATCTTGGTGACGGACTTAGAGTGCTCAGATGTAGGAAGTTTATGTTCCTATGGTTCAGGCAAACTACACACACCAACTACACAATTGAAGCAATGAACCTTCTGGTGCAATATTATAGTTCAACAAAAACCCACGGTAGAATGGCGCGGCGTATACGTATACGTAACAACGACTTGCCGACGGTTACCGTATCCCGTTGGAAAACTGACAAAAGCAATACATCTAATGACTATTACGCTTCTTAGCTGCTACATTGAATACATGTACCTCAAACGTCTGCACGCGGATTCGATTGCTCTAACCATTTGCGTTGGTAATTAATCGCACAATTATAATAGAGGTATGCATACCTCGAATCTGATTGGTTCCCTAACATTCTGGGGAAACTGGACAGAAATGAGTATGGGACTTGACCAGACCCACTTTTCACTTAGCGGTGATGTAATCCATCGCTGTAAAAATTTGGGTCTGGGTACGAGACTAATCGTCCTACGAGTTTAAAACCAAAAACTACATGTACATGTAATTTTACTGTAGACATGGTTATCAATTCAGAAAATACTGGTACTTCCTTTTACCGGCAATTCTTCAGAGATTGTCAAATACTGGCATTACTGCATTGCCAAAAGATGCGTTTTCGGTACATTGCAAAGCAAAAATCTTGGAATGATCAGAACGACATGTTAAAAGAAGGGAGTAGTAAGACGGGTCTTTGGCACTAAGCAAAAAAAAAAGTACATTGTAGATTCGGAATTTGGTAGCTCCACAAGCGCATGAACGATAGTCGTAGTCGGGGGGCCTATACCATTGTTATTGATGTTTATCCCAGCTGCGTTTTTAGTGTTGCCCTCGGGGGCACCACTTGTATATGAGGTGGTAACTAATCAACAAAAGAATTAGTCTCGTCCACGATATTAAAACAAAACAACATACATGAAACACATACAATTAGATGATACTCCTGTTATTAAAAAGTAATCACATTTGTTCAACATAGAGAAACAAATCGAGAGTTACTTTTAGTAACTCTCATATAGATTTGGCTCCCTCCGATTACGACTGAAGTCGTTAAAAAAACGCGAAAAAGTTAACGAGACGCGACTCTTGACGATCGGATCGCTTAGATTTTTGTCATTATCGAACAAGACGTTAAAAACATGCAGCTTAGCGTTTGTTTGATGTCACAAAACCACTACCACACCAATCGCTTCAGAATTGGTCGCCATACTCGCTTCCGTGGTCAATAGTCTCGAGTGGCGGATCCAGGGGGGGTTTAAGGGGTCTAAAGACCCCCCCCCCTCGGCCCGACCAGTTATGAATAAATTAACTTATGAATAATTAATTACATGATTGACGAGTTGAAAAACGAAACGTTTAGTGAATGCGAGTGAACTGATTAGCTAGTTAGCATTCGACCCAAAGGGTGTGTGAGTGTGTGTGTGTGTGTGTGTGGGGGGGGGGGGTCTAAAGCCAAGTCCCTCAACTCCAAGCGTGTTTAATTAGTATTACTGCTGCGCGATGGAATGGTGCGAGCAAGAAGTAAGCGATCGTAGATAGTTTACCTCACGAAACAGGTAGAGCTAAATCAAGTAGGTATATAATACTATTAAAGGTAAAACGTGTGTGTCGTTTAGACCAGAATACAGTCACAATGGCTTTGCGTACAGTTTTCTATTCGCTATCCTTATCCACGTTGACTCACGCCGCAGGCTTCTATACATGTATTAATCAACTCGAATATTGTGCTTGCTACTATCAATATTGAATACACTGTCAAAGTATGCTTATTTTCATGCTAAATGAACGCAAAAGTGAAAAAGCGGCTGGGGCTTCGCCCCAGGCCCCACTCGGGGAGCTTACAGCGCTCCCCCAGACCCCCTAGCTGTTACGGAGGTGCCACGCCCCCCTCCGGTACCCACCCCCGCTTGTGAAATAGTTATTAGACCCCCCCCCTTCCTGAAATCCTGGATCCGCCGCTGCAAGGTATATAACGATGATCGTATTAGCAACTAACGTGTACTAAAGAGTCGTGAGAACTCCCGACGATTATTTTGCTTTATGCACACGCTTGAATCTACAAAAAGACAGTACTGTACTAGTGGGAATGTGTATGGTGTGGGGACTAGTCGTTATTGATCAGCAATTAATTTAAGGTATCGCTCGGCGAAAAGAATTAAGGTCACTCAAAGGTATGCCGTATATGTAAATGTGCACGTAGCTACATACTTTTACTACATATACTTTTATGCGATCTTTTCCGATACATGGTAATTTTTGTGGGAGTTCATAGAGGTCAGATGTGATCTCCACATGTGATTGGTCAGGTGTATTATGACCACCTCGTGTAAACTTGAGCTTGTGGTGTACGCATTATGGTCCAGCTGTGGTCATGCCTACCTAATCAATTTTATAAATCATTAAATTGGTTGCATTATTGGTTGCCACTACATGTATAATTAAGTTGGTTGCTATGTCAAACCAAAATTTGGTTTCACCGACACGTGCTGACTACATAGTGTAAATCAACTTGGTTTGCTCCAGCAACCATTTTTTTTTTTTACAGTGTTTGCTATAAATTGCGCAACGTTGCTGCTTCTTCATTTTAATTCTCGCTTCCAACAATGGTTTGGGCAGGTCTTCTCCTTTCCCTGGCGGCCATCTCCGCTGTACGCGGGGCTGGTCTGCTCTGCCAACACAAAGACGACGTCGAGCATGTGAGGGTCAATAATTAATACTCTAGCAGACAGGGGTGAACCGTTTTCCTTTGCAGGCCGTGCACGGAGTTTACCTCGAACCGCATCAGCACGTGGCCAAGAGAGTCGCCAACCAACCCATCCGAATTAGTGTGTTCTACGACACGTCTGTCACTACGTACGTGTTAACGTTATACAGCTTGCATTACCTGTATGCTTACCGCTCAGGTTGTCAGCTGATGTACAGACTAGAATACAGGTTTGTGCGACTGTCTGTGTGTGTGTGTGTGTGTGTGTGTGTGTGTGTGTGTGTGTGTGTGTGTGTGTGTGTGTGTGTGTGTGTGTGTGTGTGTGTGTGTGTGTGTGTGTGTGTGTGTGTGTGTGTGTGTGTGTGTGTGTGTGTGTGTGTGTGTGTGTGTGTGTGTGTGTGTGTGTGTGTGTGTGTGTGTGTGTGTGTGTGTGTGTGTGTGTGTGTGTGTGTGTGTGTGTGTGTGTGTGTGTGTGTGTGTGTGTGTGTGTGTGTGTGTGTATGTATGTATGTATGTATGTATTAATGTGTGCGTGTGATGCATATGATATTGAAGTATTGGTTGGAAACATCTCACGTCGACCATTTATCTAGTCTCGCGTGCCATGAGTAATATATGGGAAAGTTTACGAGAAGAGGGACCTATAAAAAAGTATAATAAAAATGCATTACGTTTGATTTGCTATAACTTCCGAACAGTTAACGCTACCAACTTCCTATTTTCAACACTTCATACTGCACTATGGTAAAACTACATTTTGGAGTCTTGCACTTGCTCCGTGTCAGTATTGCAACGTTCGATACCCCACTGGGTTCAAACCCGCCATAACTTTCGGTAGGAGTAATCAATTCGCTTCAAATTCGGTTTGTAGGTAGAGAGGTCCTATACCTATCGATTTGTTCTGTTCGTTAATTTTTATGCCATCCGTTACGGAGATACAGTTGAACAAACTACGTACACGTTTTCCCGCTTGATTCGCGCCAATGTTATAATCCCCGCCTCCCCATACATTGAGCGGAACGCAATTTGCCCAAATCATTGGCGCGAATCGAGCGCGAAAATGGGCACGTAGTTTGTTCAACTGTATCTCTGTAATGGATGGCATAAAAATCAACGAACAGAACAAATCGATAGGTATAGGACCTCTCTACCTACAAACCGAATTTGAAGTGAATTGATTACTCCTACCGAAATTTATGGCGGGTTTGAACCCAGTGGGGTATCGAACGTGGCAATACTGACACGGAGCAAGTGCAAGACTCCAAAATGTATTTTACCATAGAGAAAGGGTGCAGTATGAAGTTTTGAAAATAGGAAGGTGATAGCGTTAACTTTTCGGAAGTTATAGCAAATCAAACGTAATGCATTTTTTATTATACTTTTTTAAAATAATAAACGCTAGGTCCCTTTTCTCGTAAACTTTCCCATATACAGTATAATATATATATAATATCAGTCATCCTTTTTTTAAAAAAATTAAAAAAATGGATTTTAAAACGCTCGTGGATAAATATACAAAGGTGTGTACACAAAGAATGCAGTTATGCTTGGTAAGATGATTTGGGCAGTCAAAAATCGATACAGCAGACACGATAGCCACTATAGCTTAATAAAAAACCACAGTCGACTACAACTGACTATGGGCAATCACATTTTGTAAAGTTTGAGCAGAATACCCACTGCGTTTATGAACGGTAGTCCCACAAATACGTACAAGCGCAAGAAAAGTACCTTACTGCCAGTACGAGGACTTGTTCGTAAATAAATAACTATCTATACTTAAGACAAGTATTTTTGCACATTCACTGATATCGAAACACACCGAGGCTGATGCACAAAAGCAGATTTTCTCTCGTTGCCTCCAGAAATCCACCTCTTCCAACACATCCAGAGGTGTGAATCGCACTATTGAGCATTGCCTGCGCACGCAAGTATAATAGGCGTCTATGACGCATGTGATTCGTTTCCAATCCCTCTATATATGATCTCTGCCCACATTCTGTATTTAAAATAGTATTTTGCGGTGACAACAGCACCGGCCTGGATCTATGTGTCTTCCAAGGTGCAAGCAGAGTTGCTAGTCGGCTAGTCGTAATAGGATCACAAAGCCTTTGGGGCTACATGTAGCCTCATCCCCAGGCCCTGTTTGTATTAAAGTTACGGGGGTGAAAAACAGGGCCTGGTAGACACTGCCAGGGTCCTAGATGCGCTACACACCCAGGCTTTTCTACATTTGTATCATAAATGGTGATTGTATCATAGCAAAAAACATATTTGAAACATCGATCTTAGCAAGCAGATATGTATCAAAAATGTTTTGCTAGTATGATACAAATACACTTATCTGATACAATTATGTATACGCTTGCGGAGATGAATGTTTCAAAAATGTATTACATATTTGATACAAAATGAACTTTCCTGGTGGTGTAGTTTGTCCCAGAATACCTGGGGTAACCGTAATTTCCTTTTGAAAACCATTCCGTATACTCCTCTGATTTCGCGATGGCGTATTCTGTTGAGTTCCGAGAAGCGGTGGCTTATTCTTTATCGTGTCTTAACGAGCGAAATCAGATGAGCAGAATACGCCATCGCGAAATCAGACGAGTATATGGAATGGTTTCCAAAAGGAAATTACGATTACCCCAGGTATTCTGGGACAAACTAGCGCATGCGTGCTAGGACCCTGGCAGTGTCTACCAGGCCCTGTTTTTCACCCCGTAACTTTTATAAAAACAGGGCCTGGGGACGAGGCTAGGCTACATGTAGCTGATAGCAAGTGTTCTTTCCAATTCAACTAGGCTGTCTCTGTCCTGTACCATCTTTAGCCTCACTGAAATTATCCAAATAGTCATTCAGACCTCTCCTCTAATTCAACCCACTGTTCCCAGCAATTTAGCCTGAGCGTCCCATTGCCTCAAGATTAACAGCTTTTTGAGGACAGTGTCCTATGATATTCATGATTGTCACGTGATGTCTGCACTGAGTAGCAAGACATTGTGAGTGTAGCCAACATGCAGCTATGGTGGAGGGACCATGCATCTCACAGGCCATGTGGAGCCATAACTACCAAGAATGTGGGGTTCGGCATAACCAGCTTCAGCTAGTTGTCACCAGGCATCTAAGGCATCTGTAACCACAGATGTCTTGATACAGTGGTTGATATAAAATTGACTGCCTGCTGGGATCTGTGTGCATCATGACCTGAAAATCAATCTTATACCAGCATGACCGGAGAACTTGTTTATTTAATTAATTCCACTACCGGTTATATACCTAGCGAAAGTAAGGTAACCCACATAATGACCATTCTGATAATCCTTGCAAGCCTGGGGACTGGCTGGTCTATAACTGCCTGCATGTTTAGATTTCACGTTAACTTAACAAGCCTCCTTTTAAAAATTGCCAATATGTACACGATGATCTCTGCTATGTGTTTGTACATAGGCTACTACCGCTCAGGACACCACAGCCCAGGGCAATTACATACATGTAGATCCCCAATGGTTCCAGTGTCTGTTACATAGAACTGCCACCTGTAGATGTACATGCATGCCAAGGTGTGTTAAATCGATGGACCATCTACGCGTAGACGAAATAGGTGAAAATCATCTACATGTAGACGTTATTTCAGAGCAATTTTCGGGTATTTATATCCTCCAAAAAAACATTCATTTTCTTACTGAGCCATCTAAACAGGTTAAACAACGCATGGGTAGGTAACATTTTTAAGTTTATTACAATAAATGATATTCAAAGTACACAATCTTCTACACGTAGACCACAATTTAACGATAACTGTATGACTTTAGCATGAGAAAATAACATATTATTGTGGAGTTAGGTGTTCATAGGATAGCGTGATCTTACCTCTTTCATTGGTGGATATCCATCAGTCTTCACCAAATGTAAGGCCTCTATGTGAACACTTGAAAGGTACCTTACATCAGAATGAGATAGATGGCCCACTTACAAAAAAGTTGCATTACCTGAGCAATTGTTACACAGGTGCCTGTTAGCAATCCTCACAATATGTGTGTCAATGTCAATAGAAGGCTGTTTGCAACACAAACATTGGTATATTGGTAGCTAACATAGGGGCCAGTCATAGGGGGCCAAGCATAGGGGGCCAGGCATAGGGGCCCAGGCATAGGGGCCAGACATAGGGGCCAGGCATAGGGGGCCAGGCATAGGGGGCCAGGCATAGGGGCCAGGCATAGGAGGCCAGGCATAGGGGGCCAGGCATAGGGGGCCAGGCATAGGGGGCCAGGCATAGGGGGCCAGGCATAGGGGGCCAGACATAGGGGCCAGGCATAGGGGCCGGGTATAGGGGGCCGGGTATAGGGGATGACAGTAATGGAGCAAGCCTGATATTACCTGACAGACTAGGAGCATACATCTGCACCCTTAGAAAGCTCTCTCCAATTAGGAAAACATCATGCCTCAACTGACGTCCTTCCTCAGGCAGACACTTCAGGTAAAGCCTGTTGGGGTACCTATACTGCTGGACAGGTGAGTACTGACTGTTCACTCTCAACTTACTTTCTAACCTTTATTCTCCTCCCTCCCATCCCCTCCACCCCTCACCCCTTTCCTCACCCCTCCCACTCCTCATCCCTTCCTCCCTCCCCTCCCCTTGCTCCCTATCTCTACTCCTTCCATTTCTCCCTCACAGCGCCTGCACAAGTGGTTTATTCGTTCTTATAAATGGACTCCACTACTGTGCCACCACCTGTGAATCTACCACAATGTGTGGCCAAGCTACAGTACCAACTAGCCACCTTCAGGTGAGGGAGAGCTCATCTTTGATATGTGCATGTGTGTATGTGTGCTTCCTCACCCAGGCTTGCAGACAGTGCAATGGAGTACAGAGCTCCTGTGTCCAGACTGGTACCAGTGGGACAGGAGTGCCCAATGCAGACTACATCTTCTATGTCTCTGCTGTCAGTACCTCTATCTGTGGTACAGGGACATCTAACACTCCAACAACTATAGCCTTTGCCACCTACTGCCAAACTGAATCATCTCTTGATAGGTACGTGTGTGTGTGTGTGCATGTGGATGTGAGTGTGTGTGTGCATGTGTGTATGTGCACGCGTGTGTGTGCATGTGTATATGTGCACGTGTGTGCGTGTGCATGTGTGTATGTGCTGTGTGTGTGTTTGTGTGTGTTATAAATATCAATAAACTTTGTCATGCCTTGGAATTGACACCTCAAAGCTCACTACAATAAAACCTGTTACAATTACATCATCACTGAGAGGGAACAATGAACTCAAAAGCAGCTACATTCCTAGTCCTAAAACAGGATGTTGGCAAGATGCAAATTAACATGATCAGAGCCACAACCTGCTTGTATAGCTGAAGCCTATACCAGCTAGCAGGTAGCTGATAAGAACTAAATCAACTACATGTTATCATTTCTCCTCCCCAGGCCTATAGCTGGTAACATCAACTTCTGTCCTAGTGCGTTCACTAGTTCCTCTAATGATGACTTCATTTTGGCAGTGGCCAAGCATGAAGCACAACATGCACTGGTGAGCTCTAATTAGAGTGTTTGCATGTTGGGGCAGACCTTTCAGGCTCTCCTTATGTCATTTTGGCAAGCCCCCATGATGTTTTCCATCATGCATAGGTGGGTAGATAGCTACCTCAGTGTTATCCTCCATGTTACCCTCCATGTTACCTCCATGTTACCCTCCATGTTACCCTCCATGGTACCCTCCATGTTACCCTTCATGGTACCCTCCATGTTACCCTCCATGTTACCCTCCATGTTACCCTTCATGGTACCCTCCATGTTACCTTCCATGTTTCCTCCATGTTACCCTCCATGTTACCCTCCATGGTACCCTCCATGGTATCCTCCATGGTACCCTCCATGTTACCCTCCATGTTACCCTCCATGTTACCCTTCATGGTACCCTCCATGTTACCCTCCATGTTACCCTCCATGTTACCTCCATGTTACCTCCATGTTACCTCCATGTTACCTTTTGATCATGTCATTTGGACATTTTAATATCTATGTGAACTTTATGTAATAATGATGGTCCTTGTTTATATTGAAAGTAAAATATGTACCAATTATGTCATGTAAACTTTAGTAGCCCTAAAGCTAAGTGCTTCAAGCCATTGCCAAACTTTCTTAATATTGATCAACAGGGGTTTGCCAGTGGACTGTTCCCCTTCTGGAGGGACCAGAATGGTGTGCCAAGAACACCCAGAGATGCATCTACCAACCTTCCTCCTCTTGTTGATGGGTAAGCTAAACACATCACATGTGGTCATTGGTATGGTACAAGGTAGGTATGGGTATCATGTGAGCACTCCCCCTCCAGTGCATACCAGTACAGCACTACCACAGTGATGCCACTAACTTATAATAACTGGGCTGTGAGCACGGGGACAATCAGTCACGCAGTGAACCTCCTTGTCACACCAGCGGTGGTGGTATGTTGGCTACATGTGTCCTAATTATACATAATAATAATAATATAACTTATCACTATGGTGGTGAAATGATGTTGGTTGTGTGCCTAAATGCACTGCTTGATTTTCAAACAAGTCCCCAGGCTCTCCTTTCTGTCCTGTATGTATACTATGTAAGTGTGGGATATTGTGCACATCTGGGCCATCAGATGTCAATCTAAACTTCATATAGTAATCAATCTTTGTCACTGGTAATGTGTGTTGAAGATTAACTAATTGGAACAGTTTAATAAGTTCACATCGTTATGAAATTTTGCCATGCTTGAAATGTAGGGTACATAGGAAACATTTATAAACATACTAAGAAAGGTTGGGATATTTTTCACAAAAATTGTCCCAATTTGCAGTTTAGTCTCCCTCCCTCCCTCCCTCCCTCCCTCCACCCTAGGCTGCAGCCAAGATTTACTTCAACTGTCCAAGTTTGATAGGTGTAGAGTTAGAGAACCAAGGAACAGCTGCCACTGTGATCAGCCATTGGGAGAAGAGGATATTGGGGGTATGGGTACTAGTCCCCAGACCACTGAGTGATTGGCTTTAATTATCCATCAGAATGAACTCATGACTGGAGTACTGACATTTAACCCTCTATTCTCTATACTGACATTGGCAGCTCTGCAGGACACAGGGTTAGCTGTGAGGATAAAGCATCCTCTTCCTCTGTCCATCTCTCCTCCCCCCAAAGGTGGTACCAGGTCAACTACAGTATGGCACAGCCCCTGGTGTGGGGGAATGGTGCTGGCTGCCAGTTTGCATCAGGCAGTTGTGGAGGTTACATAACCAGCAGACTGGCATCGTGAGGACAACCCTGTGCTAATTAACAGATGATGTCATCCATACCTCTGTCCAATAGGGGCAGCTCTATTGATCCATTCTGCAACCACTACTCTGCAACTATTGACCAGTTGGGCTGTACCATAGACAGAGGGGCTGTGTCAGCCTGCAACCTTAAATCATATCGCTCAGCACTGCCTGTAGACTATCAGGTGATGCCATGTGACATCACATGATCTGTCACTACAAACATTCTCACTACAGTATTTCCCTGCACTTGGTTCCAGCTATGGAGGTGCTGATATGCTAGCAGACTACTGTCCATACCAAGATGTACGTCCATTATTACATCATCCATAGGGGAAGCCCCTGCTTATATGTTCCCTTAGGGGGAAGACCCTGTTCATTAGGTGACCCTGCTCATATGTTCCCTTAGGGGGAAGACCCTGCTCATTAGGTGACCCTGCTCATATGTTCCCTTAGGGGGAAGACCCTGCTCATTAGGTGACCCTGCTCATATGTTCCCTTAGGGGGGAAGACCCTGCTCATTAGGTGACCCAGCTCATATGTTCCCTTAGGGGGAAGCCCTGCTCATTAGGTGACCCTGCTCATATGTTCCCTTAGGGGGGAAGACCCTGCTCATTAGGTGACCCAGCTCATATGTTCCCTTAGGGGGAAGCCCTGCTCATTAGGTGACCCTGCTCATATGTTCCCTTAGGGGGAAGACCCTGTTCATTAGGTGACCCTGCTCATATGTTCCCTTAGGGGGAAGACCCTGTTCATTAGGTGACCCTGCTCATATGTTCCCTTAGGGGGAAGACCCTGTTCATTAGGTGACCCTGCTCATATGTTCCCTTAGGGGGAAGACCCTGTTCATTAGATGACCCTGCTCATATGTTCCCTTAGGGGGAAGACCCTGCTCATTAGGTGACCCTGCTCATATGTTCCCTTAGGGGGAAGACCCTGCTCATTAGGTGACCCTGCTCATATGTTCCCTTAGGGGGAAGACCCTGCTCATTAGGTGACCCTGCTCATATGTTCCCTTAGGGGGAAGACCCTGCTCATTAGGTGACCCTGCTCATATGTTCCCTTAGGGGGAAGACCCTGCTCATTAGGTGACCCTGCTCATATGTTCCCTTAGGGGGGAAGACCCTGCTCATTAGGTGACCCAGCTCATATGTTCCCTTAGGGGGAAGCCCTGCTCATTAGGTGACCCTGCTCATATGTTCCCTTAGGGGGAAGACCCTGTTCCATAGGTGACCCTGCTCATATGTTCCCTTAGGGGGAAGACCCTGTTCATTAGGTGACCCTGCTCATATGTTCCCTTAGGGGGAAGACCCTGCTCATTAGGTGACCCTGCTCATATGTTCCCTTAGGGGGGAAGACCCTGCTCATTAGGTGACCCAGCTCATATGTTCCCTTAGGGGGAAGCCCTGCTCATTAGGTGACCCTGCTCATATGTTCCCTTAGGGGGAAGACCCTGTTCCATAGGTGACCCTGCTCATATGTTCCCTTAGGGGGAAGACCCTGTTCATTAGGTGACCCTGCTCATATGTTCCCTTAGGGGGGAAGACCCTGCTCATTAGGTGACCCTGCTCATATGTTCCCTTAGGGGGAAGACCCTGTTCATTAGGTGACCCTGCTCATATGTTCCCTTAGGGGGAAGACCCTGTTCATTAGGTGACCCTGCTCATATGTTCCCTTAGGGGGAAGACCCTGTTCATTAGATGACCCTGCTCATATGTTCCCTTAGGGGGAAGACCCTGTTCATTAGGTGACCCTGCTCATATGTTCCCTTAGGGGGAAGACCCTGCTCATTAGGTGACCCTGCTCATATGTTCCTTTAGGGGGAAGACCCTGTTCATTAGGTGACCCTGCTCATATGTTCCTTAGGTCTTCATCTACAATGGTGATTCCAGAAAAACAGTCTGTACCGATGCCACCAACAACATAAACCCTTCCAATATTAACTATCTTGGGGAGACCTATGGACCTGGCTCTGTGTGTCTGATCCAGGGTTCCCAGGGATGGTCAGTTACCTACTCTGGAACCACCTATACACCTAATCTCTCAGGAGCTGGATGTTACCAGGTAGGTGTGTGGGGCACATGTCACACACACACACACACACACACACAGACACACACACACACACACACACACACACACACACACACACACACACACACGATCATACATCTCTCTACAACCTACAGTTTACCGTAGTTTCAGGCAGCACAGGTAACCTTAATGTCATGGGAACAGACTACCAGTGCACAGCAGCTGGCCAGCAGGTACTCAATGTGCATTATATTCCCTGAGTGTCCTTTAACAAAAAGAAAGAAAATAAGAAGATTCTTATACAATTATTTGTAAGGACACCTAACCAGGTGTTGCCTTATCTTGTAAAAGCTGTTGGTTTTTGTTGGATGTTTCCATATACCATGCACACTAAATTTAACCCCTTCAGATAAATATTGATGTGACTGTGAACGATGTAAGGTACCAAGGCTCCCTCCTCTGTCCCCCTGCTCAGGTAAGCCACAAAGGTTACGTAATAACCTTAATAACCTTAATAACCTGTTGTCTCTCATTTTCCAATACACTCCCTCACCTCATCACTCCTTTCCACACTGCTCCACCCACTTCCTCTTAGCCGGCAGGTTTGTTGATGTAGTCTTTGTTATGTCCAAACTATTCATGCACATGCCCCACCTATATTCACAGGACAGTCCAGTGCACGTGGCGGAACACCTGTGACCATTGTTTGGGTCCTTGCTCTTCTGCATTGCATTCTAAATAGTGTTGTGTGTCATTAGAGGCCTGGGGACTATGTCATTAGAGGCCTGGGGACTATGACATTAGAGGCCTGGGGACTATGACATTAGAGGCCTGGGGACTATGACATGTACACTTAGGTGATGCTGTTTGTTTACATATATAATCATTTAAATGTAATGTACGTGTATTTAGTCTGATGTTATGTTATGTTATGGTATATACAAAATAATATTGGTTAGAATTGTAATATCGGTTTAACACTTCAGTTAAATGTGTAATAAATGATGGATTAGTCATTCTATAATGCTTTTATGTCAGCCAACCCAATTATTTATTTATATCAACACCCCCCCCCCCCCCCCCAAAAAAAAATGGTGGGCAGAGTGGTTGTAGCAGTTCCGTTTCCCTCACCTCTCTGCTCCATTCCTCCTCTCCGCTCCATTCCCTCCCTCACCACACTCATCCATATCCAGCAGGGCTGTTGATGCAGTCATTTTTATATACACATGTACACATAATTATAATAATTATATACACATGTACACGTACATGTACATCCCTCACTCCTGGTGTGGCAGTGGTGCCTGTTGCCTGGCTCCTTGTGATGCTCCATGCACTAGGCCTCTGACTGTATTTATTTCTGCTAAGTGTGTGCTATATTCAATGTGTGTACTATTACTACATCCAATTGTTGCTACCTAGCAATTAAAGGTTTTGATGCTATAGACAAATCACGAAATAGCAACCTTTGTAATCAAAGATGTTTATCTTATGCAAACATCGTAAGAGCAAATATGGCAGTATAAGATTGACAAAGCTAGATATATAACTTAAGCAGTAGAATGAACAAAGGTACGCACTATAACTTAAGCAGTAGAATGAACAAAGGTACGCACTATAACTTAAGCAGTAGAATGAACAAAGGTACGCACTATAACTTAAGCAGTAGAATGAACAAAGGTACGCACTATAACTTAAGCAGTAGAATGAACAAAGGTACGCACTATAACTTAAGCAGTAGAATGAACAAAGGTACGCACTATAACTTGAGCAGTTCATCCTATACGTAAACATAGATTATATGTAGCCAATCTATGGCGTAACTCATCAATTAGAAACATTTATTGCTATTAAATCACGTGCCAATAAAATAATGGGCTTCGAAGCAGAACATAAGAGCAAGGCTTTTGGAGAGAAGGCTATTCTTCTGTACAGCCCGTTCTGGATTGGACTGATGATCATTGTTGTCATCGGAAGATGGTACGAGGCGTTCACATCCAACGACTATCTTCTTTTTGGTGTAGGGCTCGCCCTTCCTTGTTTAGCCCTGCCCCTCATTATCGCCGATCCCGGAGAGAAACGGATTCCAATTTTGCAGCGTTACGTTGTTAAAGCCAACATTTACATCCTCATAATCAGCTATCTCGGCAACTATTTTTACACGCACTATTTTTTTAAGGTGCTTGGTGTCAAATACACGGGACCGCTGGCCCCGGGGGCCGGAGTGGACTTGAATGGCGTCCCGCTCAGTATGTACTTCATGACGCACGTTTACTTCATGTCCTACCACGTGCTTCTGTCTCCGCTTATGCGAGCAGTTCGAACCTCGTTCTCCGATGGTGCCATCTCACAGGTTGTTGCCCTAACCGTGTTCGTCCTAGTTGCCGCGTTTGTAATAGCGTTTGCCGAAACGTGGACGATAAGCAGTTTTCCGTACTACACGTATCCTAGCTTCTACGGCATGCTTACCAAGGGCTCAATGTTCTATGGAACCTTCTTTGTGGTCACGTTTCCCATGTTTTCCAGGCTGGACGAAGACACAAAGGACCCGTGGACCTTGAAGAGGGTCGTAGTCGAAGCACTCGCTGCCATGATGTTGGTGATTGTAGCTGCAGATTTATGGAGGCTTGTCTTTGTACGATATGACGGGCTGAAGACCATTTCTGTGGCTATCCCGAGTGAATGAAGAACCTTTACACGGTACAAGAAAATTGAATTGATGTACACTGCATGTAGATGTTGAGTAAAAAGTATAAGAAAACAATTTGAAGGGACTACGGAAATTCAGCATGCAATTAATTCATTATACACTGTCTGTAATATTTATCAATTCATCATTTTCGTAATCCTGGTTGTTTCTTTTTTCCTACGTCCATAATAATAATACCCCCCCCCCCCCCCCCCCCCCCCCCCTAGGCCCTAGCCCAATACACTATGCAAGATCTCAACAATGTAAATATTACATACCTACATTTAGCACAGAATGTCAGCCAGATAGATTAATTGCTAAATAATGTAGGGCTGTAATATTTATAAATTAATGAATGCATAATATCCATAATTCCTTGTTTCCTTACTTTTTACTCAATTGCTGTCTACAAATCCTACATCACCAATAATATCTTGTACAATACTTGTGGTCTATGCTCTGGGGGCAAGATTTTGAACAAAAATCCATGGAACAAGTAAATAAAAACATTCTCTGCCGGTGAGAAAGTTGGTGGTAGGATTTGAAGGCAATGGTGGTGTAAAAAAGAAGGGAACAAGGGTCTAATAATAAGGGGAAATGTATTTAGCACACAAACAACATGCTTGTAATATCCTACAGATGTGCTAAATATAGGACTATTACATTATTCCCTTCCTTTTTTACACCACCATTGCCTTCAAATCCTATATGCCACCACCTTTCTCACAGAGAATGTTTTTATTTACTTGTGTATTTACACCTCCACAGCATCACATACCACAAAACAACACAACACACAAGGCTAGGCAGGGGGTTTAAATATAAACCTATATTTTAAAGAGATGCGCCTACAATATGGGAAAACCCCTGAGGAAAAACCTCTAGTAGGAATAAATCCATGCACCATCACTAGCACTGTCCAGCCACATGTGCCAGGGATCATCTGGCACCAGTCAAGGAATCTGCTCTTGTGCAGGATATGACACCATTTGGCATCAAACAGAGAACAACCTCTGGAACAACCAAATAAAATAAAAATTAATGGTGCTTAGCAAATGTTATGACGTGCACGAACGCTTAGACTGACAGCTACTGCTTTTACCTGGGCTGCCAGCTGCCACTTACAGCTGGCCCCGCCAATAACCAAGCACAACCCCACCAATGTACCATCCATGCGTGCCGGCCCTATTTAGGCGGGAGCCGGGAGCTTCTAATTCAATGCTTTCAAATGACAGGCATGGCCGTAGTAAAAAAAAATTTAAAATTGGGGGAAATCATCAGATCAGCGGGAAGGGGTGTGTCCCCTCCCGCGCGAGGGAGGGTGTGTGTCCCCTCCCGCGCGAAGCACGGACGTTGTTCAATTTAGTTTTCATACATAGTATGGTGTGCGCGCGAACTCCCCTGCAAGCAATGGAGGACTGACACTTTTTTTTCCACATTGTGTGAATCCTTGAATCAGTGTATGTATGCAAGCATTCAGTTAACAAAAGTTCCAAATACAGTCTGGGACTTGAAGTAAACAATTGTTATGGCTTACCGCTAACTCAGATGCCACTGCGCGAAGGTCTAGTATATCAGAATCTGTGTCTTCTTTGATTTATGCACATGTAAATGCATGTACCAGTTTAACCGAATCTGCTTCCAAGTCGAAAAAGAATATGTGATCTTACAACTGACTTCCTGTTGGCTTATACCGTACTTCAAAATATAGAACAATATGTTCGTACTGTAAAATTTGGGGCACCATCGAACACAGTACAGAACATCTAATTTGCATGTGAGAGTATACGCCCAAAATTTGGGGGTCGCCTGGTTAGGTCTGGGTACGAGACGAATGAACGACGTGCTGATGGCACGCGAAACATAGAAAGATAATTAGGGTTTTGGGGTTTAGGGTGCGCGAAGCGCACGACGACGCCGACGCCGAATCCGGGGTCAAATTGCACCGGTTACTCTTCATTGTACCAAATGGGCGCGATAAGAAAAATTGACCCCGCTCGTCCCCAGTCCACTTCGCGGACGAGGCGCGTACTTCGCGCGCCGCATATAGTACATGTAGCGCGGAAGATCAGGTACCGGGGCATCAATGATAAATTAAGTGTACGTCAGATTGGCTTTCTACCAGCTGCAGCAGAATGTATTTATTGGGCGATATTAAATTGCCCACATTGATTGGACTGCAATGATGTGCAATCCCCGTTGCAGCTTGTACAAAAATTCTACGGGCTTGGTACCCTACCTTCCGCCAATACGCGAAGGTCGGGCTACACCCCCCTGCAAGGAAAAAAATCTTGCATGTGCATGCATGATACTGCATGGTACGCGTCGCTCAACTTGCGTGCTCAACAAGACATGCATGATCATGCAAGTATCATGCGAGTATCATGCCTGGTAATCCACTTGAATGTCCCAAAATCATGCACGCTCATGCATGTATATGGTTCTTGCAAATATCCATTGCATGATCATGCAAGAATTTTTTACTCGACGTCGCATGCCAATCAAGTTAAAATTTACTTATATGGCAGTGTTATGTATCCGCCACCGGCACCAGCAAAATGGTTGTCAACTGGACGTGTCTGCTCCTTTCCCTGGCGGCCATCTCCGCTGTACGCGGGGCTGGTCTGCTCTGCCAACACAAAGACGACGTCGAGCATGTGAGGGTCAATATCCTAGATGGAATACGTATACAGACGTGAACTTTCTTCGCAGGCCGTGCACGGGGTCTACCTCGAACCGCATCAGCACGTAGCCAAGAGAGTCGCCAACCAACCCATGCGGTTCAATGTCTCCTACGACTCTTCTATCAGCCAGCTGTAAGTCTGTTGGAGCACCGCCCGGGCCCCCACAGGTTACCACGGCAGTATACGTATTGATTTACGTTCCCTTTTGTTTTCAGTCAAGCGACCGTTCAGAGCAGAATAATGGTTCGTGTACGTGAGTGTGTGGGCATTACGTGACTACACTTCCTTTCATTAGGCCATCATGCCCAATCTGACGTCCTTCCTCAGGCAGACACTTCAGGTAAAGCCTGTTGGGGTGCCTATACTGCTGGACAGGTGAGTACAGCTGGTCATGGCTGATATACCTTATGGGCATTCCTCCTCTCTTCCTCTCCTCTTCACCCTCCTCCCTTTCCTCACAGAGCCTGCACAGGTGGTTCATTCACTGTTATAAATGGACTCCACTACTGTGCCACCACCTGTCAATCTACCACAATGTGTGGCCAAGCTACAGTACCAACTAGCCACCTTCAGGTGAGGGAGAGCTCATCTTTGATATGTGCATGTGTGTATGTGTGCTTCCTCACCCAGGCTTGCAGACAGTGCAATGGAGGAGCTCTACAGAGCTCCTGTGTCCAGACTGGTACCAATGGGACAGGAGTGCCCAATGCAGACTACATCTTCTATGTCTCTGCTGTCAGTACCTCTGTCTGTGGTACTGGGACATCTAACACTCCAACAACTATAGCCTTTGCCACCTACTGCCAAACTGAATCATCTCTTGATAGGTACTTGTGTGTGCTTGTGTGTGTGTGCTTGTGTGTGTGTGTTTGTGTGTGCATGTGTTTGTGTGTGTGTGTGCTTGTGTGTGTGTATGTGTGTGTGTGTGTGTGTGGGCATTCCAAGGCATATTGAAAACGTATAAACTTGGAAAGATATAAATTGATCTGAACATTTTTTATCATTTTATTAAAAAGGCTTTGAAGTATGGGCGGGGATATGGGCGGGGTCTCTTGGAAAGGCAATTCAAATGATAAACGATGGAATGGAGGGAGTTGTCTGTGTAGAAATTGTGTTTAGCTTTGAAAAATAATTGTACACCGAAAACCACTCATTCATATTTAGAGCGCCGATGTCTCTTGTATAAACTGCAGCCTGGTGGTAAATGAGCCGTTACGTACATACATGGTACTCTTATGTGCTATGGTACGTGGGGCTATGTAGGTACTGCTATGGTACGTGGGGCTATGTAGGTACTGCTATGGTACGTGGGGCTATGTAGGTACTGCTATGGTACGTGGGGCTATGTAGGTACTGCTATGGTACGTGGGGCTATGTAGGTACTGCTATGGTACGTGGGGCTATGTAGGTACTGCTATGGTACGTGGGGCTATGTAGGTACTGCTATGGTACGTGGGGCTATGTAGGTACTGCTATGGTACGTGGGGCTATGTAGGTACTGCTATGGTACCTGGGGCTATGTAGGTCCTTCTATGGTACGTGGGGCTATGTAGGTACTGCTATGGTACCTGGGGCTATGTAGGTCCTTCTATGGTACGTGGGGCTATGTAGGTACTGCTATGGTACCTGGGGCTATGTAGGTACTGCTATGGTACGTGGGGCTATGTAGGTACTGCTCAAAGTGTGAAAACTTCTTGTTGTATTGCATTACATAATCATCTGATTACCTATGAAGAGAAGGTGAGCTTAGGGGAGGAGCTATGGTGAGCTTAGGGGAGGGGCTATGGTGAGCTTAGGGGAGGGGCTATAATGAGCTTAGGGGAGGGGCTTAGGGGTGCAATATGGTACACAGTCCCCCTTGGTCTGATTTGGGGGAGCTTTCTTGTTATGACAACTTACCTGTTATGACACCTTACCTGTTATGACACCTTACCTGTTATGACACCTTACCTGTTATGACACCTTACCTGTTATGACACCTTACCTGTTATGACACCTTACCTGTTATGACACCTTACCTGTTATGACACCTTACCTGTTATGACACCTTACCTGTTATGACACCTTACCTGGTATGACACCTTACCTGGTATGACACCTTACCTGGTATGACACCTTACCTGTTATGACACCTTACCTGGTATGACACCTTACCTGGTATGACACCTTACCTGGTATGACACCTTACCTGGTATGACACCTTACCTGGTATGACACCTTACCTGGCTGGCATGACATGCCACTTTGTATGATGCCTTTTGCTAATCATATTCATGCCACTTCTAATCCTACATAGGACCACCGTACTGATGTATGTCCTGATAGTAATGCCTACTAGTATACATACCATTAGTAGTATACTACTGTGTATCAATTCAATTCATGCATGCGTATTGTTGACATGCATACATCCTCATTAAGGATGTGTGTGCACCTGACTGTCTCCTCCCCAGGCCTATAGCCGGTAACATCAACTTCTGTCCTAGTGCGTTCACTAGTTCCTCTAATGATGACTTCATTTTGGCAGTGGCCAAGCATGAAGCACAACATGCACTGGTGAGCTCTAATTAGAGTGTCGTCAGCCTGCACTGATGAGTATGGTCATTCTAATGAACACAAATATCACTTGCTGATGTCATCCTTGGATCGTGGGAGGGGGGGGGGGGGGGAGGTACCACTAAATCAAATGGAAATTATCCACAAAATGGGAAGTTGCTCTGGTGTCATGCACTCTTTGTATAAATGCTGTAAATGATGTAATCATTTATCTGAACATATGGGCTGAGGAGGAGTTGATGTGGAGGATACGTATAATCCATTCAACTAACACCTTTCCCATATCATATAACATTGCTCTACAGGGATTTTCCAGTGGACTGTTCCCCTTCTGGAGGGACCAGAATGGTGTCCCAAGAACACCCAGAGATGCCACATTTAATCTTCCTCCATTTGCAAATGGGTAAGCTAAACACATCACATGTGGTAATTGGTATGGTACAAGGGGTAGGTATGGGTATCATGTGACCACTCCCCCTCCAGTGCATACCAGTACAGCACTACCACGGTGATGCCACTAACTTATAATAACTGGGCTGTGAGCACGGGGACAATCAGTCACCCAGTGAACCTCCTTGTCACACCAACTGTGGTGGTATGTTGGCTACATGTGTCCTAATAATGCCCACTATCTTTCATCCCTCCTCCCCTGTCCCTCCCTTCCCTAGGCTGCAGCCAAGATTTACTTCAACTGCCCAAGTTTGGTTGGTGTGGAGTTAGAGAACCAAGGAACAGCTGCCACTGTGATCAGCCATTGGGA
The DNA here is from genome assembly GCA_949361645.1 of Spongilla lacustris. NCBI lineage: Eukaryota > Metazoa > Porifera > Demospongiae > Spongillida > Spongillidae > Spongilla > Spongilla lacustris. The sequence continues at coordinate 558,131 of OX442431.1, forward strand.
GAAGAGGATATTGGGGGTATGGGTACTGGTCCCCAGACCACTCAGTAATTGGCTTTAATTATCCATCAGAATGAACTCATGACTGGAATACTTACATTTAACCCTCTATTCTCTAACTTAACATTGGCAGCTCTGCAGGACACAGGGTTAGCTGTGAGGATAAAGCATCCTCTTCCTCTGTCCATCTCTCCTCCCTCCAAAGGTGGTACCAGGTCAACTACAGTATGGCACAGCCCCTGGTGTGGGGGAATGGTGCTGGCTGCCAGTTTGCATCAGGCAGTTGTGGAGGTTACATAGCCAGCAGACTGGCATCGTGAGGACAACCCTGTGCTAATTAATAGATGATGTCATCCATACCTCTGTCCAATAGGGGCAGCTCTATTGATCCATTCTGCAACCACAACTCTGCAGCTGGTATTAACCAGTTGGGCTGTACCATAGACAGAGGGGCTGTGTCATATTGCAACCTTAAATCATATGGCTCAAGCTCACCACTGCCTGTAGACTATCAGGTGATGTCATGTGACATCACATGATCTTTCACTATAAACAGTGTTCACTACAGTATTTCCCTGCACTTGGTTCCAATTATGGAGGTGCTAATTTGCTAGCAGACTACTGTCCATTCCAAGATGTAAGTCTTAACACGCCCCTGCTCATATGTTCCCCTAGGGGGAAGACCCTGCTCATTAGGTGACCCTGCTCATATGTTCCCCTAGGGGGAAGACCCTGCTCATTAGGTGACCCTGCTCATATGTTCCCTTAGGGGGAAGACCCTGTTCATTAGGTGACCCTGCTCATATGTTCCCTTAGGGGGAAGACCCTGTTCATTAGGTGACCCTGCTCATATGTTCCCTTAGGGGGAAGACCCTGCTCATTAGGTGACCCTGCTCATATGTTCCCTTAGGGGGAAGACCCTGTTCATTAGGTGACCCTGCTCATATGTTCCCTTAGGGGGAAGTCCCTGTTCATTAGGTGACCCTGCTCATATGTTCCCTTAGGGGGATGACCCTGCTCATATGTTCCATTTAGGTCTTCATTTACTCTGGTGACATAAGAGAGACAGTCTGTACCAATGTCACCAACAACATTAACCCTCCCAATATTAACAATCTTGGGGAGACCTATGGACCTGGCTCTGTATGTGTGATCCAGGGTTCCCAGGGATGGTCAGTTACCTACTCTGGAACCACCTACACACCTAATCTCTCAGGAGCCGGATGTTACCTGGTAGGTGTGTGGGGTGTTTATGTGTGTGTCTGTGTAGTGTGTGTTTGTGTGTAGTGTGTGTGTCTTTGGGTGGTGTGTGGTGTGTGTGTCGGATCTTACACAGAGGATTACACAGACACATTCATTCACACACATACCAATGATAACAGCTCCACTATACAAACAACTCAGATGCCATACTAACAGTCTTGGGGACATCCTACGTGTGCCCAGGCCCTGGTCAGCAGGTACTCACATGAAACACGTAAACATGATGTAAAATTTAACACCTTCAGATAAATGTTGATGTGACTGTTGGCAACGCCAGGTACCAGGGCTCCCTCCTTTGTCCTGTAAGCACAAGACATGATCAGAACTGTTGTGCTAACTCCTCACTGCTCCACCCCACATGGCTCCACCCCACATGGCTCCACCCACATGGCTCCACCCCACATGGTGCCACCCACATGGCTCCACCCACATGGCTCCACCCACATGGTGCCACCCAAATGGCTCCACCCACATGGCTCCACCCACATGGTGCCACCCACATGGCTCCACCCACATGGCTCCACCCACATGGTGCCACCCACATGGCTCCACCCACATGGCTCCACCCCACATGGCTCCACCCACATGGTGCCACCCACATGGCTCCACCCACATGGCTCCACCCACATGGTGCCACCCACATGGCTCCACCCATCCCTCACCGCATTGTCCCACTTCTTCGCCTTTCACTTTCCTCTTAGTCACCAGGTTTGTTGATGTAGTCATTGTTAAACATACATACATACATACATACATTACATACATACATACATACATACATACATACATACATACATACATACACACACACACACACACACACACACACACACACACACACACACATTCACACACACACACACACACACATTCACACACAGGTCCAGCAAATAACCCATCTGATGCATCTAACCCATCTGGTGGTATACCTGGTGCCATGTGTCCCCTCACACCTGGTGTGGCAGTGGTCCCTGTTGCCTGGCTCCTTGTGATGCTTCATGCACTAGGCCTCTGACTGTAGTGCACAGTACTGTACAAGTCTGTGTACAACATCTTCTGCCATGTGTGCATGTGTGATAGGCAGAAATACATGCCACCTGTATACTGATAGACGGTAGAAGTTCGTATCAGAGCAATATCATAAGTATCGTTATATGCAGGAGAGGGAGGGGCCAAAGTTCTCTTGACTGTTCTGCTGACCTGGTCACAGATGAGGGCGTGGGAAGTGGGGGGGCGGAGCTGCCCCGGGGAGGGTGTGGGAGGGGAACCCCTCCCATCCAGCTAAGGGGTATGGGGGAGCGCTGTAAGCTCCCCCATCAGGGTCTGGGCGGGCGGAGCCTCAGAAGCCAACGCTTTTGCGTAGAAATCACTCCGAAAGTACGCAAAAACTGCACTAAAAACAGATCGAGGCTGGGAAGCCACAGATAAAGAGCTCAGCTGCCTATATTTGTTCAAAGCGCCGATAAATTGCCGATAATGTTCAATACCAGGTGTGGAAAGGAGATGTTCCACACAAGTAGTATGACCTCCCTTTGCAGCAAGGTGTAATGGAGTATCACCATCCTGGAGTGGGTACAATAGTACATGTAGTACATGGATGGCCTTTCAAACATGAAACCACAACGGTTTATATAATGATATATGTTGTTTTTTGCCAACTAATTGAACTCCAAACGCTCACTCGTCTTTGTTTAGAAAATACACTGTAAGATCCCTCATCAGAGTCTGGGGCGGAACACCAGAAGCTCTGCAACTTCGTTATATTAAAATCATTGAATCCCTTCGAAAAAGGTTTTAACCGATTTGATTTGCTCTTTTAAAAAATTAGATTACAATGCATTGTGCTATGCATTTGCTAGCTGCTCAGTTGTGGTGCCGTGCTGCAAATGCATCTATTATGTTCTCTACCGTCACAGAGGTGGTATACGGTGGCCAAGTCCATCATAAAATGCCAAGGTTCCAAGCCAAGCTTTTAGAGACAGTAAAAAGGCAGACTGACCATTGCAACGTACTATCAAGACTCAAGTATATAGCATCACTGACAATCTGACATACACATTAATAGCCCAATTTTCTACATCTTGAGATGCTGGCGCTGTTGTTCATCTCTTCTACGTTTAGGAGATAGAAGGGCTTCATGATTCTTTGCCGTTTTGACACTCCGTCACGTTCAATCCCTTCAAATCGTGCGACCATTGCATATAATTATCAAACTATCGGTAATGAATAATTTAAGATCAATGTCGGTGCGTATCGTGCTAGTCTCTGCCCAGACCCAATGCATTGCAGCTGCGGATGACAATGTATTCATCCGCACCTGCGATGCACTGGGTCTGGGCACGAGACTAAGGCAGAGCTAGCTAGCTGAGCAGCTAAATAAAGTGAAACGCAATTTTGGGAGGGGGGGGGGGGGGCACGTGCCCCGAGTCCCTCCCCCCCCCCCCCCCCCCCCCCCGATCTGCCGCTGACTGTAGTTGGCGCAAAATATGATACATGTGACCGAAGCTTTGATGTAGTGCGTAATATTGCGTGAGCTAGCCCCCTTCAGGGTTACCGGTACGTCATGCAGTCAACCTATATTTAATGTTAAATCTTTTAAGAGTAAGCATATGGATTGGTTATTTAGTATCTTCCTGTACTACGTACCAACCAGCCGCCATGTCTATGATGAGTGGCGGTCTGGGCACTACTTATCTTGGGGGGCAACACACTTCAACCCCCCCCCCCCCCTCCCCCGGGCCAGGAGGCTTAGGTGTCAGATTTAATGCAATATGGCCATTATGGATGTAGGATTGATATGACCGGCAGACTGAGTTATAGTACAGCTTTATTATAAATGAAAAAGTATCTTAAATCATGTACAAAACAAACGGCATCATTCAAAGGAGGGGAGAGGGTTGGAGGCAGAGTTCCCAAAACGGATGCAGCATTACCCCTCTGAATGGCCACTGAAAACTTTTGCAGGAGGTATGCCAGAGAGTTTTTGTCACCTGTGGTGTTCACAAATGCGGCGACCCAAGTCCGTCAAAAATGACATGGAGTGAGGGCCGCAGACTCCAGAAGTTTTGAAGGCAACAGGTGTGAAAGAATGGTATGCACGGGAGGTGATGTAACTGTACTTCTTGATCTTGGTCTGCTCTGCCTGGTTCGCTGCGGCACACACTTCAGAGGCTGTGATGGATAGATGGGAAGTGGCAAAAGTGTCTACACAGGTTGTACCCCAAACCAATAATCTGCCATTTGACCAAGATGCAAAGTGGGGGCCCCCTGACGAAGGCCAGTGGCTAGCAAATAGTGTAATCATCCATGCGAAGACCCAGGGAAGTAACCGGTAGGGTGTGCAACCAAGAACCAGATTCCTTTTTAGAGGCAGATGTAGCCTATGCATAATTCTGACTTCAGGTGACAAACAACATGGTGGATTGAGAGGCAGAAAAGCAGCGATCCCAAAGGGTCTCCTTGCTGAACTCTTTCTGAAGACTAGATGATCTTATCACCCCAGAAAAGGAGTGAAGGGGAGGTGTATAAAAGGGAATAGCATTGGAACCACATCTCTTACTGCCGTCAACATTTTGTCACGTCGAACTGAATTAAATAATCGAGCTTGACGAAAACATGGTTAGCAATTAGAGTGCGGAGAAAAAGTCTGGCAGCACGTACAGCCTCCCTTTTGACGCCATAACCAAGCTGGTGAGGTGCCATATCATCTCTGACATTGTGCAAAGACAATGTAGCAATGTTTTAATGTAAAAAATAATAAAAACGTCATATTTCCTAAACGAAAAAAAGGAGTAAAAAAAAGGGGGGTGGGGGGGGGGGGGGGGGGGGGGGGCATTTGTGTACATTTGCTTATACATTACGTTTTAGAAAATCTGAGATATACTAGCTTGTGTAAATCAGTGTACCAAATGTGCATGTGGTTTAATGGACGTCTGTAAACCTGAATGTAAAATATCACATCAAGTTTGACATAGTTCGTACTGTAAGAGCACTCAAATGCTATGTCAAACTTGATGTGATATTTACATTCAGGTTTACAGACGAGCAAACCACATGCACATTCGGTAAATACGACGTTTTTATTATTTATTACATTGCATGTAGTGATATAATTAAATTTATTGCTGCATGCGCTGGTTATATATAATTATCGGTAACTATTGGTTGACTAGATTTTTTTAATTTTTTTAAATTGATATTTATAATTAACATGTAATAAACTTGAAACATTATACATACTTTAAAAACATACAATTAGATGATACTTAAGTAATTAAATCATAAAGAGAAATAATAAATATTTACTCCATGAATGAAGCCAGAGGAGCACCATAATCAAACCCCAACCCACTTCTCCATTTGGTGCGGGACCCTCTAAGACAGAGGCTCACTGCACCAAACCTAGACTCGCGATTCACATTTCACTAGGTTTACACAGATAGAGGGACACTAGGTACATGAATAGAGGCGACCTCGTAGCCATCCAATGGTCTGACTATAATCCGAATCAGTTCCATTTGGTCTGCCAGGCATTTATAAACTGTCTTTGCGCCATATTTACGTACCGCGTAAATCTAACTTTTCATGCCGTGTTTGCATGCAGCGGCCGAACCTGTTAACACATCATAGTCCAAAGCCACGTACAAGAACCACTTGCCCGCGCGGGAGGGGCAGCTACAGCTGTTAATCAAATGCGAAGCAATATTACTATTAAATCGGGGAAGACCTGTAAACTACACCGTTGGGTATTTGCACATCCGAGAGGCATACGCGATGGTCGGGCTACGCCCAACTACAGCGCGTCTATTGAGTATTTATGTAGCTAGTGAGTGAGTCACTTAAACTACAAATCGGCAATCAACTTCGCCATACCTTTTTGAACAGCTGCATCAATGTGCTAACATATACATGTAGAGCATAGGGGGCGGAGACCTTTCGCGCCGGTTCGTGATAAAACCGGCGCGCAAAGCCAAAAATTAAAGGTTTACATGTACGTACGTATATGTAAGGGCATTCCATGACATCATTTATAGCAGAATGGATGCAAGTTTTTTATTGTACATGTATCGATATCTGCTCCTTTCCCTGGCGGCCATCTCCGCTGTACGCGGGGCTGGTCTGCTCTGCCAACACAAAGACGACGTCGAGCATGTGAGGGTCAATATCCTAGATAGAATACAGACGTGAGCTTTCTTCGCAGGCCGTGCACGGGGTCTACCTCGAACCGCATCAGCACGTAGCCAAGAGAGTCGCCAACCAACCCATGCGGTTCAATGTCTCCTACGACTCTTCTATCAGCCAGCTGTAAGTCTGTTGGAGCACCGCCCGGGCCCCCACAGGTTACCACGGCAGTATACGTATTGATTTACGTTCCCTTTTGTTTTCAGTCAAGCGACCGTTCAGAGCAGAATAATGGTTTGTGTACGTGAGTGTGTGGGCGTTACGTGACTACACTTCCTTTCATTAGGCCATCATGCCCAATCTGACCTCCTTCCTCAGGCAGACACTTCAGGTAAAGCCTGTTGGGGTGCCTATACTGCTGGACAGGTGAGTACAGCTGGTCATGGCTGATATACCTTATGGGCATTCCTCCTCCCTTCCTCTCCTCTTCACCCTCCTCCCTTTCCTCACAGAGCCTGCACAGGTGGTTCATTCACTGTTATAAATGGACTCCACTACTGTGCCACCACCTGTCTATCTACCACAATGTGTGGCCAAGCTACAGTACCAACTAGCCACCTTCAGGTAAGGGAGAGCTCATCTTTGATCTGTGCATGTGTGTATGTGTGCTTCCTCACCCAGGCTTGCAGACAGTGCAATGGAGGAGCTCTACAGAACTCCTGTGTCCAGACTGGTACCAATGGGACAGGAGTGCCCAATGCAGACTACATCTTCTATGTCTCTGCTGTCAGTACCTCTGTCTGTGGTACTGGGACATCTAACACTCCAACAACTATAGCCTTTGCCACCTACTGCCAAACTGAATCATCTCTTGATAGGTACTTGTGTGTGTGTGTGTGTGTGTGTGTGTGTGTGTGTGTGTGTGTGTGTGTGTGTTTCTGTGTATGTGTCAGTGTATGCTTGTGCTATGGTTTGCAGTAACTGCATGGCCTGTACACTTGGACAACACCAGTATTAGTACATGAGCGATACACGTTTTATAGCAGGCCCAAGGACTGGAAATGTCCGATGAACAGTTTGTCCAGGACATAGGGTACTTCAGTACTGCACCTTAACATGAGGCTTACCCTCTAATGGTCCAAACCTGTGATGACCTCATTGGCTTGATGACCTCATTGGCTCGATGCATGCCTCTCCATGCCTCCTCCCTCCCTTCGTGGGGTACCTCCTGATGGTGCACTGGTGCAATCAACTGTGCCCTCCTGCTGCTTTGTGGCAGCTCTGCCGTTCCAGAAATGGTTGGGTTCAGATGTGGGTGGGGTTCAGATGTGGGTGGGGTTCAGATGGGTGTGGTCCTCCTTGTCCCACCATCTCCTTTCCCCAGTGTCTGACACAGGCTCGTGATACGCATGGCAAAGGGTAATGATATTTGTGTTTGTAAGCAGTCTGCTAAACATTTCAATGTTGAGATTACTCAAGAGAATAAGTACCCAAATATGATGGTTCTTTTACCACCTTGGTTTTACCGGTACAGAGAAATCCTCAAAATGGGTTAATTTTTAACTTTTTATGAATTGTCTAATGTTGATATCAAGTGGTCAAAATGATAAGGATATGGGTGCCCCATGAACCTCTCATTCATAAAACGCAAATTTTAACTAGTTTGTCCAAACTGTTAGATGATGCAGAATACTCCCTAAAACTGCATACAACTGCATTAATCCTCCCAACTGAAGTGACTTAAGCTAACTAACTTGCCACTCACACAGGCACCTACCCCATCAGTATCCTCACACCTGCAGGTGTTCATTGTCTCTCACCAATCTTTGTTCACAATTGTAATCTAACCATAACTGTTGTACAGAAATGTTGGCTTCATAGCTTGAATGGTTCAAAGCCTCAGTAAGGGGGCGTGAAACTTTACCCTGCTTGACTTAATTGTATTTGGTCCAAATTTAGGTAACAGTTCTGTTATTTTATTAGCAGTTCTCCAGGGGGAGAGTTAAAATTCTCCCCCGGACACAACAATAGCCCCCTAACCCAACAATAGCCCCCTAACCCAACAATAGCCCCCTAACCCAACAATAGCCCCCTACCCCAACAATAGCCCCTGATTACCTATACATTTCTCTTCCCATGCCTTGAGCTGAAATGTTCTCCTCCCCAGGCCCATAGCCGGTAACATCAACTTCTGTCCTAGTGCGTTCACTAGTTCCTCTAATGATGACTTCATATTGGCAGTGGCCAAGCATGAAGCACAACATGCACTGGTGAGCTCTAATTAGAGTATTATTGCAATGATTACTGTAACACATTACCTACAGTGTGTGTGCATGTCCCCACATGACCAACAAGGTGTACATGTCCTCACATGACCAACAAAGTGTACATGTCCCCACGTGACCATCAAGGTGTACATGTTCCCACGTGACCATCAAGGTGTACATGTCCCCACATGACCATCAAGGTGTACATGTTCCCATGTGACCATCAAGGTGTACATGTCCCCACGTGACCATCAAGGTGTACATGTTCCCACGTGACCATCAAGGTGTACATATCCCCACGTGACCATCAAGGTGTACATGTTCCCACGTGACCATCAAGGTGTACATGTCCCCATGTGACCATCAAGGTGTACATGTTCCCACGTGACCATCAAGGTGTACATGTCCCCACATGACCATCAAGGTGTACATGTCCCCATGTGACCATCAAGGTGTACATGTCCCCACGTGACCATCAAGGTGTACATGTCCCCACATTAAGCTTACTGTCATAAATAATGCAGTTAATACAGTTACAGTTTCAGTTGCCGTACACAGGGGAAGGGGGGGGGTTCGATGGGTTTGAACGACCCCCCCCCCCCTCCCCAAAACAA